>OLMO02000003.1:10568137-10685476 GCA_900291935.2 Cassiopea xamachana | reverse complement strand
AAAATGATGGCGACAACATGTATAAAATAATAAGTACACGTAATGAATGAAATGGAAAATAAAGTAACCAAAATGGAGTTGCTACAGAAACACTCTAGTACTTCTATAGTCGCGCTCAATTGGATGTGTCATTGCTCAGAAATACACGTTTGTTTATAAGAAACCTAGCTCAAGGCCTAGTACTAAAAGTTTCTTAATTTTTAGCCACATTTTAGTTCTAAGAGTTTCTTAAAATTGTCTTAATTTAGCGAACTAAATTGCTGTGAAAGCGTACGCAAAACGTCAATGTAGCAAACTATTTGTCCTATAGCAAACAAAACGCGTCAGTGCGAGTTTAATTCTAAAGCAATGTCATATTCACATTGTTTTGGTACAGCTTTACGTTGAACCAGGTAATAATTTCAATGTGTTATTTGTCTAAAGTTTTATAGCTCTTTCCTTGTGGTTCTAAGAGTTTCTTAAATTTTAGGGGGTCTGGTACTAGGTTGCTTATGAAGTAGTTTCTTATAAAAAAAACGTGTAAAACAATACGATACTTATAACTTCCCCGATTTTCCCTGATTTTTTGAAAAATCCTTCTTTTTCCTTTGACTTTCCCTGATTAAACATACAATTCCCTGATTTTCCCTGAATTCCCTGGTTTGATGGGAACTCTGTTTTGTCCACAACGCTAAGCTCTAGATAACGGTTTGCAAAAACCTATCTTTAGTAGGCTTTTTCTCACTTCGAAAAGTGTCGTCAGTGGTGTCAACCAGAGCCGCCAAGGGGGGCAGGGGGCAAATAGCTCCAGGGCCTCAAGCCCCAAGGGGCCTCATACCACCCAATACTTCACGGTCTGGGGGCTTCATAAAGTAAACCAGCAGTAAGTTTCCAAATTTAACTTCTAGACCCTGAAAATTCTCTGCTCGCTTCGCTCTCAGGGGGTCTGAACTGTCTTTTGTCCCGGGGCCTCAGAATTCTCTCAGCAGCCCTGGTGGCAACAAAATACTGACAGAACGTATTATTTTGAAGTTACAGTAAATACTCTACCTAGCCCCCCGGGGGGGCTTATTGAATTCAAACACTCTAGAGGGGGCTTCATTAGAAACAAATTTCTTGGAAAATTTTCAAAAGTAAACTAAACATTAACTCACAGCAGGGCCAGCTAAGTTGAAAAGTTGTGTAGTAACCGTTAATATAGAGTGTTTTATCTAAAGTAAGGCCACCATAGGTTGAGAACTATTGTTTACAGAGTAAGATCAAGCATAGTTTACTTACTTCTATGAAGCTTAATTCCTCGGTTCAGAAAGGGAGCTTATTGGAGAAGGGGGCTTTATTGGGAGGAGGCCAAATAAAGAATTCACGGTATCTGTTACTGGAAGACTAATGTCACGTGGAGTCCAAAAACAATAGGTCATCACAGCGATGTTCTTACGATGTCGCCTGTGCATCGAAGATGTCAGAGCAAGAGTGTTTGGAAACAAACCCTTACATATCAGATATCTACGTGTAATCTCTGAATCAAATCTTATGAATAAAAACAATGTGGTTTGATGCTCTTCAGAATATCGTAAAATATTCAAAAATTGTCTGTTCTTTTAATTGGAGTCGAAATTACTTCTGTGACGCTCGGTAGTTTCGCTTCGATTTGCTTCTTTAGCTCTGGGTGTGGCGCCTCGCAATGATTCCTTTGAGAAACTGCCACTGAACAGATAGCAGCACTCACGAAAATGCTCCTTCTGGTACCCCTTCCACCCCCACAATCGTTGTAATTTTGAAAATAATGAAGTAAGAAGGCCGGTAGCAAGCTTTTTATCCTCGCTCGTATAGCTGGATACATGGACCATTAAGAACTGCGTCTTAACGAGAACATTTGTAATTAGCCAGTTCCAACACTGTCCATGAGTCTCGATGTTTCATAGTATACATTTGAATACGTAACAAGACGTACATAAGGCATGAAAGAGTCTTGAGAATCGCACAAATGGACTATCAGTCTACTTTTAACATTCTGCTAGAAAACGATTCCTTAATTAACACCCAAAAACCCTTATGATTGAAATGTTTCAAACAAAACAAAATATAAATCCCCTTTCATGCAGGAAGATTCTGCGAGAGTCCTGTGTTTAATATCCTGAGAAACATCTATATATTTGGATCTATATATTTGGAAACAGATGTATGAAAACTCGTTCGTTTGGAAGTTATGTTCACCTTATTCAGCCTTGGTTTCGCAACTGTCACTCCTTAAAGAATTACTAGTATCGAAAGTCTGCTCAGTTAAATCAGATTAATCAGTCAAGAAAACCAAGTGTCGATAAAAAATGCGACAATAATGCGGTGGTTTCGCTTCTTGATTCTGCAAAGTGCGACAGGATTTTTTCGATGGTTAAAACAACTGCCATAGTACGTCGCACAACCAGAATGAAAATTTAAAAGAGGAAATTTACAGCAAAAAGAAGAAATTTAATACGAGTCAGCAGAAATTTCAAGTTTAATTCTAAATTAAATCATGTTGATTGGCATAAAAATCTCGTAAACACAGAATTCACATCCTTCAATCTCTTTCAAAAGGCTAGTTTATTAAATAGAACACTGTGTGTTGGTCCAACAAATATATTTACCCCCTCCCAAAAAGAACTGGACTGAAAGATTGATCGAAAATTTAATGGGAACACTGGCAAGTTAGGGGGCGTTCACACTGTCGGCGAAGTAGCGGAGTGAACGGGTACCTGAAAAATAATGAGGTCGCTTTCCTTCGCTGTTGCTTTAACGTCATGCTTCAATGGTTCGCATCGCTGCGCTTCGCAATTTGCTCCTGGTGGGAACGCAGCCTTAGGGAGGATCCAGAGCTAGACTTTGGGGGGATTATTGTCTTTTTTGATGTGAGAAGTTTCTTAACACTATTGCTTTCTACGGGAAGTAATGCCGTATGGGGAACTATGGCCCCCGGCCCCCTGGATCCATCCCTGCCTTTCTACAAGAGAGAAAATGGGACAATTTAGCGTCTAGCTGGTCTAACATTAGTACAGATACAATGCGTTTACATCAGGTTTGAAGCCATCCTATTTGGAATTGAAATTCGTGTTCTATTCACGTGGCTACAGAAATAGTTCCATTTAGAACCGTCCCGCATGGTTCCGTACAAACCGGCAGAGCTGCATTAAACGGATCCAAAAGTGAACGGATATGGGACCAGTGGCGTAGCTACGATTTGGCAGTGAAGGGGCGACACCCGGACAAATTCCGACGAAATTTAGGGATGTTGTGTTGACAAGTTTTCTGACAAACACCTTTGAAGTTCGGTTGTTGCCCCCATTTATACGTCGTATCAAAGGGTCGTTGTTTGTTCATGAATTTGTATACTTCTCTACTATTAGCAATTTTCACGAGAGGTGGAATCTACACAAAGCACTACCTGAGGTGTTTTTTCTCATATAAAAACAGGCCCTAAGGTTTAAACTTGAAAAATATATTTGTTGACAAACTTTTTCACGTGTTTAACTTTCCCACAAATTTTCCGACAAATTTCCGACAAGCAGCTGGAAAAGGTTGGTGGGGGGCAGCCGCCCCCCCTGCCCCCCTCTAGCTACGCCACTGTATGGGACATCTGTTTTCCAGGCAAGTTCAAACCAAAAAATTTTCTAGTATTTACTGCCTCCCGGGATGTGCCGACAGGGGGCGTGGGGGGGCGTCGTCCCCCCAATATTTTCAAATTTGGAAGAAAGTTTGTCAAAAGGCAGCCATGCTGCAAGAGAGATGGGAACAGTATTTTCTGAGAAATGTTTTTTTAGTAGCAATAGTTGGTCAATTGGTCAAAACGGCGTCTCGGCACATCACTCACTGCTTCTATGTTGTTAAAAAATGCGGCTTCTTGGTGATCATGAAATAAAGCAAGATAATAATTCACGCCGGTGTAAAACTGTAGCAACAAGCAACCAAGCGAGCAAGAAATTCCATCCAACTACTTTTGAACTGTTTGGAACCGTTCCACACGTGCCATCTTTTAAGGATATTTGACTGCTGCGACAAGCCCGTGTGGGTGTTCGTTTCATTGGCAACTAAGTTCGACCTGCATGCCCCATAGTCCCCAAATATATTACCATTTTAGTTTAGTTGTTTACAAATTCTAAAATTTGCAATAACAACATACAAGAGTATACATTTTCATTAGTATTATTGCAAAGCTGCAAAACGCCCAAGCTATTGGGCCAAAACTTTACATTCTGGTTTTCACTGGGCCACGGAGAGGATGGAAAAATATGTTCTGGTTCCACTATATCCGTTGAAAGTCAGACAAAGTCTGCTTGGCTAAAATCTCTTAAATTTTCTAGGTTTTTGGCCTTAGATAATTCTTAAAATATTCTTGAATACCAAAGGTGTAACTACATCTGAAAATAGGATTATATTCAAATCTTTATTGATGTTTAACTTCATTATAAAGCAAAATAAAAGTGCTGCAGAATAATAGATACTTTATCGATAGTGAAAAATTAATCTACAAGTACTACTATAACGTAAAAACACAATAATTCGAAGTCTTGATGAAAGTTGAACCTTGCATAACTCTTAAACTATTGTTAAATGTCAGCGATTCTTTTGCAGAGCTACAGACCTTTAAATTTACTAAATTTAAATTTAAGTTACAGGCCTTTAAATTTACTTTTGAAGACTTCATCGAGAAAAGTTTGTGAGATTATGTCATTCTTATAAACTTTACTCGGTAAAATCTTCAAAAATAAAGTTAAATGTCTGTATATTTGCAAAAGACAACTGAAGGAGCAATATTTAAAAAGTCTTTTTACCTGAGAATCAAATAGTCGATTTGCATTAGTACGTTGGGCTGTTTTCTCGTTCAGTCGATTATTGGAGCCACGAGGATAATGCATATAGATGTCAGCCAGTGCACATCCTATGAGAGAGAAAAATATGAGGGGTAACATACGCCTCATATTGTCGGTTGTAGTTGGAGTTAGCTCAACGATTACTGATGTCCAAGACTGCACCCGTTCGGTTCCTCAATCAGTCACTTTCTGTTACGCTGATTGCTCTAAACACCTATTTAAGTAAAGGCTTGTGCGGAATGGAGGCTGGAATGTGTTGATTATGTCCAGGGGGTGGGATATAAACTAAAATTATACGCTACAATCAGGGGGGTTTAATGGGAGGGAGGTTTACCAAGAGCTTTTGAGGGCCTCTGTGAGATACGGAAGGAATGTTGATGACATCAACATTTGCTGTTTGTCTCGGCAACAAAGAGAACAATCCAGCGTGAAAGAAAATGGAATAGTGCTGCTCCTATGATGTAAGCAAATGCCACATGAAGCGCAACCAAGCCCACCCCTTAAGAAAATAATTAAAGGGAGATGTGAAAGTAGCATACAATATGTACAGGGGGCACGCACAAAACAATAATGATGTCTACAGCATGGTTACGAACTCAAAACGCGCCCTCATTTACGTAAATGGAGCAATTCACTTGGAAAAGTCCCTACACATGTTTCGTATGAAACCAATTTAAACGCAACCTAGAACTAGACATCCTACAACTGCGGCATTCGACGTGTTTCATACGAGAAAACCGTCATTTTGCCTGAGCCTCAATTTACTTAACTTTTCCCGAAATTGAGCCTGAGATGTTCTTAAATTTTTCTCAACTTTTTCTGAAATAAACTGGCTAAAATGGTTTACACATTCGTTATTAATATTGTATACTTGAACTTGAATTCCATCTTTAACATTTTGAACGCAATAATGACAAACTATCGATTTTTGGCCAATAAAAATATTTAATTTCGAAAATTGAGCCTCGTGATTTTCGTAAGATTTTCTTAAGATTTTGACAATTTGAGCCTTATTTTCTTATAAACTTTTTTCTTATAAACTTTTTTCTTATAAAAAAACGTGAATTTAATCTTTAGTTTTTAGTTCTTGTATCTAATGCTATTTACTCTGTATTTATCCTTAAAAGGATATAGACAGGTTTGGATTAGCTACATTTTACTTAATGTTCATGGCCATGAAAAAATTTCAATGAGTTTTTCTCCACTAGATTGCCACCGTGTTTGTAAAGCATTCAACAGCTAAAAAATGGTACCGAACCTGGGTATGACAATTCAAATAATGTTGTTAAAAGATGTCACAGGTCTTAAAGTGAGACAAAAAATTATAGGCCCATCTCAGTAACCTCTGTGCTCCCCAGGATTCTTTAAGGAACAATTCATAGTCAAATCTATGAACATTTGAAGGCAACCAAGGCCCCAACGAGCGAGGTAGCATTGTGATTAGAGGGCATGCCTCCCATGTGGAAGGTCTACGGTTCGAGCCCGACTCGATGCCCAGACTGAATGCTCACTCACTGTTCACCCAACAGCAAATGAGTACCTGGTGGCAACACTGGGGAAATAAAGGCGGCGAGGAAAGGAACTGGCCACGCATCCTCACATGCCGATGGCCCAGCATAAGTGCCCTCTCTAACAGGCACTCCTCTACGTACGAAAGTATGCGGGACTACTTATACCTTTACTTTTAAGGCCCTAACAATAAGTCAATCAGTCTCTCAAAAAATGTTTTTCAACAATTACATCATTAACTGACAGTACCGATAACTGGTATGAAAATACTAACGACAAGCAACTCAATTTAACAATATTCCTCGACTTGAAAAAGGCACTTGTTAGTCATGCAGTTTTGACAGGACAGTTAAGTAAATACGGCATTCGAGGTATTGGCTGCAATCATATCTTGAAAATAGAAAACAGTACAGTGTAAAGCCTGGGGCTAGAACTGTAACTTGTGGTATCCCGCAAGGCTTATGTCTTGGCTCTCTTCTCTTTATAATATACTCTAACGACTTTGAAAAATGATTGATAGACCCTAAAGCAGGTCTCTACTCTGACAACACTCATAACACAGTAATATCTACATACAATGAAGTTTAATCCATAAGGCCCAAATGGCATTTTCCAATGTTTCTACATGGAATCCCAAAAAACAGAATACATGATAACTGGACATCCTCGCAAAATAAATAAAGTCGAGGAACATTAAGCATTGAGACTGATGACGAATACCAAGTCGATAGGGAAAAAACAGTACAAAACAGTTTACAACGAAAGTTTTGTGGGTCTTGAATCTCTAAAAAGGCTTAAAACAGCCCTAGCTGAAATTCATATGTAGTATTTTCTCCCTCAATCCTCATTATGCAATGTATATCGAGCCCTAATTGAAAGTCACATCCGGTATGCTGATGTAATTGGAGGTAGTTTATCAAAGTCAAAAATAGAATCCCTTCAACGTCCACTAAAAAGAATCCCCCGTGATAGAGCACCAAGTTTTCTATCAGTTAAACAACTTATTACATTTGATCATGCTGTAATGGTTTATAAGATCTTTAACAAGCATGTCCAGAAAATTTATGGAGCACATTCCACCTAAGGTCCCATTTCTCCAGACACAATGCACGATTCTGCAGAAATATCCAGATTCCTAAGTATAATCTAGAGTTTGCCAAGACAGGAGTTCCATACTTAGCTCTTAAAACCTGGAATGAAATCCCTTTCAGCATTAGGGATCTTCCCACGCTGGGCAATTTCAAAACACAATTGAAAATGTGCCTGATACAGGGGGGTCGTGCTTGAGCTGAAATCAAGCACAACCAATGTAAGAACAGCCTTAGTTTTATAGTAATTCTTCCTTTGTTGTTGGACTAGACTATTTTGATGTAATTAGACCATTATGAAGAAATGGGTGTGGCTACTTTCCAGGCGATCCTGTTCAAACAAGTGCAGAATTTCAAATGGTAATGTTAGAGCAATGAAAATCAATATTCTAACA
Source organism: Cassiopea xamachana (assembly GCA_900291935.2). Taxonomy (NCBI): domain Eukaryota; kingdom Metazoa; phylum Cnidaria; class Scyphozoa; order Rhizostomeae; family Cassiopeidae; genus Cassiopea; species Cassiopea xamachana. The sequence continues at coordinate 10,677,661 of OLMO02000003.1, read as the reverse complement.
CATTAGACAGTGTAGGATTCAATTATTGTGTCATTCCATATGAAATCGTTCAATTTTTCGAAATTTTCCCTGGGACCCATCTCAGATTTACTTCAAATTTTTACTATAAACTGCTTCTGATGAGAAAACAAACTTCTGAAAATTTCAGCTCGATAAAACAATCCTCTCAAAAGTTGTAAGCATTTCAATTTCATTTCATTTTACGGACGCCAGATTGAAATGATTTGTTTGCATTTTTGGCAAGCTATATTTTAATTATTGCTAATGGAGATAAGCGGGAATTTAGTACCCTTGTAGTTTTTCACCCAGAGAATCCATATCTGGAATTATTTTAGGTCAACAGTAAATAATAAATGAAGAGTGCCAAAAACTGCTGATAATCACCATTTTATGGGGTCTTCTTACATTTCATGAAGCTTATACGGAAAACAATGTCTCAAAGTAAACCAATCTTTCCGAATATATATTTTATATGGAATAACTTAACAAGACTACTAATATTTCGTCCTACTCGACCTCGCCAACTCTCACACCCACTCACGTGATCCTTTTTCCCGCGCCTTCCCTCTCTTTTCACTCTTTACCAGATCTCTAACTAAGATGTTTACTAGTAATGATAAAGTACAGTACAAGCTCGAGTTTGAACATGCAAGGTAGAAAGGAGTTAAGTATTGGTGCATATTTCCCCTGATCTAGATATAATTGATTTGCCATAAAAAGCAGCATTGATGGACAATACAGCATGTTAAAAATTGTCTATTTCTGCCTCATACTTCTAAAAATTTCCAAAAATGCAGACACTTTCCAAGCCCATAAAATGATGTTACTACTTAAATTAGATGCTGAGACTTTACATGTTAAAGGAGATACCTATTAACTGTTAGTCATGAAAAGTAGAAGACCTGTACTGACTTGATGTACCCACAACAAGTGTATTACTGAGAAGTGTTATCAGCAGTTTTTGGTTGTGTCAATCAAAGGTGTAAAACTGATAGAGATCAAGGATAGGTCATCAGAGTACTGAAACATTAGTAAAAGTAGATTATTGATCAATATGAAGCTCTTCGGTAATCATTCTAATGGTCTTATTATACTCTGTTCCATCAATGGTATGAGTGCTCTTTTTTGAAGAAAAAAACTTATAAGAAACTAATTTTTGTCATTGGAAGACTAATGTCATGTGGAGTCCAAAAACAATAGGTCATCACAGCGATGTTCTTACGATGTCGCCTGTGCATCGAAGATGTCAGAGCAAAAGTGTTTGGAAACAAGCCCTTACATATCAGATATCGTGTATTCTTTGAATCAAATCTTATTAATAAAAACAATGTGGTTTGATGCTCTTCAGAATATCGTAAAATATTCAAAAATTGTCTGTTCTTTTAATTGGAGTCGAAATTACTTCTGTGACGATCGGTAGTTTCGCTTCGATTTGCTTCTTTAGCTCTGGGTGTGTCGCCTCGCAATGATTTCTTTGAGAAACTGCCACTGATCAGATAGCAGCACTCACGAAAATGCTCCTTCTGGTGCCCCTTCCACCCCCACAATCGTTGTAATTTTGAAAATAATGAAGTAAGAAGGCCGGTAGCAAGCTTTTTATCCTCGCTCGTATAGCTGGATACATGGACCATTAAGAACTGCGTCTTAACGAGAACATTTGTAATTAGCCAGTTCCAACACTGTCCATGAGTCTCGATGTTTCATAGTATACATTTGAATACGTAACAAGACGTACATAAGGCATGAAAGAGTCTTGAGAATCGCACACATGAACTATCAATCTACTTTTTACATTCTGCTAGAAAACGATTCCTCAGTTAAAACCCAAAAACCTTTACGATTGAAATGTTTCAAACAAAACAAAATACAAATCCCCTTTCATGCAGGAAGATTCTCCGAGAGTCCTGTGTTTAATATCCTGAGAAATATCTATATATTTGGATCTATATATATGGAAACAGATGTATAAACACTCGTTCGTTTGGAAGTTATGTTCACCTTATTCAACTTTGGTTTCGCAACTTTCACTCCTTACAGAATTACTAGTATCGAAAGTCTGCTCAGTTAAATCAGATTAATCAGTCAAGAAAACCAAGTGTCGATAAACAATGCGACAATAATGCGGTGGTTTTGCTACTTGATGAGTGCTCTATTTAGAAGCAAGATACTTATAAGAAACTAATATAATTTTCTAATGAGAAAGTATTTCTTGAATAATCTGCTGGTACTACAAACAATTTCTTAATAATATAGCATTCGAATGCCTACGCCATCCAATTCGAATGCTACAATGTTGGTACTACAGAACTTTACCACAGTACGAAAAAGCGGCAACATTCTTTCCACATACTTAAAAGCTTTTTTCGTCCAACACTCATCAGAGTATGACTGGATATATATTTCAGTGACCTAAAGGTTAACTGAAATATATATCCAGATGCAGTCAATGTGATAGGATGCGTCTAATTGGCCCCAAGTGTGACCAGTTAGGACCTATTAACCATTGTTTACTGGTATACTGTAATAAAAACTAATTCTTGAAACTTCATGATAATACACTGCACTATATAAAGCCAGTGCATAATTCGCAAGCCTGCAATCCATGTAAAAAAGTAATGTCATATATATGCATATAAAAAAGGTCAAAAGAATGTTGAGAGGATCACCTTCTAAAAGTCAAGCATATCGGGATTAGTCCAACTCTTGTTTTGTCATCATCATCATCATCATCATCATCATCATCATCATCATCATCATCATCATCATCATCATCATCATTTTTATTATTTATACACAAATACCTCTTCAGCTATAAAGCTTATACAATGGTTCTAAATTATAATGCAAATGTTAAGCCCTATTTAGGTTGAGCAGTATGGAAACTAGGCAGTTCTATTCTAAACAGGTTGAGGTCAGAAAAACTGAAGTATGGACTAAGTCTATAGAAATAGAAGATACTTGGGTTTTCAGCTAGACAGTCAACTAACTGGGACAAACGTATTGATGCTATCAAGACCTAGGCAAATCAGGCCTTTTGACCTATTAAGATTCAAGGAATATCAACTACCTGATATACTCAACAAAATATATAGAGGGATTGCTGAGCCCCAATTGAGTTACTGTTGCTCATGTTGGGACTACTGTAGTGAATGAAGAGCTAGCACATTGTAGCAAAATGCAATATAGAGTAGCTAGAATTGCAATTGGTAGCCCATACTATGTTTCAGCTACTCAAAAAATTCAGGAGCTTGGTGTAAACAAGAGAGCCATGCTAACATAATTCTGTAAATTCACTTGCTCTAGACTACTTGAAAAACATTAAAATGCTTTGATACTAGAAAATGGGTCCTATGATCATCAGATCCTGATCTTAATATCTTCTTTTCTTCAGGTGTCAGGTCTGGAGCACTATTACATGCTTTCAACTGGAATAAGGACCTATTGTTTGGGGCATATATGCTGTTTTTCTTTCTGCTACTGGGGAATGAAGGGCAGCCTAACTGGGGCAATTGCCCTAAAACCCTTCTAAAAATCTGCTGGTTAGCCTTCTTTGTTACTGTTTTGCAATGAATGCTAAGTTGACATCAAAATTAGCTGTGCTATCAACTTTCTATTGTTCTATTGTCTAGTTTCTAGTTTAAAAATATTTTCATCATCATCACCATCATCACCATCATCATCATAGAGAAACATTTAACAACAAACTATTTGATACAACTGTATACACTAAAAATAAACACAAAATATCAATTCCCTCAGGAGTGGATTTTGCATAAGTCAAAAAAGGCATCTGAATTTGTTTGATTGACTATATGTTCTGGTAAACTGTTACATTTTGCAATAAAAATATACAATAATATCTAATAATAATATCCAATAAAAATAATATACAATAAAAAAATGAATTTTTGACAACATCAACCTGAGCAAATTTAAGTATGAGCTTTTTGGAATGTGAATTATGTAAGTTCCTGCAATGGTTTATTTGAAAATAGTCAGATAGCTTCAAAGCAACCTGACAGGCAAATATTTTATGCAATAATTTTAGCTGAAGACATGTTCTATGATACTCCAAAGTTTCCCATTTCAAACATCCTAGCATGTCTGTAACATTAGATCTTTGATTGTAATTGTTTGTAACAAAGCACACAGTGTTTCTCTTAACCATTTCTATCCTTTTGCTTTCTTTCTAATGAATTTAGCTAGATCTTGAAGCCTGGACAATCATAAGTGGTCCATTCCATGTCATGAGTGCCATGACACTGGCAGTATATTTTTCCTTTTAAAACAGTGTAAAATTCAACAACTAATTTTGAATTTAACAAAACACCCCACCAAATTTTGTTCAGGATCTCTTACAACTTTCTGCATTATCATTTTGATATTTGTCACAGCAGGTGCTCTGCAGGAGTGTGTTGAAAAAGTGCTATGTGTGTCACAATGAAAAGAAACAGCAATCCTGGTGACTTCAATCACATCAAGCTAACTAGTGTCTCCCACAGAGTTACCAAAAAGGCAATACATTATTTGCTTTCATGAAAGACCTGCCAACAACAATGTACCAATATTTTTGGAAAAAAAATTTAGAAGAAACAATTTCAAAAAAAGCTGCATCAAATGTGTCACATTTTTCATCATGTTTTTATAATTTGCTTCTCTTAAGCAAAATCATAGTTCTTTGTTCCAGAAAAAAGTGACAGCCAAGAAGAGAGACATTGTACCCACTATTTTCTGAGACTTTTGATGTATAAGAACCAATAGACACAGTTTATAACTCATGTTTTGAAATTTGAGAATTGATATGCAGTTTCATTTCACATGAGATGGGCCAAATAAATAAATAAATAGTATTACATTATTACTATTATGGCAGAACCCTTGGAGTGCACTAGTGGAACCCTAGTGTTCCACCAAACCCTAGTTGCAAACCATCATGGTAAGTACACAAAACATGAATGAGAAATAAAACTCTGTGAAGAATCATGAACTTTTGAAGTAGCATGGAGAGATTCAGAGAATCAGCATATCAAAATGAAAGTACTTTGGGTCTCTATCTTTCCATTAGACATTGATGTCATTAGGCACCTTAAAAAATCCATTAGCTTATCATCCCAGCACATGTTATATGTTCCTCCTGCATCAACATCTTTTTTCACTTTCTACATTCTTTTTTTCATATTTGTCTTGATAAAATATTGCATTATTGGGAACTAATAATATTGCATTCACAATTAAATGTTGTTTTTGCATCAGTTGAAAACTTCTCCCCAAGAAATTGATCACATTACCACCACAGATTCTCCAATAAAATTGAAAGAATAAGGAAGACGCTTTGTTCATTGAATTTTCATAACATCCTAATAACAGTATTTATATTCAATAGCATTCAAAAAAATACAATCACCAAAAGCATGCCAAACTGTCATACTTTGTATCATCAATAAAAAATAAAAAAATGATGTGCCCACCTGCATCTAAAGTTCTCAAAAAAGGATGATAAACTAAAGTACATTTGAAGTGGCCTTAGCGAAATATCCTGGAAAATTATCTGACTTTGTGTCAATAATTTTATAGGGATAAAACTGCGACTGAGCCGTAACAAAAGTAACAAAGCCTCCATAGAAGCTGAAAAGAGCTACTGACAGAGTACTATTATAAACAATAGTGTGCTGGGAGACTATCTTCTCTTCAAGGGTGGGGTATTTTTTTATTTGAGGAAAACAGTGCATTCCTAACATAAAAGCAAACCCCAAAATAGTGACTCACAACATGTTGAAACATTGATATGTCCCTCTGGTACCCCCAAAAAGTTTTCTCAAGAGAGCATGTGACGTCTGGCCTCCCTCGCCAACAATTACTGTTGAGGGCAGGTTCTATCTTAGTGCTACAACATAAACTAAATACGCATTTATATCATAGCTAACTTCTAGGGCCCTTAGAAATTTTCCTGGAACATCCGTAGGATCACCACTAACTGTAACTACATGATTTGTTCTAAACTATATACTATGTACTTATCAAACAGCTTATAAGCATCTCCTTCTAAAGAATCTGTCAAGTTTAGTCGGCAAAGACTTTGCGGACTGGACTGACAGCAACACATGATGTCACACCTTGCAAACTGAACTTTCCGTGTTATCTCAGTTTATGGCCATTTCTACTATGTTTTCTTTAAGAAATATCCAACTTTCGAAGCTTTAGGTTAGCAGGTCTGATATGGAATTCAGACCTGTTCGAGAAAGGCAGCGAAATAGACGAAGAGAATTACCTCACTTGTGCCATTCTTGGATGACTGGCTCCTTGAAAATCCATGAGTTTAGTTCTTAAGATAGGTTTTATGGACTCGGTATAATACTTTTGCAGTTGGTCGTCTTCAATTTCTATTTAACAATAATTCCCCATCGTCTCAAGGAGGCGATTGTTTAGTGTGCAACAAACTTACCTCTTACCTCCATTTTGAATTGACCTCCAGTTACAGTACAATTTGATTGGCTAACATTGACCGCTGGTCAGGAGGTCAGCACCATTTGGTCAACACAGTGGTCAGCACCAGATGGCACTAGCAAGAAGTTGACATTGTGGTCCAAAAGACAAAATTTTACGACCCCCACCTTTATCTGGCTGGTAAAATCCAGCCTGTAGGAGCTGAGTGTACTATAAAAGAGAGAAATAACGTTTACCGGTCGCTTCTTTATGGAGGGGCCTTATTTCACTGTTTTGTTTATAAAATATGATGCTACAAGCAGTACCGTCGAGAGGGGGGAGTAACCAGGGTAAAACTCCGGGGCCCAGGCTTTAAGAGGGCCCGTGAAAATTTTGCTATTGTAAAATAATATTCAAAAAGCCGTTTGTTGGACGTTCATTCGTTATCTTTCTAAGGACTTCTTTGCTTGTCAGGTTTGTTCTAATACTTAGTTGCATTATGGAATACCAATGTTTTGTAAGAGTTTTGAATTGATTTGCATTTGTTGTAGCCCCCTCTTGCCCCTGTGCTGCTACTCCTACACAGGGGCTCGTGCTGTCTATAGCCCCAGGGCCCGAGCTGGCTCTCGACGGGCCTGGCTACAAGTCAAGGAAAAGTCTAGTGATTCCCATTAAAAATTTCAAGGAACCTACCAGGAAATATCCCTAGCCCCGGTGGGCCACCAGGGTACATTCAGGGACGTGGAGATTGGGAGTGTAGGAAGCGTCGCGTCCCCTCCCAATATTTTCATGTTTGCAAAAAGGTCGGTCAAAAGGCAGCCATGCTGCAAGAGAGTTGGCAACAGTATTTTCTGAGACCTTCTCTTTTAGTGACAATTGATCAAAATGCCCCCCCCCCAACAAAAGGTGTCTCGGCACATCACTGGGTACATTCCGTGTAAAGCTTACACCGGAGGTACGCAAGTACCTCCTCAGATGTACGGCAGCGCTGAGCGTTGGCGTACACTTGATGTGCAAAGATCAATAGAACTGTGGCGCCTGAAATTGTATGTTAATACGCCAAATATACGCCATCACGCCAACAGGAAAGAAAACTCCACACAGGAGATCTTCGGACCTCAGTGCATGAAATGTACCTCGAGTGGGCCACCACGCCCGTGCATAGAAAGCCTTATACTGATTTGGCCCGCAGGATAGTGGACCTCAAAGGGCACTCAGTTAGTCCCCGTCCACTGTCAAAAACGGGGCTAGGCTATGTTACAACAGACTCATGCACTCCGCAGATTCATCAACAGCACTTTATGCTCACCAAACTGCTACCAAGGATATTTGAGGAACTTTCCACAATTTATGTGGAAGTCCTTTTGCGACCCAGTCTCACCAGTCTCTGCCCCCAGTGGCTCCCAGGGACATTAAGCTTGAAATATCTGCATTAGCAAACTGATCCGTTACAGGGAATGAGAATATTTATATTCTAACCACAATTTTTTCGCATTGAATTCTGCACTGTTTTGCTAGTCTACCTAGTCCCTATTTGTATGTCCGGGGTGTCTGTGTCAATATTTAGGGAATGAAATTTTACAAAAATCATATTTGAAGTCTGAGAATTACAGCTTAGAAAAAAGTAAACATTTGAGGTCTTAGAATTACAGCTAAAGAAAGATTCATAAGTTTGTTGTTATATTTGAAAGATGACAAATTGTAGGACTCAGGGAAAGTAGTGGATGGCAATGAGTTCCACAGGTGAGTAGGACTTACAAGCTATGGTCCCTCGCCTGCAAGAATTCAGATGCCTTTCTCTTAAATGTATGAAAATAATTTTTTAAAAGAAAATTTTTATAAGAAAGTGGTTTATAAAAACGTAGTACTCAGCTGCTCAAAAAGTTAAGAAAGTTCAGCACTGCATTTGTAGTTAAAATGCATAAAATTATGTTCATGTATTTAAAACTCGATTTATCTGTGTACAGAATGTCTGTGTACAAAGTTAATCAGCACAAAGTTCCAGTACCGGTAATTCGTTGTGATTTTTAGACCAAGTCCCAGTATCGATATTGTGCCTGTTAGGCAAATCCAGAATAAAAACTTTCTTAAGACTTTCATCGTAGTTTTTCAAGCTCCGACGTGTTGCGTGGGCACACGAAAGGACACAATAGAAAAGTCCATGTGTGCCTGAAAGACGCGCTCTTTTAAGAGAAATGGTTTATAAGAAAGCAGTTCTCAGCGGCTCAAAAAGTTAAGAAAGTTCTGTACTGGATTTTTGAGACTTAAGAAAGTTTTTTCGTGTTTATATATTTAGAATTCGATTTATCTATGTACAAAATGTCATGTATGTGATGTTTGCTACCCCGTAAGTTTAACTTGTTATTTACTACGATGTATCATCACTTCAAATGTACATGGAACTTTTCACTTTCCATTAAGGTGAAAAAATTGTTGCTAAGAAAGTCTTGAGAAAGCTATGATACTGGAATTGCGAAAAATTTAGCATTGTTTCAGTGCTAGGCCAAAAAACTATGAAATAAAAAAAACGTGTACTTTGTTTTCACGCATTCTCTAATTTTAAACATACATATATGTTATGGACAGAGTAAATGTACAGCGTTTCTTATAGTGTAACCGAGCCTGTGGATATACTAAAATAGTTAATAAAACTATTTGTTTGATTTGTGTGTTTCACAAAGTTATGATACTGGAATTGTGAAAAAGTTGAGAAAGTTTCAGTACTGGACCAAAAAGACTTTCTTTTAAAAAAACGTGTATTTGGGGTTTGAGAATTGAAACAAAGTTGCAATAGAAAACAAGATTCTAAAGTTCTAAAAGTGTTAGCCCAAAATATGTGGTAACATTTATGGTCTAAAATTTTTAAGATTTAATATTTGGGTTTCCTCATTGCTGTGACTCAATATTTGGGGGTCAGCAAAACTTACTGACATGGATCCTCCTTTATAGAAAAGTAGGGAGTACCCCCTGGAAAAGTCTACGACGTATAGAGTCAGATCTGGTCCACGAGCAATAGGTTCCTATCAATTAAGATTTAGTTTTTTTTTTATCAAGTAATGTCGGGGAAAGGCCATGGGGCCTATAATAAAGCCCTGACTAAGGAACATCTGAGAAAATGAGGGAAGTTTAAGTAGAGAGGGAGATAAAATCAAGTTTGTTGATGTTAGATTTAAAAGATGACAAATTGTAGGATTCAGGGAAAGTAGTGGGTGGCAATGAGTTCCACCGTTGAGAAGTTCTAGGAATGAAAGATGATTTTGTAGTATAGACAAAAAAATGAAAAAACATGTGGTAAAATATGATTTTTTATAGTAAATGCAAAAGTAGTTTTAAAATTCTTCTGCAAAATTCTGTATTTGCAGTTGTACCTTGATAAATATGATGAAGACATCATCAGCTCTTGGTCGTATTCAGCGTAGCTTATAATCAGTGAAATAGTGAAATAGCGAAGCCTTTCGGTTCAATATGTGCAGCATGATTAATAAGAAAATCTATAAAAGTGTCACCAACAGCTGGAAAGATAACAGTTCATTCAACTTCCAATGTTCCCTTCTGACTTCTGTTTGTAAAGTTGTTATTTCTTGTGCAAATGTAATGATACATGCCTTTGGCGAACTCAATGAGTATCCCCTCAAATGATGCAAACGCATTGTTTAGCTCGTCGTTTAATTGGGTTTTTGATTGAGCAGAATGACCGCCACAAGTTGCTGTTTTAGAGCAATAGTAATACCCACTGCTGCCAAGTATAACCGCTAGATCTTCGCTGTTGAGCTTCTGGATAATGCTTGTGCTGTGGTAAGCAGTCCACAAAACCTTTGCATTCTTGAACATAGTTGCCTTTTCAAATGGAAGCGGATAATTGGAGTTGAGGTTCTTTACTTGTACGAGGTTGTGACGATCAGTTCCTAAAGGTAAAGTCAGTTGCAGAAGGAGATGCTAATACAAAAGATCAAGCACAGTTGGTTAATAGAAATTCCTATAATGCTAGCCATATCATGCAAAGCAAACCTTTTTTACGCCGTACCTTAATGGCGTCAACTTTCCAAAGTGTTATGCCTAGCTCTTTCAGCTAATTTGGGCCTAGTGTGCATGCCACATCCAGGTATGGGACCCCTAGTTTAACGTCCCTTCCGAAGGACGGCGGAGTGAGCTGTTTTGGTCGTTCATCTGGAGGTCGCCCATCCAGTTTCTGAACGTAGACAGCCATGCGTAACTTCAGTTCAGTTAATGGAACTGGCTGGGCCGCTTGGCCACTCACCCCGCAATACAAAAGGAGACCGGTGTCAAGGAGGCTGGCGTTAAGACGGCCGGCGTAATTAGGGCCGACAATTCGCGATTTTCGGCAGAGCAGTGGCGCTATTTGTATAGCGTCACTTCTTGGAACCATTCTCTGATCACGTCATCAGAGAAAATGCTTACGCTTCATTGTTGGGGTGGGGAAGACAGAGATAGAGATGCTGATATATGCAAATGTACTTTAATCAGAAACAAATTTAATTGATTCAGAAATAAGCATCAACGATCAACAGAACTGACAGAAATTGCAATGCGCTCTTTTTATGATAACATAGTTTATATGACTATTTAGACTCAAGTCCCATTCACACTATATCGGATTCATCTTGTACCACATTCTTGACCAAATCCGATATCAAAATTTTACATTGTTTAAACTACTCCGCTCCGCTGCGCACGTCACTAAGCCTTTTGTTTAGAGAAACTTTTCATGGCAACTGTCACAGCTTGAAAATTGATTGACGCTTGAAAACGAAGCTGACTGCAGCTCAAAGAGAGATTCCGGAGCGATGATGTATTGGATTCATGCATTCACACTACGTCAAAAGTGATCCGATATCGAGAATAATCCGATACATACCACTTTCACAGCGGAATAATTTCACTCCGCATAAGCGATGTGGAGCATATCGGATTCATCCGGTCTGGTGTGGATGGAAGGCCTATCTGATATAGGAAGTAACCCGATATTTGATGAATCCGGTATAGTGTGAATGGGGCCTGAGAATCTCTGAAATTGAGGAGCAATTTGGGAATAATGCAAGGTCTTATCATTTCTCACTATCATAATTCTTTGAATGGATGTTTCTTCCATGTCGTTATATGGGCCCATGCAAAAAGGACCAACAATGTATGATAAAATGATACAGGGTGCCACCAGGGGGGACAAGAAGTTTCAGCTCCTCCATCGGGAAATGCTAGGTTCCTTCATGGAAATTATTGCCTCCTTCTATGGAGAGCATGTGTTCGAGTTCATTGAGCTGTATACGTAATGGGATTTCGTTCCATGTCTGTGCACCACAATAGAAAAAACTCCTTTTCAAGAACTCTAGATTTTGTCTTGGAATTTCTAGGTGTAACAAATTTCTTGTTGAATGTTAGATGTCTGGGATCTAGTAACAAGTCTTTCTTTTAGGCTGTCAGAGTAGAGACTGTTTATTATTTTGTAGATCATAACTACCCTGCCAAATTTTACCAAAATTTGAGACCGAAAGCCAATTGCAACACCCGCCCTTTAATCTTGAACCTTCTATAAGCGTACGTGCTCTGTTATGTAAACGGTGAGGAAAGTCAAGCTAGGTACTAGTTCATCAATGTACCTCAGATAACTCTCAAGCAAGGGTGATTTCTAGGGGGCTCAGGGGGGTGGAGCCCCCTTGCTTAAATTTCTGCTCATTTTGGGGGGCTCAGCCCCCCTAAAACTCTTGCATTGGCTTGCCTTTTCAGAGTTTATTGGCCTTGCTTCCAAAGTGCTTCCAAAGTGCTATGATCAATTTTGCACTGCAATATGGTTATTGAAGAATTTCTTATTGTTGATTATACTATATCAGTATTAAACTAAATCATCATGTTTCCATCTTTGAAAATATAGACGTGGTTGTAGCTGGGCCACACCCAAACAATTGGCGTGGTTGTACCTAGGGCCTAGGGCCTTAAAATTTTTAGAAATCACCACTGCTCTCAAGCAGTGCCTTGTACACCTGATCCAATTTAGATTGCGGGAGTATGCTCTTTAGTTTCTACAGAGGGGAAAGAGCACCTTTGATTTTACTTTTAAGGATTTTATATTGTTCATTGTATAATTCCAAGGTATTTAACCTTTTGAGCTCGTTTGATTGGTTCTCCATTTACATTTACCTCTAGTGGATCAAGAATACGTTTGATTCGTTCATGACCAACATCCATGGTTCTGAAGTAACCATTCTCTAATATTGTCAATCTCAGCTTTTAGAACATTACAGAGATCGTCAATATCCTCGTCAGAACAGGTGACACTGGCATCATCCGCATACATGTTTGACGTACATTTTTAAAGGCATAGCTTAAAAGCATTAACATACGGGATGAAGAGAAGCGGCCCCAAGCATGAAGCCTGGGGGATGCCCCAGTGAACGGTTTTCAAACTAGATTTATGGCCGTTTATTTAGCAATATTGTTTTCTGCTAGTCAAATACGATGTGAACCACTGGAGAGATGTCCCTACAACTCCGTATTTAGTTAGTTTTGAAAGAAGAATCCCGTGATCCACCGTATCAAACGCTTTTTTAAGACCGAGAAATGTGCTTATAGTAATTCTGTGCTTGTCAATATTAGAAAACCATGAATCTGTTATGTTCAATAGTAAGGTCAGGGTGCTATGTATCTTTAAAAAGTCATATTGACATTTTGCGAATTTCTTTTGCTCTTTCATGTAATTCAAGACCTGATCGTGCCAAGGTTTTTCCAGTAACTTCAAGGATAATTTCAGGCTCGGAAACAGCTTGAAATTTTTTTATTCCGGTTTAGTGAATATATAATTTACATACCTCCCGTCCCTTGTCCAGCATCACCTGTTTGTCCATCGCCACCTGGAGCTCCATTATTGTGTGAATTAGAGCCAGTCCATTGAATGTGGACCAGCTCACCACTTTTTATTGTAAGATTTGTGGGAAAGAAGTCATACTCCACGGCCGGATATACCTGTACGATGTTGCCTCGCTTTCCCCGGACACTGAGATGATGAATAGTCTTGCTATTGGCTGCAGTGGATGGGCGTTTTTTGAGCAGGAAGGTGTGGGAACGATCTTGGAAGGTGCGACCAAACTGAGCAGTGTTTATAGCCAGTTGGAGAGGACTGTTGATTGCTCCAATGTTAATTTGTGGATCATTTTCCACTGGTGAAAAAATGCCTTTTTTCCTACAATTTAAATACAAATATATTTACTTGATAATCTAATGCCACGTAAAAGAAAAAAAGCTAAGCTATAGGGTCATTCCATAAAGTGTCCCGAACGGAATACATTTATTTTGAATAACCACACATCACCCCTTGTAAGGATTAATTGGTATAGCAGTAAAGAGAAGATTATTACGATGCTATATTTGGTCAGTGTTTATTTATGGATGCGAGTCATGGAAAGAAGACTTGAAGCCACAGAAATTTGGCTTTATAGGAAAATGCTCAGACTTTGCTGGGAAAAGAAGGTAACCAGTGAGGTAGTCTTGGAAAAGATAAATGTGAAGAGGGAGCTACTTAAAATCACTAGAGCGAGACAGTAAAGTTTCGTGGGGCATCTTCTCAGGTAGAATGATGGAATGGAGCTCCACATTATAGAGACTGAAATGGTGGGGAAGAGAGCGAAAGGACGACAGAGGATGAGGTTTTCGATTCGAAGACAACGAGATTAAACGTGCATAATGCAAAGGATTTAGGACATATTGCCAGAGACGGAGAAAAATGGAGAAAAAGCAAAGCATGATTCGTCAACGGCAAGAGATGCCATGACACAAGAAAAAGAAGACATCATCCCTTGATCAACTCCTGTTAAGTTTGTTACAATATCCTTTGTTTACAACTAACCAACAACCAGCATGTATCAATCATTCAAAATAGTACTTCATTTCACGTAGCAAACGGGAAAAGTCGTTGCGTCCCGTCTGGAACGTATGGAATGGCCCTATAGCTGATATCTTGCAATAATAAAAAATGGCAAAGATGCTTGCTTTCAATGATACAGTCCGGCATCAAAGAAATGCAAGGAAACAAAAAGAAATTGGCCTCCATCAATTAGTACTTACGGATCTGCATTGAATCTATGGTCAGTTCTCACTGGGTCATAGTCATCTGTTGAAATGTTGTATCTGAAACGGTGATCAATCTTAACAGTCATCAATGGATAACATAATTTAGAATAAATATTTTGAATGGATAATTAGGCATTTGAAATACAAAGAGAAATAAATCACTTACCTAACAATGAAAAAAATAATTACTTCTTACTCCCTTTGAGAAATATTTTGTGCATTAAAGATTTTGATACGAAAAAAATCTCCGAAAAATGGCTTTCACTTTCAAACGGGGGGCTACCATGTTCTGACGAGGGGTTATAGCTCCCTAGCCCTCATCTAGTGCCACCTCTGAATTCAGTAGAGAGTTGACAGCAAAGAAAGTCGAGCTAAGTTGCGACAAATTGTTCAAATGTTCTTATAAGTATGTAACTTTCTATCAATGTACAAGAAATCATGTAAAGGAAATCCCTTGAATTTACGGTGCTTGGAGTGCTTCTCAAAATTAATCAAAATAACCTTCTAAATTTCAAAAAGTGCTGTTTTCACAGTGAACGAAACAGTAATGTCAACGAATGCTGCTGGTATATTGCTGTATACACTAGGTTTTCAGTATAGAACTAAGAAAATTATTACGAAACTACTCCAGAAATTCAAATAATCGTATCCAACATGAAAGGTGATAGCTAGGATTCGGGCTAAGTTATTTAAAAAGAATATACTGAGAACCTGATGACAAAATTCTGAGAACTTAATAATAACATTCTGAGAACCTGATTATGCTACAAAGATTTCATTTGATTAGAATTGTGCTTTCATTTGAACCATTTTGAATCAATGCAATGAAATATTGTTTCAGCCTCGCATAATGCCTGGCCTCACCTTATTCTTAAGACACATCGTTGGGCTCTCTCCGATGGAAAATGAGGAAGTTTCCACTTATAACGTAATGGCTGACCACCTCTCACGTTTCCATGGTGATTCACACGTGACCACATTGCCGCTTTGCACTCTGGGGGTGGGAGAGCAACAAGACATTCCATTTTCTCTGGGAAGTAGATCGTACGACCCCATATGTATTTTACCCCATTTTTAGACGCTGCGTTGCAAGCGGCCTCGGTTTTGAATTGTGTAGCTTTTTCCAAGTAATTGTAGAATGGAAACCATTTGCCTTTATTAGCCTCGCATTCTTTCTGGTTGTTGAACTTGGAGGAATATTTATATTGATTGTCTCTGCCCTTCTCAATACACTCATCTGCAAGAAAGTATTCGCTCGCTTTTCTATTACAGTAAATACACAAAAAAAGAGCCTAAACTTATAGAAACTGTTATCCTAAATTTTCCTGATCTCAAGCAAAATAAATTGGTAGAGGAGAGACGATACGTTTTGATTTTGCGATCGCTAAGCAAAAGATCATTAAGCTTTTTTGTTACAATAATCAACCTAAATTATATTTAGCAGTGTTACAATTCTGAGAAGCCTTTATTCAAAACAGGTTGCTTTGTATCATGTGATTAGAGTGATTCGTGTGATTACAGTGACTTTAGTGATTAGAGTGATTGAGGGGATTGAAGTGATTTATATCTATCAAGGCTTTAACATTAAGCTTTCTAAACGCTTTGATTGAGAAAAATGGGATTCCCATTAAAAGTGGCCTAGATAGAATGAAATTGCAATGACTAACGCCAAAGGGGCATTTTTTGAGTTTGTTAAAGTTCCGAAAGCAGTCGGATAAAGGATGAAAACACTATGGAACACTTTCAATAGGATAGTTAGTAATTATGCAAAACTAAACGTTTTTCATCTTAAGAAAATCTTTGAAAATCATGATGCTTAAGACCCTAAATTCAGTTGGTCTTCGTACCAGAAACCAATATTACGTCATTCTTTGTAAACTTGAAAAACTAAATTTTTAGTAAACAAACTATATTTGTTCTGTTTCAAAGCAGCAGGGATGAAAAACTCGAAGCCCTTAGGAATTGATTAAGATTGAGGCTCCATCTTAAATTTCCCTTGAAATAATACAAAAAATTTGACTCTTGAAAACTTTTGAGGGTCCCCTTCTAGACCTCAAGAGCTTGGGGGCCCGTTAGAGTTGTCCTAGCCCCAATATATGACGCTATATCGGTTGCGCCGCTGCTCCTACCCAATAGATGTTGTTAAAAGTTGAAAAAGTCTTTAAGAGAATTTCAGCCTAATTTCATAGATGATTTAAGAAAATTGAGGCTCAAGAAAGTGCTTTTTCATAAAAACTGTCTAACATCAACAAATGAGAATTTTTTCTTGTGACAAAAATAGTCTGTTGGTACTACAGAACTTTACCACAGCACAAAAAGCGGCAACATTCTTTCCACATACTTAAAAGCTTTTTTCGTCCGACACTCATCAGAGTATGAAAACGTCGGATAGTGACCTAAAGGTTAACCGAAATATATATCCAGATGCGGTTAATGTGATAGGATGCGTCTAATTGGCTCAAAGTGTGACCAAGTAGGACCAATTAACATTGTTTACTTGAAGAGTCCCAATGAGAAAACAAACTCTTTTTGCCTGCACAAGACTGGGTTTTGAGTCTTGATGCAAACAGATTCCAAAACACTTAAATGAAAAAACGATCTTGCTTGCTCAATGATTCAGATGCATCCTATCACATTAACCGCATCTGGATATATATTTCGGTTAACCTTTAGGTCACTATCCGACGTTTTCATACTCTGATGACTGTCGGACGAAAAAAGCTTTTAAGTATGTCAAAAGTATGTTGCCGCTTTTTCGTGCTGTGGTTAAGTCTTACATAACAGTGGCATGGTACTTGAATTAACATTACACTACATACGTCGTGGTTTCACGTTGAAGCTCTCATTTTGGTAAAAAGAGCACCTGGATGCATTTTCAGCGAGAACTACAATGTCTTTCCATTCCGTTGGGTGCCAATACGGATAATAATCACGCTCCTCCGGACATTCATATCCTCGTCTGTTGCCATTAGCATTCTGACGTGTGTATTTTGATGATGTACCTCTAAGATTTTGGTCCGCAGTGAATAAGCCTGACAAGAAAAATATCAAGATACACTTGAATCATGTTAAGAAATAAAGGAGAACTAATCAAGATTCACACACTTTTTTTCTAAGAATACCAAATTTTTTGCTGACTCTCAATATTCTTGAATTTTTTCGATTTTCAGCCTTACATTCTTTCAATTTATTCTTAAATATCAAAGGTTTAACTTAACTAAACAAAATCAAAAGAATTATATACAAATCTTTATTGATGTCTTACTTTATCATAAAGCAAAATAAAAGTGGAGCAGAATAACAAATATTAAGTCAATAGTGAAAAAATTAATCTACAAACAGCACTATAACTTAAATATGCAAAAATTCTAAGTCTTGATGAAACTTAGGCCTTGCATTATTCCTAAATTGTTCTCAAACTTCAGTGATTCTGAGCCTGAAGAATCTTACAAACTTTATTCTTTTAAAAAAAGTTTGTACAACTCGAAAGATTGAGAGAGAGACTTTTTGGCTAAGGAGTGTTCTTCTTTGAGAAATTTTTATGGGGTGCCAAAGCATTATAGCAATCGTCAACCAAGTCGCTAGCTTCAGAGTTGAATCGATAATTTAATTGTTTTTTTTCAACCATTAAAGTGCTCCCTAGAAAATTATCTCCCAGCGCACTAATGGTACTTGTTATATCAAAGTCAAAGTCCTTTCCCGCGCCCAGTGGCGCATAGGGCGGCGCCTATCTCCGTTTCTATAGCCCTAGGCCACGCGTCTGCGAATGCAGTGAAATCTACAGCGGGGGGCTGTTTCACTGGTAGTTCCGCGTGTTTAACTTCCCCACTCCATTCTCATGTGTCGAGCGCCAGACGAGAAGGCAGTGAGTACCATTTTTAAAGTCTTTGTTATGACTCGGCCGGGGCTCGAGCCCACGACCTACCGGTTGTGAGGCAGACGCTCTACCACTGGGCCATCACTCCGCACTAATGGTACTTGTTATATATTGAACATTTATTACACAGTTTCATATATATTACGCAATTTCACACAAACCTATAAAAATACCTACATAAAAGAGTGATCTTTGCTCCAAATACAGGGTTGCCATTGCTCTTTCAAGACAAAATTCCCTGATTTTCCCTGATATTTTCGAGAAATCCTACTCATTTCCCCCTGATTTTCCCTGTAATTTTTATCATTCATTTCGGTAGAAGTGGGTTTGGGAGAGCATTGACTCTAAATTTAGCAGTTCAAAGTTCTGGTTCCATAAAACGCGAAACTGCGCTTGAAAATGACTGCACAGAAAAAGATGCTATACAAAAGGGTAAAATCATGCAATTTTCACAATCAACTAGATGTGTGACTGAGTATAGAGAAAGTCGCCACTCCAAAATGAAACAATAGTAACTCAAAAACTTCCCTGACTTTCCCTGATTTTTCAAAATATCTTCTCTTTCCCCTGATTTTCCCTGATTGACAATAAACTTCTCTGATTTCCCTTATGTGGTGGCAACTCTGAAGTATTCTGCTAATATTCTAACCCTATTTGATATTTACAAACTACAAATTATAATTATAATAATAATTTAATAATTGCACGGTTTCATTAAACATTGGTTAAAGTTTTAAGCTGGAAACAGGGACACACCGATGTAGAGAGTGTGGAGATGTCACACCCCCACTTTTTGCCAAAGCCATTGGTAATCATTTGACTCACCAGTAAAAGCTGATGAGTAAAATGATTTTTTCGATCTCCTTTTATCCTTAGGATTTCGTGGCAAGTCATGAAATTCTGAGGATAAAAGGAGATCGAGCTTGAGAGAAGAGCGAATGTAAGAAGAACATGTGCAAAAATTAAATCAGTAGACAGCAAAAGAAGGGCACTTTTGCCCCTTGCCCCCACTCTTCGAGGACAGGAAGTGTGCCCCCCTTCCCCGTGCTCTGGCGTCCCTGTTTCCACTTTTCACAAGTTTGTATGTGGTGTGTGTTGTCTAGCATGGTGCAATGTTCCTTATTCAGTTCTGCCGATGACGTATTCTGTTGACGTGGAAGAGCCATGCTATACAACATGTGTCCCTTTTAAGCTTACATACAGGGCTGTACCGAAGTAGGGAGTTTGGAAGCTGCCTCCAATCAAGAGTCCTTCGGCACACCACTTGTTAAGAAGCACCAATTCTTTGTAGGAATTGCCCGTGGTACTGAGAAATATTCCTCGTGGTCCCATCACTATATTTGCTAAGTAATGGTCTTGCTAGCTTGCAATATTTTAGGCTCTAGTTAATATATTGCTTTAATATTTGCATCTAAATGGTGTACAAAGATTTCTCTATGGAAAAGTTATCATGTAGCTATTTCATAACCGAAAGCATTTATTATCACCAGTGATGAATTTAAGAAGACAATTATTGGGGGTTTAGGATTATGAAAGATATTGCCTAATACACTTAAGTGCTTGGATTATGAATTCACATATTTCCTCAAGCCTTGAATATTAAAATAAAATCCTGCTATTACAGAAAAATAGCAAGTATTTTGAAGTTTACTGAATGGTACGAACATATCAGGCCCGTAGCCAAGGGATGGAATGGGGTAGCAAGTGCCAACCCTGGACAACAGGATGTGCCAGCTTTTTGCCACCCCTGGGAAATTTTTTGCGATTTTTATTGTTCATTCATATTTGTAGGTAAGGAGAGATCTCCTGAAATTATGGTTCAGCTCAACCTTGGTCTTTGTGACATACCAGAAAGTTCAATCTTTTCCTGTACACACATTGTCCATTTGATTGTGATAGCATAAAGTATGAAATAAGTTCTCAGATTTTTTACGACGTGATTCCTCGAGTATAATTTTGCCACCCCTGACACACAGGCTTAGCTACGGGCTTGGAACATATGCAGAATTTATTGAATGGCACGAAAATATTACAGTGTTACACCACTACACCCCAAATAACTCCATCTATGATAACCAAGCCAGGTAAATGTCTGTATGATAAGAATAAATGATTTTATTTAAGAGGTCATATCTTATCTCCTCTGCCCCCTCTTCTGAGGATAGGGAAGATCACCCAAGCTATGCCCCCGTCACAGACGTACTTGGTTGCAGGGCTCCTATGAAGGGGAAAAAATATTCAGTCCTATCAAAACAATATCGATATTCTTTCCATTCACTGGCAGTTAGCAGATATTTCTTACCTTTGTTTCTATCTCTGGTGTTGCATTTATTATACCACAACCACTGTTCATGCAAAACATCATTGTAGTTGAGATTACGATACATTCTCCTTAGCTCCTGCGAGCGCACCTCGTTTCGGTTTCCACCACTGAATGCAGGCGTGTTTGTCCTTTGTCCATCTCTCACTTTTAATTTGTTGTTTACAGGAACAGCGGCATCATCTTGGCAAAGGTACTGAATAACGATGTTACAATTCAACTTGTGCGGGTCTTTGTCCTCATCTCCTCCACATCCGTGCTGGTTGGTCCATTCGATGTTCAAATAGCTATTGCCTTTGCCAGTTCCTAGTCTGGATTCAGGGCTACTTGTGAAATACGTCTATAAAAGATAGAAAATCGAAAAGACGACAATGAAAATGAGGTTGATGCAATTTGCAAACTACTCTGAAATCGACGTGTAAATACAACTAAGGAAACATCAGCAACGATTGACTCCAAGATAGATTATAATGTTGTGATATATATATATATATATATATATATATATATATATATATATATATATATATATATATATATATATATATATATATATATATATATATATATATATATATATATATATATATATATATATATATATATTATAGACATGATAATTCTCACATATAATGACTTGATATCTCTCTCTTGTAGCCAGCAATGTACATAAATGGTAAATCCTCAACTTATGACATTCTAGAACTCTCTGAATTCTTTTTCCTTGTACACCAAGTCGTCATTTTAAAAAAACTAATATAGACCGATGTTTGCAACTGTATTCAATAACTGTATTACTTATATTAAGTTTCTATCATTATCTGCATTCCCGTCAACATTCATGAAACAAAATATTGCAATAGAAGCACGGTTGTAGGAGAACTTCAAATTTAGGGGGGCTGTAGACTTTCTGCTCGAAAGATGAAAGAGATCTGGACAGCAGTCAAAGAAACTGCTCGAATTTCCTATTGCCATTTCAGAAAATTTGCCCGAACGACGCAGATTTATGCCTCACGGAGGAGCCTGCAACCATGGGTATAGTGAAGGCTCAGTTCCCTTTGTTAACATTATGAGAGACTTTGGGGGCTGAGCCCCTTTTATCGAACATCTTTTGGACTGGACAAGTTCATAACTACGCATTTTCTAAAGGAGAAGGGGGAAGTATGCTTTTATCAATAAAAAAGATTGCTACAACCTTATATTTGCTTTCTCCTTGCTTTAATGCTTTTCCATACACTGGTTTGACAAGCACATTATTGCTATACATGCAAAAAAATTGGCGTGGTTTAAGGCGTGGTCCACATACTTCCTACAACACAGCCCCCCTTGTTACAGTTTTAGGACGATAACACTATCTGCAGCCCCCCTACCACCTCTCTCCTATGCTTATGAGCAGAAGTGTAGGGAACATTCTAGAAGGCAAGGGTTGATTATAATAAAAATACTGTAGCTACTACAATGAAAGATTCAAAGTTTGATCACCTCATGGTATTGATGGCTTTGAACTCTTGCAGCTGATACATATCTGTCACCAACATTGTAACCTCCTCTATTGTTGTTCTATGGGAAAAGTATTTGCAAGTTGTGTGAAGCTACCTTTACTCTGTACGCATTTAGTCGTTCTAGAAACTTGAAAAAAGGGCTTCTGACTGCATGAAATTAATGCAGTGGAATGGACGAATGAATCTAATTTAAGTCTTGTTGATGAAATGCAATTTACAAGAATACCAAGGCTCAGAATCACTAAAGTTTAAGAATAATTTAAGAATAATGCAAGGCTCAAGCTACATCAAAACTTAAACTTTTATGTACTCAAGTTATAACACTGCTTTTAGATTGACTTTTGCATTATTGATACAATATTCATTATTCTGTTCTACTTCTTTTACAGTTTATGATGAAGTAAAATATCAACAAAGATTTGATAAAATTCCTTTGATCTTCAGACGAAGCTACACCTTTGATATTTAGGAATAATTTAAGAATAATCTAAAGCGCAAAAGGATCATTCACCCGCTACGTAACGCCTCTAGGGGGAGAGAGGGTACCTTGATTTGTTACGCTATTGTCTAATTCATATGGGGAGCTATAGTACGGAGCGCTACCAGAGGGGGAGGGTGGTCTAAAAACGTTAAATTTAGCGTTACTTAATGGGTGAATGGTCCGAAAACCCAAAACATTAGGTATACTGAGACTCAACAAAACGCCAGGTTTCTTATAAAAAAAGATTATACAAGGAGAGAAAGAGGAGTCTTCCCAACAATCAACCAAAGGGGGATGATGTGACACGTGCTCTTTTGAATACACGTTTTTTTTCATAAGAAAACCGTCATTTTGCCTGAGCCTCAATTTTCTTAACTTTCCCGAAATTCAGCCTGAGTTTTTATGAAGTTTTTCTTAATTTTTTTCTAAAACAAACTGGCAAAAAAGGTTTACACTTCGTTATTAATATTGTATGCTTGAATTTGAATTCCATCTTTAACATTTTGAATGCAATAACGACGAAATATCGATTTTTGGCCAATAAAAACACTTGAATTTGGAAATTGAGCCTCGTGGTTTTCTCAAGATTTTCTTAAGATTTTGACCAATATGAGCCTCATCTTCATATAAACTTTTTTCTTATAAAAAGGAACGTGTAAACCATTATGACTTACCGTTTTTCTCGAATAAAAGCCGCGGCTTCTATTAGTTCTTTTGTGAAATTGCGGCTTCTATTTGAGTGCGGCTTGTATTCGAGGGCGGCTCCTATTCACTTTTTTAGTCATTGCAGTGCATTCGTCAACCAACTATATTACATTCGAATTTGCTTAAAACTGCATTAAGTGTTTGGAAATGACATTTGTTCATTTTTGAAACTTTTTGGTGTTGTCGCAATGGCAGAAACTGGCAAGAGAAAGTTGTAAGACAGTGTTAAGGGCGGCCCATTATTGTTCCTAAACGCGGCCTCTATTTGAGTGCGGTTTCTATTTGAATACGGCTTCTATTTGGATGCGGCTTCAATTTTAGGCTTGCTTCTATTTGAGAAAATATGGCATGTATGACAGTAACGACATATTATTTGTGGTGTGCTGTGTCCTGTAAATACATCCCCCGCCTTGGCTACTCGTAGGCGTTTCTGAATATGTGTATTAAACTATGAATTGTGGTTGCTAGTGCAGTTCTTATTTTAAGACCTACGGAATTCGATTGCAATTTAAATCGTTTTATATTCTATGGACAATGTGGTCACTGAAGAATTGATGAACATACATAGAGTGGGCAACGCAAATGCACTAGGCAAATATTTCCAAACAACAGTGAAAGCAATAATAAAAAAAACCATATTTGCAGAGCCTAAGCAAACAATTTAAAGTAATTCTAACTATAGCTAAAAGCATGAAACAACAACTATCATCCATGATTTACAAAACTTTTAATAGTTCATACATCGTATTAATATAGAAAAATATTTAAATTAATTGAATTAGTAAGACAGAAAAACTACATTTATGCTCTTGTGGGAATGGCTAGTCTTGTGTGCTTCCAACTTCAATTATACTCTTGTTAAACCAAAAAATATATATTATTGTTCGTAACTGACAGGGATGTGCTGATGGAGGGCGTAGGGGCGTCACGTCCCCCCAAAAATTTCCAAAATTGCAAAAAAGTTGGTCAAAAGTCAGCCATGCTGCAAGTGAAATGATAAAATTATTTCCTGTGACTTTTTTTCTTTTAGTAAGAGTAGTTGGTCAAATGGCCAAAACGCCCCCTCCCCATAATGGAAAGTGCTTCGGCACATCTCTGTTAACTGAGATTGCATTGTTGAGGCATAAAGTAGTTTGCAATTGATGTCCTGTCGTAATCTATTTTAAAGTGGATTTAAAATTCTACCAGACTTTCGCCAAACAGAAATACTCATTCATACGTTCACTGGAAATGATCAAGCATGCCATTGGGCTGATTACTGTATCGTCAAATACTGGGATTTACTTGTCTATGTTATAATTTGGTTATGCATTTTGGTGAGAATTAGGGTGCATTTGCAGTGTATGCGATCGTATGCTTAGCCTAATCTCCAATTTATTGAAGAGCAGCGTTACAGTAAAGTCCCGCATATGAGTAACGTAATTTTAAGAAATACCGTTGGAGGATGTTCAACCTAGGGGGGCTGTAAATTTTCTGCCCGAAATATCAAATATAGCTGGAGAGTAGGCAGAAAAGTTGCCCGAATTTCCTACTGTTCTATCAGAAAGTTTGCTCGAGTGAAATGAGCTTCTGCCCAACTTGGGGTGACTGTAGCCCCCCTGTCCCCCCGCCTCCTACGCTGGAAGCACAGGCCCTGCTTCTCAAAACAATGCCCTCTTTTGCAAGAAACTCGTGAAAGTCTGAAAGAATTCTTGTTCCTCATTGAAAAAATTTTCGATTGCTATATTTTTCACAGGATCAATAAACACCTTTTTATAAAAATCCCAAACTTTTTGCTCCGCCTCAATATTCTTAAATCCTCAGGTTTTGAGCCTAAGATTATCGTGTAATTAGTCTTAAATTTGAAAGGTGTAACTTCGTCATTTTTTTGTAAGAATAACGTCTATAGAAATATCAAGACTAAGAATGGCTGAATTTAAGAAAAATTTAAGAATAATGTAAAGATCAAGTATCATCAAGACTTATAATGTTTGTGTATTCGAGTTATGGCATCGTTTGTAGATTAACGTTTGCACTATCGATACAATATTTATTATGCTGATCCTATTTTGATTTGCTTTATAATTAAGTAAGGCATAGACAAAATTGGAATCCATTCCTTCCATCTTCAGATGAAGATACACCCATAGGCGTAGGAGGACTTCAAATTTCGGGGGGGGGCTGTAAAATTCCTGCCCGATTGAGTAAGGCGATGTGGAGAGCACTCAGAAAAGTTGCCCGAATTTCCTATTGTTCTGTCAGGAAGATTGCCTGAGTGTAGGAGATTTCTAAGGGGGCTACAGCCCCCTGTCACTCCCTCTCCTATACTTATGATTACACCTTTCAAATTTAAGGATTAATTTAAGAATAATGTTAGGCTCAAAACCTGAAGAGTTTCAGAACATTGAAGCTCAGAAAAAGTTTGGTGATCTTATAAAAAATGTTTATTGATCCTTTGATAAATATAGCAATATATTAATGCTTAACAAACCTCTTTGCTTTTACACAATATTTATCAATCTATGCAGTACTACTAAGCTGATCAATGGTATAACATGGCCTTGCTAATAAGAAGCTTTTCCCTGATTTGAAGTTTATATCTCCTTTTATAAGCAACACATCGGACCTGAAATTGAAAAGGCGGAACGCTACTGTAGACACCTTTAGGCCCAAAATGGCTCTGGCAGTATTAGCCATTTGAAAAGCATAATATTACATATATGCCGTGCAAAACTCTTTGCCTTTGCACTATAGAAATCATTGTACACAGTACTACTAAGCTGATCAATGGTATAAAATGGTTTTACTAATAAGAAACTTTTCCCTGATTTGAAGATTATATCTCCTTTTATAACAAGCACATCAGACCTGAAAATGAAAAGGCTGTCTCTGATATGGGGGACACTACTGTATTGAGAAGGGTCATTTATGAGTATTTACCCGTTCTAAAGCTTACTATCCTTCATAGGATTTCAATTTTGTGTATGTGGAAAAATTATTGTTTATTTGGTACAATGGATAGATGGCTCTTCGTAGGCCAAGTATAATCAATGCGGGACGATGACAGAGACTCAACTCAACTGAATATTGGCTGACAATGCACACACCAAGTAGATCAAGGGGCTGATCTTGAACATGTTCTCATTGTGAAGAACAAATACCCTATGACCCTCTTGCACCCCTATAAATCCCTTGATTCCAAAGTGTTCCTATGCACTCCCTATACAACACTGACTCTAAGGTACCTCTATGCACTCTTATGCACCCTCTTGATCCTAAAGTGCTTCTCTGCACCCCCTAGCCACCCTCTTAATTATAAGGTGCCCCTATGCACTCCCTATGCACCCTTTTGATTCTAAATTACCCCTATACACTCTTATACACCCTCTTGATTCTGGAGAGCTTCTCTGCACCCCCTAGCCACCTTCTTAACTATAAGGTGCCCCTATGCACTCCCTATGCACCCTGTTGATTCTAAAGTACCTCTTATGCACTCTTATGCACTCTCATGAATCTGGAGAGCTTTTCTGCACCCCCTAGCCACCCTCTTAGCAATAAGGTGCCCCTATGCACCCGTTTGACTCTAAGGTACCCCTATGCACTCCCATGCACCCTCTTGATTCTAGCGTGCTTCTCTGCACCCTCCTCCTCCACCCACCCTCAAGAGCTGGCAATATCTACTTTTGAACGAAAATGGCCAGAGTGCAGAACCGGGACAACACAACTGAGCGTACAATATTTTTCTTTAATAATTTGAAGATTACCCATTTGATTTCGTACAAAGATGAATTCAAAAGCGTAATCGTGGGTGTTCGAACACCATCAACGTTTGAACAATCAAATCATTTCCTCATTCAAATAGGAGAATTGTGCCAATGAATAACCAGCATTCTTGAAATGCGGGGTAAATATCCAACAATATTCATGCAGGAATGGAGATAGCCTTTTGAATGCGCAGGAAAATAATTGATGGTTATGCAAATCAAATTGCTGTTTTACTTTTGATTGAGTCCAGCAATTACGCCTTGAATTTCTTAGCAAAGGTCCTGTGGGTTGTGTCATTGCGACCTCTTTTTGGGTGGTGCGACTTCTTGCATAGGTTCAAGATTGATCTCTGAATTCAAGCTTGAAGAGTCATGAAGTTCTTCCAAACAGTTTAAACTATAGTCCATATTTCTAACGTTGTTGAAGTATAGACACGGACGGCTGAGCTGGGAGCTGGGGCATAGTCTCCACTTTTTTGAAGAATAATGAGCTTCTTCTGGGCAACAAACAGTCATACCTTACCAGGAAAACCAATGTATAAGCAACCTAGTACTAGACGCTAAAAATTTAAGAAGCATTTAAAGCCACAGGGAAAGAGCTAAGAAACTTTAGACAAATAACACATTAAAATCGTTGCCTAGTTCAACGTAAAGCTGTACCAAAACAATGTGAATATGACATTGCTTTAGACCTTAACTCGTACTGACTCATTTTGTTTGTTACAGGACAAATATTTTACTGCATTCACGTTCTGCGTACGCTTCCACATCACTTAAAATGTTGCCAAAAATTAAGAAACTTTTGGTTTCATATAAAAGAAAAAACGTGTAATGGCGAGCCTCGCAATCTCAAATATTCCTCAGCAATGCTGAGGTCATGCCGTTCTTCCCAATAGAATTCTATCTTTTTTAAACAATATGAATTGGATTGTTTGATTGTTATGAATACATAGCAACCATATTGCTCACCAATGTTCGTGTCTTATTTTCTACAGAAAATCAGCTTAACCCACATTATTATATATTGAACACACGTTGGTAAAGCAACAGGATTCCAATGCACGCAAGTAACAAACTACAAAAACACCGAGTCATGATTGTTTAGGGTATCTTTTTCAATCTCAATAGGCCTGCTAGAACACAACAGACTGTTTATCCGTTCAACAAATGGCTGTCTTTGGCAGCCGGAAAGAGAAATTCAGGAACGGAGAACCTAATGTACCATGGTTAAGGACCTTTGAACGAGAGAAGTACAATTCATGTCACATTCTAATCTACCCAGGGGCGAAACTAACGACAATTTTCGGTGGGGTGCACAATCCTAGCTTGCCGACAGATAGATCTCGCTAGACCCCAATTAGCCGACAAATAGGACTTCGCTCGGGTTTTATCAGCAACACAACATTGACGAGCTCTCTTGATAACGACAGACTAAGTATCGGGGGGTTAGGTGTGGCACCACCTATGGTTACGCCCCTGAATATATGTTATCGACAAAAGCAGGGTTAAGCAACATCTACGGTTCAAAAAATTCTTCGAACCAAATTTTACCAATGAAAACAAGGACCGAGAGTTGCAGTTAATCTTAATATATGACGCAAGGAGGTCACAGTTGCATGCAGAGTCACGCCCATTTATCAGGCTCTTGTTTTACTCTCTACGCTCCTTTACCGAGTCCTTCACTCTTTACGGTAACGCAAATTTTATATCGCTTTCTGACCATCTCTCCCCCCTGATGCTGTTGCTCCGTTGGTATGCCCCCAATGTGGGTTTGGCAATGCCTATAACGGTAAATATCAAATGCTCCCCCCCACTTTTGAGGCGTTGAGTAGAGGGTGAATGACTCATTATATATGTAGGCCGCAGGGTTGTTATGACAGAGCATACTCCCTGCTGTATCGCTCTTTTTCTAATTTGTTCTTTTTCTTGTGGTATGTAATAGTTTAGACCTATACAAAAAATGCTCCTGCTACATATACTAGCAGGCAAGTCACCGCATCTGCAAAAAATTAAGAACCTCAATACTGTAGCCAATGAGTAGGTAAGAAGGATTCAGTGCAGCAGCGTGACGAAGTAGGGGGCGTGGGGGTGTCACACCATTCAAACATTACGTCACGCAAGGGGGTGGGAGGGCTTTTGCTTTTTGTGACAAAGTGTAACAATGGGTGGGTGGGTGGCTTTTGCAGTGTGATGTCACATTTTTTAAACAGCTCAATGTTCTGCATATTTTGCTTCATACTAGCAAGTTTGGCCCTTTTTTAGAAGAAGTTCGGCTTCACGTCAAAAAATAATCTTGCAATCCTATTTTGATGCCATTTTGAGGCCAAAAAAGACATAATAAACACATTATTATGAGAGTAGTAAAATATCATATTGAACTTCATAACTTGACGTCACATATTGGGGGGTGGGTGGGTGGGTAGTGTTGAATTTGTGAAAAATTGTGACAGAGGGTGGGTGAGACCGTAAAAAATGCCAAAATTAGTGTGACGTAATATGTGAATGGCGGCTTGGCAATCAGTTTGCCTCTCGGCAATCATTTAGCGTGTCGGAAAAAGCTGGCATTGTGATCATCGCTTGTCGGTAATTCTGGCGGGTATATTAGTTTGTCAGTAAATTTCTTCTGCTACACCACCCCCCTACTCAGAAGTCCTTCGGCACACCACTCGTTCAGTGTGAGCACAGAATGATAAGACGCTTTTATTATTATTATAATTATTATTGAAAATCTTTAAAAAGGGTAGCTCTTCAGCTGTGTGCCTTTGAGAAGGAATGATGCGTCACAATACAAACTTGGAAAAAGCTAACTCTGTGGGACTTAACGCTTATGTTTAAGCTATTTGCAAATTTATCTTTCTTGTCCGCTCATTACTAATTCTGTCCTCATGCTGAAGTCAATAATTCTGTCTTCAAGTTTTGACGGTTGCAATAAAGTCCTGACTGTTGCTAATATGTATTACCAAGTGGTGGTGCAACTGGCTCAAACTTGAATCTAGCTAGAGATACCATTCAAGCTTCAAGCTCAACCCCAGGGAAAATGAAGGTAAACTGGAGGCCCCCTTTCCTGGAAAAAACAGTAAAATCGATGTGTGATCTAGTGCTGATGATGACGGAATGCGACATATTTTTTGAAACATTCCATTTTCAACTGATAACACTTTACCTTTAACGGTAAATCTGAAAATAGAGCTATTTTTCTTATCATAACCTTCAATGGTAACTCTGCGTATAAAACTCACTCAGTACTGCACGTCGATAACTTCTATCTTCAGTACCAATCCCACTCCTTAATGTTCCTCGGCACGCCCGTGATGATAACTACTATACAAATCGTTGAAATTTATCTTACTTGTAGCGTTCCCTTTTTTCGTTTCTTATTTCTCGGATTTACCAGTTTGCAGATATCCTTACGGTAAAACTCTCATAAGCCAGGCCCTTCCTCACTTAGAATTACAATGGCCTAAAAACTCCATCTGTTTATTTTAAGGTACCACAGAAAGCTTTCAAAGTACGACTACAGGGGCAGATTTACCTGGGGGTGTAAGAAATAGGTAGGTGTTCGGTAAACGGGCAAGTCATCAGTAAAGTGGATATAACATTTGCGAAAACTGACTGCAACAATCTGTAAAATGGCGACAGTAACCGGCAAAAATTGCAACCTTCATTTTCATCGGCAAATTTATCTTGTACACCCCCCACTCAGCAATTTCAACGTGCATCCCCCGGCTCAAATCGTAAAGAAAGTTGCATAAATTCAGACTGTGGTGAAGTATTCTGCTAAATTATCTCCACTCAATTACTGATTTATTTCATGGAGAGGGGCGCAATCTATCTAGGTTCCTAGATTTTTCACCCTTTGAGATTTCTTTCTCGTTAAATTAAAAAACCCTACTGCTCGTTGCTGGTAGAAATAGCTAATCCCAGCTGAATATGTGTTCCCATATCCCCTTGCGGAAATTTACGTTTTGCATATGAAAGAAAAATCGAAAGAAGTCTGCCAGAAGTGTAGTTAAGGGGCGCAGAAGTTTTTCAGGGAAAAAAACGTGCAAATCGACTTCCTTGAAGGTATAATCTGGTTGTCTACGAATTCTTACAAAGAATCAAGATTGCTCATATAAGTAAACGGAACAATTGGAAATTATTTCACATGAAATGTCATTTAACTATGCAGCTTCAGGTCCCTGGAGTTGAAAGCCTGTAAAATAAGCAGCAAGGCTTGGTTAGTAGGGCAAAATACCTGAAAAAAATAACATGAACGCCACCTTACCTGTGAGTCAAACACTCGGTTTGCATTTCTACGGTTGGCTGACCTCTCGTTCAGTCGGTTGTTGGAGCCACGAGGATAATGCATATAGATGTCAGCCAGTGCACATCCTAGGAGAGAGAAAATTATGAGGGATAACATACGCCTCATATTGTCGGTTGTAGTTGGAGCTAACTCAACGTTTCTTGATGCCCAAGATTGCACCTTTCCAGTTCCTTGAACAGCCGCCCTCTGTTACTGTGATTGCGCTAATCACCTATTTAAATAATGGCTTGTGCGGAACGGAGGCTGGAGTGGGTGGGTTTGGTTCAGGAGGTGGTAGACCAGCAAAATGTATGCGCGGAGATCAGTGGCGTGGGGCAAGAAAATAGGAGGTAATATCTTACTTGTTATGGCGTGGGTCGTATGTGGTCAAGACTTGTGAATTTATAATTACTGGTGAATCATTTTGCTGTAGAAACAGATAGCTCTTTATGCTGCTAAAAATTAAATAATTTTCCAATGGTGATTGTAAATGAGAAAAGCATTTTACATATACTAACTGGCATCAAGGCCCTTGAGAGATTCCAGCTTGCTCCCTGCCGCCTCTATCAGTACCTCTGGCTAGCATGTTCAAAACTGCATTACAAGATTTTTGAGGTAAAGTACCTTCTTACGAAGCAAGCTCTTGGAGAGAAATTTTGTGTCCGGACCAGGGTGTTACATCATCACATATATACATGAAGACACGCCAGCGACGTACATTTGCATTTATGTTTATGGTTCCTCGGGGGTCATGCAAAAGTACGTAACTGTACGGGCTGGGTGGGTACTCTAGTGTCTCTAATAGACGGGCTCCCCGTCTATTGATTTCAGGTGAATTTTCCACCCCCCGTTGCTTTGTAACACCCCCTTCTATTAAATTTTACAAATCGATCGTGATGAGAACACGCAGAAAATTAAGTTAACTTTTAATAAAACAATTTACCAGCATGAACCCCTTCTATTAGCACCCTGTATTTATGGAAAACTAGCCGACATGAACACCCCCTTCTATTCACACCCCCTTTCTATTAAAATTAGCCGATATGGACACCCACTTCTATCGCCTCCACTTCTATTAGAGACACCAGAGTATGCATCATTTTTGTGACAAACTTTTGTGAAAAGCATAAGTGGTGGGGGTGTAAAGTCCATTCGTTAGGCAATAGTTCTACTTTTTCACTTTCTGATGAGTTCTGCCAAAAAATACTCAAAATAAACAGAGATTTTGTGACCTTATCGAGCTTCAATATTGCACTATCCCTAATTACTCTTAAATTTCAGCGATTTTGAGAGGCTGGCGTTGGGGGGTCTCATACCAGAATGTGACAAACCATTACATAGTGGTGGAGGCTGACATGGCATATCATCCGTTACGTACTTCATGATTCATCCCCCATAGCAATAAGTTAATGACCTCCTTTCAACCTTCTTTCCTCAGTACTGGGTGCTAATGCTATAAGAGACAATAATGAAAGACAGCATTGGGAGGAGCCGCGATCAAATAATAGGAAAATCGCACAATTTTTTGCTAGCTTTCAGCGCAGGGACGAAACTTCAGGGGTTTTCAAGGGTGAGTCATTTCCCAAGCGTGAAAATTTGCCATTTCGCAGGCAAAAGCGGCAGTACAATGAATTTTTGCAAGGCAACGTACTGGATCCAGGACCATTTGATCAACTGCGGTCACCAACACAAAAGTCACAGACAAAATTTTCGCATGACAAGCCTCTGACACCCAAATTTGAGGTGACGTCAGTTCACGATAGAGAACCCTTTCTAGAGGTGTTGAGCATTTAGCAGTTTGGCAAGCGCAGTTTGCATGTCCATCCGGGCTACACATTTTTTTATAAGAACAAAGTTTATAAGAAAATGAGGCTCAAATGGTCAAAATCGTAAGAAAATCTTAAGAAAAGCACGAGGCTCAATTTCCAAAATTTAGTGTCTTTATTGGCCAAAAATCGATATTTCGTCGTTATTGCATTCAAAATGTTAAAGATGAAATTCAAACTCAAGTATACTATATTAATAACGAAATTGTAAGCCATTTTAGCCAGTTTATTTCAGTAAAAGTCAAGAAAAAGTTAAGAAAATCTCAGACTCAATTTCGGGAAAAGTTAAGAAAATTGAGGCTCAGGCAAAATGATGATTGTCCTATAAAAAAAAGTATTGAATTCACAATGGTACAGATAGTGGTTGACTTAC
Source organism: Cassiopea xamachana (assembly GCA_900291935.2). Taxonomy (NCBI): domain Eukaryota; kingdom Metazoa; phylum Cnidaria; class Scyphozoa; order Rhizostomeae; family Cassiopeidae; genus Cassiopea; species Cassiopea xamachana. Next base: position 10,644,044 of record OLMO02000003.1, on the reverse strand, counting down.
AGCTACGCTGCATTAGATATTTTCAAAGAAGTAATTTCTCTTATTAGCCTCGTTGATGTTATCAAGACACCTACATATAAGAGCCACCCTCGTTGCAAGCATGAATACGAATATTGACTAGTCATTTCCCCCCCGTTTAGCTCTATTCACCTCCTACGCATCCACGAATTTTGCGCATAGAATCCACAGCAAATAATACAACAAAAATACAAAGCCAGCATTCTGTGTATTCATAAATGACGACAATGGATAGGGTTTGTTTACAATTTTATTGAAAAGAGTAGCGCAGCTTTGTATGAGAGTTTATGCAATCAGATGAATTATATTATTTGCACGGTTGATGTCTCCTCGTCAGACGAATAATGAAGAATGGCATTGAAAAAACACGGAAGCTTCCATGTTCGCCAAAGGCGTCACCCAAGACTGTGGTTAAAAAAAATCCTAAAGATTTCAAAATTTTGAGATCCCCAAATCTCCTTCAGGGATTACCAAGAGATGGTTTTTCACTACTTGGTGCGCAAAACAATTTATAAGCCGAATATTAAAAAGTGTTAGAGCGAAAGCATTGTAAGGACCCTAAAATCCAATGCCTCTCAGGGCCCTAAAATGTTCTGAAAAAATGCCCCTCCTGCTAGGATCCTGGGAAGAGGGCAGACTTATAAAAAAGCTAAACTTTTCCAGCATGCCGTTATCATATATCGATATTTCTGTCTTTGAAAGACAATCTTAAAGACGAAACAAAGTTGAATTCACCGATGTCTTTTGGCAGAAGAATATGACAAATTACAAAATCCTCTTTTGCGGGTTTAGGAGGCAAAAACACCATCAAACCAATCAGAAAGTTCCTTATCATCACACACTCTCTTAAGTCTCATTGCAAGCCAAAAGCCTATGTATATATGGAAAATTTTTAAAAATCTATCTCGGCCTTTGCAATACAACAATCTCTTGCGCGCTGCACTTTACGTCACTGGTATTCGCTCTGTAATGGAAATATCAGATGAGGATCTTGGAAGAACAGACTCGTCTCTTTTAGGTATCAATCAATTCCTAAATGAGAGCGTGTTGAGGTAGAGGGGACTATCAGAATTTGGAAGAGAATAAGATAAGGCTTGCATTAAAGTAGAATTTAAAAGAATTGTCTCTTCATATTTCTATATCGCTAGGAGATTTGGAATACGCAAAGCAAACAATGTCTTTCAATGTCATTGGTGCCTGTATTACTTCTAAAGTGCTAGAGAAATATTGTCAAAAACTCGCAATTTCATGCAAAGGAATAGCCAATCAGAAAGGTTTCGTATAATGGGAAGAATGATGGATTCATCTTTAGCAGAAAGGTGAAAGGCTTCATCTTGTGTAAAAGCAAATGGCTTCAGCTAATGACAACACAGAGGTTCATTTGAAAGGTTTCATCTAACGGCCAGGCAAGCAAATGAAGAATCCAACTGATGGATTGGCAAGCTAATGTTTCATTTGATGCCCAAACGAGGCCAGACAAAGAAGTAGTATGAAGGTTTCATTTCATAGCAGTATGAAGGTTTCGTCTAAAAGCAATATGAGGCTTCATCTTTATGCAAAAGGAAAAAGGTTTCATCGGATTTAAATAAAGAGGTTTCGTCTGATAGTCTTTGAAACTTGAATCTCCACAAATAAAAAAACTGCTCAGGTATAGAAAATGTGAGCTGAGATAGAATTCCGAGGCAGGGAGGTAAAACTACAGGCATAAAAGGTTTTTAACTGTTGGTTTTCCTTTTATTTCATCAAAATTGTTAGTTGCGATCAAAACAACTATGAATAGACTAAGCAAGCACGTTCCAAAATGTCTCATCATTGTGTGGTGCAGAAATGATACTCTTAGTGGTGAAGCAAAAAGAAGGCTGATATTTCGAGCACACCTTGTATTGATTCCCGCATTATCCTAAAGTTATTGACGTCAGATGTACAAACTACAAAATTTCGAAGCCATAGAAGTGTTCATGTTTTGGATCTATTGTTCACATACATCATAAAAAATTTGGGTATGAAAAAAGTTTAATAATTGAACAATAAGAGATCTGTCAATGCCAGTAAAGGTAGCGTATTATTCTAATCAATGAAATTCCTTAAAACTTTTCATGGGTTGATGATTTTCTAGCAGACTTAAGCATAAGTAATTCAGTAATACCATTATCCAACAGTAACTGTGGCCGGAAAGATTCATAGCGCGGGCTAGTCAGCAATTTCCAAGCAAAGGACGTTCGCTAATATTGAATGCAACCAAGAGAAATAAATAGATTAGCCAGATAGATTGAAAAACAAACATTCAAGACATAAGTTGCTTCATTCGGTAAAAGTAGGTTCAAATGCTCTTTGAGCATACGTACAAAAAAATTCTACAATTAGCTGCTCTAACGCTAGTCGTAAAGTAGATTTAACACCTAGCACCAGCAAATTCTTATTGCTTGGTAACAATACCCAGGACCATCGAAAAGAGGCCAGACCATAGTGGCTGGCATTAAGAACAAATTTCTATCATTTTCAAAATTACTTAAAATACAAAAGGATAAAAATAAAAGAGCAATTGGCAAACAAAAAATATCTGCATGTTTCGTAGCACTGGGGGGATATTTCATATTATACGATTAGGCCCATCTGCAAGCACAGAGTACGCTGAACATTTTGATATAGCCTCTGTTTGGCTTATATCAAAGTAATGACCAGATCACCAGAATCGGGTGTGCCAGAATCGGGGGTTTCGGCGGAAAAAAAGAGGTAAGGGTGTCGAAATGGAACTAACAGAATGGGCATTTTGGAGTGCCAATAACATACGTGTATGTACACGTGACATACTACTAAAAATTATACATATACTGTGCAATATGATACAATAAACGGCACGACTACGTAATAGATCACGTGAACACTCATAGAATCACTACATAGATTAACAAAAGCCACACTGCTTCATTAGAACGAAGGTTAAGTGTCTAATGGTATATACCTAAAGAGCAGGGGCGGATCCAAAGCTGGATTTTTTGGGGGGGACATCTGATTCATTTTATTTCCATTTAAGAATATTCTTAACACTACTACTTGTCATAGGAAATATTACCACTTGGGATCCACTGCCCCCCCGGCCAACCCTTGGATCCAACCCTATTAAACAGTCACAAACAACAAGAATAATATATTACATCACCAAATCCGCTTATGTCAATCAATTGAGACCTAAAATATACACGTTCTGCTTATAAGAAACCAACATATGGCCTAGCAGGAAGAATTTCTTGAATTTGTTCTGCTTCTAGTTATAAACGTTCATTGAAAGTTTCTTAATTCTAAGGAAAATTCAAGTATGCCCAACAGGATTAGATAAATGTTGCAGTCGTCTTTTTGAGGTGACATAAAAAGACTTTGAACACATATGAAGCTTCTTTTAGCTCTGTTTGTATAGTACAATCAATTTTCGAATTTTACCTCCGTTTCCCCCCATTCCTTGGGGCTTGGAGGGTGCCTCTGAGACGACTTTAGTTCTGGCACGAGCATTTAGGACCGGATGCCCTTCCTGACGCCACCAATGGTCTGCGGTGAGCCTCGAACCCAGGACCACGTTGGTCTGAGTTGAGTGCATTACCGCTAGGCCACGGCTGCTCTTCTTTGTATGGTACAATGAATTTCTTAAATGTCATGGATCTTTAGGAAAAACTTTCTTACAAATTGATTTCTTATAAGTAAAAACAACACGTACTAGATCTAGAGAAGTCTGTACCACATGATGTCATATCAATAAGATCGAAGGTATGATTGTACTTATTCTGTCCAGCCACAATCAGCATAAATTGAGCTCCATCATTGCTGATTTCATTTCAATCATGCAGAACGCTAAGTGCCAGTCTCCTTCATTATGGCATCAACATTAAGGTCCATTTCACGTGATACGCTCCACAAAACAGCAAATAGTCTTTTCGCAACATGAAAGACACGCTTAATTTGAATATTGTTCTAATTCAGTTTCTTTGGGCCCCGCTGAAGTTTGGGTTGACGAAAGAAAAGCCCCTGAACTGAGCTTGGTCAATCGATCGTAATAAGTCATCTTCTACCGGCGTGAGCTTCGCCGGTTCCATGGTGAAATCCGGATCAAAGTTATTGACAGCACTTTCTCCTTTCTACAATGTACAAAGACAACGAAATGCGTTGAAATTTTGTTTTCTATCGCATTCGAGACATAATCTTTTGTCACAATCAACAAACTTAGCGTGTATTTCTAAAGGTGTATAGACAACACGCAACTTTGCATACTGTTCACTAAACTGTAACGCTCAATCCGCAAACTATGAACAAGCGACCGTGCAGTAAACAAAACTAAAACGCTCAATCAGCAAAATTCTATTCAAGTCAGCGTACAATTCTAAAACGGCATAGACAACACGTAGCTTTGCAAACTGGTCATTAAACTGTAACGTTCAATCCGCAAACTATGATCAAACGAGCGTGTAGTAAACACAACTAACACGCTAAATCGGCAAAATTCTATCCAAGTCAGAGTGAAAATTCTAAAACGACATAGACAACACGCAACTTTGCAAACTGTTTACTAAACTAACACGCTAAATCGGCAAAATTCTATTCAAGTCAGAGCGGAAATTCTAAAACGGCATAGACAACACGCAACTTTGCAAACTGTTTACTAAACTAACACGCTAAATCGGCAAAATTCTATTCAAGTCAGAGTGGAAATTCTAAAACGGCATAGAAAACACGCAACTTTGCAAACTGTTTACTAAACTAACACGCTAAATCGGCAAAATTCTATTCAAGTCAGAGTGGAAATTCTAAAACGGCAGAGACAACACGTAACTTTGCAAACACACTAAACTAGGACTAGAGCAATATGCTCAAACAGGAAAAGTATATTCAACCCTGAATATTCAAATGCTAAACAATTTACCATCAATATAACACTAAGCTACAGCGATGTGCCGACTGGAGGGCGTGGGGGGCATCGTGCCCCCCAATATTTTCATATTTGCAAACAAGTTGCTCAAATGGCAGCTATGCTCCAAGAGAGTTGGCAGCAGTATGTTTTGTGACTTTCTTTAATACCAATAGTTGGTCAATTGGTCAAAACGCTCCCCCCCCCACAGAAGATGTCTCGGCACATCACTGCTAAGCTAGCAGTGCAAGGTATAAAGTGGGTTGTCAATTTTGAATCATTTTGACTACATTACTCAGGGACGCAGAAGTTGTCGGGTCACGGCTGGAAGAGTTTTGAAATTACTGGGTGCAACAAAACTACCCTAAGTTATTTATTTCTTTAATCTTATTTCCCAACAATATTCCTTCAGCTATACTTGTAACTACATAAACTAATACAATCTTACTTGGAGAAAATTAAGTTACCATAATACTAGAATAGGAAGTATTTTGCTGCTGGTCTTCCATGGATTTCTGCAAACTCGGGCTACTACTGTCTTCTAGCTCCTAAGGTGAGATTTCAACTCTGTTTTAAATCGTGCAATGCCTCTCTAAAGGGCTGTGGTACACTTTTTCAAGCGCTTGCAGTCCCCTCCCTAATGGTCCAGTATCAACATACCAATTTCTGGCTCAAAGCTGTACCAACACTGACTCGTTTGGCCCTAACTTAACTTTAATTTTGCATACCAGAATTCGTAATATAGTGAGTGTATAAAATCTAAGGACTTTTAAAGAAGATTTTAAGGTAAGGAGCACTATTTGTATGTTCCACATAGCAGGTCATTTTCTAAATGTATCTGTCTCTGAAAATCATCTCCCCCAAGAGTCGATTAGAAAAAAAGGGGTTTTAAGGCAGTTCTTCCTAATATGAACAAATTGAAGGAGTTTTTCGAGCACCCTTAAAAACGAAAAATTAAATCTAAGGAGTTTTAAGGAGAACAAAGAAATCTAATGTCGGCCTAAATTACTCTAAACTGCGTGCAGCAAGATGACGATTTAAAAATGTTTTCTTATCAGGCAACGTGCAACCACATCAAGCCATTAGAACAATATTTGTAGGTGAATATAAATAACTAATACGATTTCCTAGTGTTGCACCAGCTTTGACTTTATGGTAGCTAGTATAAAATTTGTGGTTACGAAAAGAGGAGTTGTTGAATTGAGTCCTACGTCATCGATGTTCTACGGTCAAAGTATAAAGTCATTCAAAAGCATAGCAGAATGTAATCATAAATTAAAACAATCCCTTACCACGTCCGGTCTGAATGGTGGCTTCACCTGCCTCTTTTCAAGCTTCACCCAATCAATGGGGCTGAAAAATGGATGTTTTCTAATGTGGCTGCGAGTTCCTCCAATATAACCAAGTCGTAAGGCAGTGTTTCGATCCAGAAGCTAAAGAAATGGAGTGCAAAACGATATAAATAAGATACGAACTTACGAATTATGTAGAACATAGAAACAGAACAAAAAGGTGACAGCAAGTTGCATAATTACTAGAACCAATGCAAATACTGACTCTTGGTTCAAAATCGCTGGAAGGTGTTTAGAAATCCTTCCTGCAAACATCAAATCTAGTTTCCATTCCTCCTTTATGCACGCTCTCCCATTCTTTTCTTTATCCCTGGCACTACTTATCTATAATGGCGTCTTGTGACATCTTTTTCTTGGGGGCGTAAGGCAATGATTTACCCGAAAGCAACAGAAAAAAGCCACAATTTTACCGACAGAGGTGTGACATTACCGACAGAAGAACTCCATGTTCTATGAGGTGCATTGACACTAGAAAGAGCATTTTTAACCCAAGATTATCTATAATACAGCTTCTCATGACCTGCACCTCTTGATTTCTACAATCTATGGGTCTTTCAGTTTCAGATGAATGTTTCAAACGAATCTCATAGTAGTTTCAACTGGCTTCTCATAGTAGTTTCAACAGTTTTAAATGAATCTCATAGTAGCTTGTATCTCTCTGTTTGCTGAAGGCTTTTCGAATGGGTCAAACCAATATGAAGGCCAAAAATGGCGCATTCCATATTTCATGCCACCTTAAAAGTTAAAGTAAAGGTAGTCCCGTATACTTTCGTACGTTTGGAGTGCCTGTTAGAGAGGACACTTATCCTGAACCATCAGCATGTGAGGAGGGTGGCCAATTCCTTTACTCGCCGCTTTTATCTCCCTAGCATTGCCAACGGGTACCCATTCGCTGCTGGGTGAAAAGTGAGCAAGAATTCAGTTACGGCATCGAGTCGGACTTGAACCATAGACCTTCCACATGGCAGGCATGCGCTCTACCCATTATGTCATCTCGCCCATCATGCCACCTTACATCACATAGCACAGAAAGGCTTACCAGGACAATGGAGGCAAGTTCTTGAATCGAATGAAACCCCCAGGGGCATTAAACGTATCAGCAGAACTGTGAGTAGTTGCCTAAGCAAAATGCCATTGAATTTAATAATCTTATTGCTGACAACGAAGTAAACAAGTCCATAATTATACCTGGGTTAAGACATTTGAAGCTGGCTCTGAAATCCACTTTGGGAACAACACCCGATCTCTGCAAATCGACCTAAATAAATCATCTTCATCTTCGCCAGCAAATGGAGACTAAAACAGAAAGTAATAAAATAAAAGCAGTTACGAAAAGACTAAGGGGGCTATTGTTAGACGGTGGTGTAGAAGAGGTTGCAGTTTCCCCCCCCCCAAAGGTCGGTAAATGTCTTCGAAGTAATAGGCCATTGTAGACAATTTCTTTTTAGAAGACAAAACGCCTTATTAAAAACTTGAGAGAAACACTTAGTTCATAAGATTTGGACCATTTAAGCACTTTCTTGCTGGAACACTTTCTGAGTTTTATATAAGAAACTCACAAGTGAGACTATAAACATTGTCAAATTGTGTATGAACATGTAAAAACCAGCATAAAAGAGCAATTCTAAAAAATATTCTAAAAAAGACAATAAATTGGACTGTGGTTATCTAGGGTCAAATGTCGATGCGTTTTCAATGGCTGATAGACACGTGCTTTGGCAACAAGAAATTGCTCCAAAATATCCCATCTAAAGCCCTGACAATAACACAAATAGACTATATAAATGATATACAGGACAAACCAAATCTTAATTAACTCAAAAAGCCACTGAAAAGGAATCATAAAAAGGGACTTACTTGTCCAATCAACATTTCATAAAGCAGCACGCCAAATGACCACCAATCTACAGCGGAGTCATATCTTTGGCTTTTGAGGATCTGCGTATTAAAGTAACAAAATTAATAAGTTTGGATTGGCATTTAATACAATAAAGTGGCTGCAATTAAGAAAAACGTGGTATGTAAACTTTTTATTTACAGAAAGAGAAATAAACACATACACACATACATATATATATAAATAAATATATATATATATATAAATATATATATATATAAATAAATAAATATATATATAAATAAATAAATATATATATATATATACATACATACATACATGAATACATACATACATACATATATATACATACATACATATATTTATATACATATAAATATAAATATATATATATATATATATATATATATATATATATATATATATATATATATATATATATATATATATATAATCATATGTTGCTGGATACATCTGCATACTACATAGACAAGTGGGTGTGTACTACTTCTCTATGGATAGAATATAAAATAAATAATGATTTTCTTACTTCAGGCGCAATATAATCAGGAGTCCCACAGAATGTACTTGCTGTAGCCCCATTACGTATTTGCTCTTTGCACATTCCAAAATCAGCTATTTTTATATGCCCATCGCGGTCCAACAGTACATTATCAAGCTTCAGATCTCTGGGGTGAAAAAAACCCAAAAATCCATTAAGAAGGCTATCGTGAATGCAATGGAGTACAAATGAAAGAACACTTCCGAAAGGACGAAGCAAGGTATCTGGTCTATTGCAAAAACAGCAAGGGAACAAATCCAGTCTACTCAATGCTTTACCTGTAAATAATTCCTTGAGTGTGAAGAAATTGCAAACCGCAAACTATTTCTGCGCCATAAAATCTGAAAAAGAAGTATGCCTATCATGCATTTAATTTGGCACAGAACTGAGCAGTGGTGGCGCCAGAAAAGAAATGCTGGGGGGCTAGTGCTGCCAAAATGCCGACAGTGAGCGAAGTTTAATGAACGGTACCTATCATATTGGCTAAACAACTAAAACAAAAAACGTCACGGAGACTATGAAAGTGCCGAAAGTGCATGGAAATTTAAGTATCGAAGGGGGGTCAGTAAAATCGTGGGGGGGGCTACAGCCCCCATGCCCTCGGTACCACCATTTCTGGAAGTGAGGGAAGACGCATTTGACACAAATAAGGATGCTCAAAAGCGTTAACTATAAACAGTAAAATGCTCTGTGAACCTCTAACTCACACGATTTGAGAAATGGGTGCTAGATAAGGTTGAAGAAGAAGTGCGATAAGCTGACAGTTGTTGAGTTGGTAGGACTGTCCTAGTTTTGTGTCTTCTATGTCATCCAGCTCCAGAGGTGGAAATAAGAAAATATATGGTGTCAGACATTGTTGGAGCTTTGATAAAACCAGCTTGATTTTGCTGAAAAGACACTCGAGAATGAGTGGGATCATTCATTCAGTTGAACATGAAGAGATTGTGGGTCTCACTGTCAAGTTTTGACTCACTTGAAATGAAGTACCTGGTGAAGCAAAAAGTTTCCTATTCACCAAAGGGGATCGTCGGACATTTTCACAATTTTTGTTACAGCGTTACTGGCTGTTTGAACACTTGTATCGGACATTTCTGATGTCCGATGGTTTTTTCCATCCCTGCAGCTCTGTACAATAACTAGAGACTAAGTGCGCTGGAATAGATATTTCGGAATATCCAGTTTAAGCTGTTCCAGTCACTTCCACAAATACAACTAGTAATTGTGATCTTTGTAATTGTATGAGAGATGCTTAAGAGATATGACATAATTGAGCATAATCATCACTTATACAAAAAGCACTACATTTGAGCCAATCGAACTACGTCTAGAGAAAGCAAGGGAAAGTCATGATTATGCAGTAGTAGCCTCTTGACTGAATATGTTGACTAACCTTGATCGGTTCTCATCGAATTTTCCAGAAGCTTGAATATGAAACATCAGATCGCCTCCGTTTAGGTATTCCATAACAAAGAACAGATGAGTCTACAAAACAGATAAATTAATCAATGAATCAAGATGACGTCTAACTTGCAGGTGCATGCTGAAGAAGAGAATGTGGGGCTGCAACGCTACTCTTGGTCGGCAACAGCGTTCGTGCTGTGGTACGTTGATAAAATCTGAGGAATTTTTAAGGAGTTTTCAACAACCAAAATGTAATATTGAAGGTACTTTTAAAAGTATTTTTTGAGTTTTTCCATGACAAAAAGAAAACCTCATCTTTGGTAGTAAATTTGAGACAACTGATGTTTTTGCAAATGTGAACTGTAACGCCAATCTGATAACAATAAAGCTTGGCCTATCGAAGATAAAACCTACAGTTAAATGTTATTTGCTACACCCACACACCGCACCTAATTTTGATGTTATTCAGTGCGTGTCTGCTAAAGGAGGATTGCAAAGTTAGAGATTCAAAATGACGTAGAATAATTTAAACGTACATCTGATTGAAATGTGCAGTGAAGATGTGTTAAGAATGGATGTCTTGTAGCTATACACAGAACTCTTCTCTCGACCAGCGTGCATTCAACATCATCATCTTCCAAAACGACATCTTTTTTCAATGCTTTAATTGCGTAAACGACTTTCGAGCCTTTCAGCTCGGCCAATAGAACCTAGGATAAAATATTCATAATTAAAACTAAAATTTCGTGGAATTATCAATGCAAAATAAATATGTGGTAAAAATCAAATGTACCAACAAATGTACCATCAAATGTACCATAAATGCTCCACATTTAAGCTCATCAGCTAAATTCTTGCATTAAAACTTTGAATATATATTCTTGACTTCTACAGCATTTAAAATTTCCCAGCAGAGCTAGCTAAAACAATATCACTCCTTGTATTGTTTGATAAAAGGGTCCTAAATAGTCCACGTACCAACACAAACCGAAGATCTATTGGTATGGATAAGTGCTGTATTAAGGAATGCTTGACAAGCAATACCAGAACAAAGGCGAATTTTTTGGAATAACCTAGTGAAATTACAATAAATTTACTGACATTAGCTTAATTTTTAGATTAATACCTAAGCTATGTCCAACTTAACAGAATGATAGCTTGCATAGACCAACGAAACACTCAGTAATTATAAAACAATTGGAATTAAAGTTTCAGGACAGAAAGGAAGTGTATGGCATTAATTGCACTGATATCTTTTGTATTCAATTAAAAGAGAGCTCAACAACAAAACTTTTGCAAGAAATTGCAAGAATTTTTTTCTGCAACAGGTGTTGAGGACCGAGGTTCCTGCATCCCACATCCCAAGGGCCATGACTTCTTAACACGTTTGTCTCCCATTTACAAAAAAGGCAAGTTAGTAAAAAACTTTTTCACTATTGGAACAAGAAGTCACACATGCAAGAGATAAATAACTAAAACAGTTTAGTACCTTGCCAAAACTACCTTTCCCCAGAACTTTTAGGAAGTTGAAATCATCTTTGTCGTATCTCTTCTTCCTGCTTTCTGTTCTTAAACTTGTTGTTCTACGAGGGGGTGCTGGGGTTCGTGCTTCCCAAACTTGTTCATAAAGGTCCTCCTCTTCGTCCATGGCACCTTTTTCTCCTGCTTCTGCAGATGGATCTCTCTTTACTGCATTAAGCATCTCTTTCTTCTTCTTGTCAACCTGTGAAAAGGCCATGATATTGTAAGAACAAACTACCTTTCTTCACCCTTCCAATAATCTTTGGTCTCAGTAACTATACCTGCCTTAAAGGGTAGGAATGTTAGGCTCTTCACAATTCCTCTCTAATTCTTAACTATTCTCTTCGTACAGCACAATTCCCTGTCCAAGCATTATATAAGTACTCTATCGCTCAAAAAACGAGCATTCTATGAGCATGTACCACACGACAAAGTGCCTCACCATGAAAAGACATGAAAACCGTCTCAAGTTCTTTAAAATTGATACATTCCTCAACAGTGGAGCACCACATAGCATAAGTTGCACTGTTGACTGGTTGACGCATTAACTAACCACATCTCGGCCTCACGTTTCTGCAGTTTCTGTTTTACTTCATCTTTCTCCGACTGAAAGTATGTTTCATGCCTCAAACATTAAACATGAAACGTGGGATGATGGCAAAGAAACCTTCTTTGAGCTCCAGAAAGATCTATAACATTTACTGACGACAGCTTCCCACTTGCTGGGCAAGACAGTTATTTCCTACTAACGTTTTTGATAACATACAGTAAAATCTCGAAGATAAACCCTCCCGAATATAAGCCTCTCCGAATACAAGCCCCCCTACAAACTAACTCAAATATCCTTTCGAATATAAGCCCCCCGAAAATAAGCCAGGGCTTACATTTGGGGTTCTGTGTGTATAGTTAGGACAAGTAATGACCATGAACAGAGAACATATAGAACCTCTGTATTTACTTGCGTCCCTTTCTAAAGTTTTACGTGCTGAATGTTGTCAATATTCTCTCTGATTGGACACCGAATGATATGTAAAAGTCATCTATTAAATTAAAAGACCCACCGAATACAAGCCCTCCTTACTATAACCCCACCAAAAAATGTTTACAAGCTTCTATAAGCCCAGGGGGTTATATTCAGGACATTATGGTATGACAAGACTCAAAAGGTTAATAGGTAGAAGGCAAAAGCACATCTTAATTGGACAAAGCAAAGAGCAAGTTGGCGCCTATTGCCCAAATCAAGTAGCCATGCAGATCTACAATTTTCAATTCTCCAGTATTTTCGATCCAAATCTTGTCATATAAACCCGCATTTCTATCAGTCATTACCGAAGGCTTCATAATTTGGTAAGTACGGGAGAAAAACACACATTTGTTACAAAACAAAATGCTTCAGAAAAACAAATTAAAAGGGTTTCATTTTCTGCTACCAGGAGAGCGAAATAATATAATGTTTCCTCTTCCTTCCAAGAAACTTCAGTATGAACATACTAATGAAGGTGGAATCGAAATCAAAAGGGTGTATTGTTCTTATGCTAGGTAAGCCCAACACCCATGAACTGAAGAGTCTTCAAAGAAAAGAGAATTCTCATTACCTCAGCAAGGTATAATGCATCTGCTAGAAGCTTCTGATTTACCCCACACAAATTCGGTACCTTATCTTTACATTTATGGTGATAGTTCTTTGAGCAAGCTATAGAGAAAGATACAACAACTTAAAAATATTTATAATATCCATTAAGGTAAAACATATGCTGTTTTCTTCATCGAAAATATACCAGGTAACAAAATCGAAACAGCTTCAAAGCGGAATATGCTCTGATTCTGCATTATCAAAACAGCTCTTCAAGCAACACATTAACTTAAGCTGAAATGTCCGCAGAACCATCCCTGTGGTCAGAGGTGTTTAAGTGGGGATGTGGGTAGGCACAATCCCCCTAGTTATAACTTGTGGGAGGGGGGAGGTCAACTCTCTACACTGCAAATGTTTTGAAAGAAATATTTCTTTTGAAAGCAAGCTCCTGTAGAAACACTGTTGAAAGAGTTTTTGTTCGCAAGACTAAGGGTTTAGAAAACTTTCTCTACGGCACCATTTTATCAGTTTCTTATATGGGTAGATGGAAAATACGCAAACGAAACGCGTCCTCCTAGCTATTAATTTATTTCTCCACCACTGCCTATAGTCCTTGAACATGTGGAAAAAACTGTATATTTGCTATACTAAACAACTACATTATTACAATGCCAATAGGTCTTGCATAAAAAGCATTTACTCAAAGTTTAATTTGTTTTCTTTTCAGTGATATGGGGGTAAACTGAAAGGGGAAAAGATTCACGATCTGCTGCTAGTACAACTATTGATATAAGAGTCCAATCTATCGATTTTCAAAGTACGACTGGCTAACTGTTAGTTACTTTACACCATAAAGAGCAAGCGAACTTTGATCTAATCTCAAAACAGATCATTACAAGCAATGCCTGATAGCTTTGAGTGTAAACAAGACTCCTACCTTCACACTTTAGTCCCTGTCTAAACAGACCATACAACATGCTTCCACAGTGATCACAGAAAGTTGGACTGAGGTAATTATAGACTCTTAGTCGATGAGGAATATTGATGTTAAATCGCTCTTTCAATTGCTGTAAAACCAGATGAGAAAAAACAGAAATTTAGTCAAATAGGGCAGCTTATATAGCTCATAAAATAGACCATAGACCAAGTAACTTAAAAAATTGAGGATTTTTAGTAAATTTTGGACAATGGAAAGAGTTGGCATAAAGCTAGTTGGTACGTATATATATATATATATATATATATATATATATATATATATATATATATATATATATATATATATATATATATATATATAAACAGTACAATGATACTAAAAAAATACCAACAATGCGATTCAAAAAAGTAAACTTTAAATCATTCAGATTCTTTTAGGCACCAGAATCAAAGATGAATTCAAACATACTGAATATCATCACTCACCAAAGTATCCCCAGTATTGTGTGCTGTACCAGGACACTTGCTAAGAATCTTCTCATAGCATTTTTTGTGTGTAACGCACGAACAAGCTAGAATTGAGAATGACATAGACCATTATAGCTGTAAATACGCCATTTCTTCGAGAGCAAAATTAAAACTGAATGAACTTGAAACAAGTTGAAATTATTTTATCACCCAGATAAGTTGAAATTATCTATCACAATCTATTGGCCTAAACCGCTAGTACTGAGATCCCAACTAGAAGCATTTATTTCCTTAAGCAAAACATAGAAAATAATGTACCTGTGCACTGATAGCCTTGCTTTCCAAAACCCCTGCAAAGAGATGATATGATAAAAGATTTTGAGTCGAGCTATTAACACGAATACGACTGTTGCAGATTTCCCTGTAGTACACAGGTCCATAACTGCATCCTGCATAAACTGTATCGGTATCTGATACTAGATTGACAGCATTTAATACATATGTAGTTTCGCTTCTAAATTCTGAGAAATAAATATGGCAAGTCGGCAGTTTCTATGTAATTTAGGCCTACGCTGTCTATCAGAGGCGCAAAGAAGTCCCGATGAGCGAAAAGATAAGGTTAGAAGATTCATGAGAATACAGGGCTGCAGAGACTTCAGAGGTCCGGGAATAAGAGAAGCGAGGCCCCCCCCGAGAGCCAGGCCTGGATCTAGAGAAAATCATTGGGGAGGGCCACCCGGTTACAAGGATAAACTGGCTTCAAAAGTCAGGGTGGCTCATTCATTATAAAATGAACAGCATAAAATGAAAACTATATAAAAATGCTATAAGTACATTCAAATCCCTTCCAACTTTTAATTGTCATTTTGAATTCATTATCAGTTTTTGCAGCTTTATACTCATCTGGAAGTTGATTTATATGAATTTTAGGCTATAGCTTCAACACCTAGGTCTAAATGTCTTGTTGTTTTGTGCAATTTTTTATGAATTTTGATGTTAGCTGTATCTAAGTTAAAATATATTGCAAACTTGCCAACTAATAATATATATATATATATATATATATATATATATATATATATATATATATATATATATATATATATATATATATATATATATATATATATATATATATATATATATATATTATAATACATATATTGATTAACGAGGTGCATGACTTTATAAATAAATGTTACTAAACACTTTCTTTTTAGGAATAAAGTTTGTAAGAATATTGAGGCTCAAAACTGCTGACATTTAGGAATAATTTAAGAATAATGCGAGGTTCAAGCTTCATCAAGACATAAGAATTTTTTGTATCAAAGTTGCAATACTGCTTTCAAATGTACTATTGCATTATCGATCCTAAATATAAACTCTTGCCTAGTTTTATGATATAGAAAAACATGAATAAAGATTTGAATATTTTCCTAAAATTTTTAGGCGAAGTTACAACTGTGGTATTTAAGAATAATTTAAGATTAATTCTAGGCTCAAAACAAGAAAAAGTTGAGAGTATTGAGGCTCGGAAAAATGAGGTATTCTTTTAAAAAGGAGTGTATTATGAAGTTTTAAAAATGATTGTGATGAGACTATGATGGTGTTGATAATAATGATGATGATAAATAATGAAGTTTATAAACTACCACTGCCATATCTATGCATATGTCCATTAAAAGAACACTAGCCTCACATTCATTGCTAATGATTACAGAAACCTGACGTAAACCTCCGTGTTGTGACGTCACACACTACAATAACATGTTGTTGCGTAATTTTTATATCAGCCGCGGTTTTAATCAACAAAAGGTCGATTATTCCAAATATCCGCTTTACAACGGCTCGGAATTATTACTAAGAGCCTATTCTCAGAAAATTGGGCGTTTCAGATTGGCGTTTCAGCCTTTCAGTGTGCATTCAGAGCACGTGATATTTTCCTTTTACAGATGGCCACGCGATAACAAGAAAAAAGTCTAGCAAAGTGGTAGGCCAAAAGGCTACACGTTTTTTTTATAAGAAAATCATTATTTTGCCTGAGCCTCAATTTTCTTAACATTTCCCGAAATTGAGCCTGAGATTTTCTTAGATTTTTCTTAACTTTTGCTGAAGTAAACTGGCTAGAGTGTTTTACACATTCGTTAATAATATTGTATACTTGAATTGGAATTCCATCTTTAACATTTTGAATGCAATAACGATGAAATGCCGATTTTTGGCCTATAAAAACACTTAATTTTGGAAATTGAGCCTCGTGATTTTCTTACGATTTTCTTAAGATTTTGACGATTTGAGCCTCATTTTCTGATAGACTTTTTTCTTATAAAAAAAACGTATATTCCAAAGCTCGTTCTTGATAGCTCGCTCCTAGACATTAAGTTTCAAAGCATCTGAGAGCAAATTGTCAGCAAATGATCATCTATTTTTATCTTAGAAACTAATATTCTTTTCCGGTTTGTTTGAGGTTAATTCTATAATATCCGCACGTGCGCACTAAAACAGTCATGCGCACAGCAACACCTCATCTCTCGTTTATGTTTTAAAATCATGAAAATGATGGTCAATGCATATAAACTAGGCCCTACCAGCCTTTTCACTCTAGGGACCAATGCACTTCAAATAACATTGGAAAGTTTGCAATATCCTTCGGAGCGCATCCATAACCGCAGAGAATTTTAAATTATTATGATCATCAGCGTCAGCACCATCATCATCAGTATTAATCATTAATCGACGCTATCACTGACATTATAAAGATCAATAATATCGTGATCATTATTTCTTTCATCATCATTGTAAGCACTGCTATTCATCAATGAGAGAATATCAAATTAGCTCAGCAAACCAGGCAGTGCAAACTAGCAGTAAGGCATGTAATTGCAATGCTTGAAACACTGAACTGAATGACTTCTGTTTTGGTCATGCATTAGCAAAGTAGCTCAAAATATTTCAGAAGTTTCTCAATAGAATGGTATTTAGATACGATGCGTAAAAAGACAACTATTTGTTTAATTTTGCAAAACTTGTTTGAAATTCGTTATTCATTATCAGTTGCTAATACAGATTAAAGGTGTAAACATTAGAACAGGTAACATTTGTCGACCAGAGCGCGTATCTATCTACAGATAGAAACTCTTACATCTTACATTAAACACCTAAAGAGTTCTGATAAATGTAAAAAGGCTTGCAATGATAGTTGTTTCACAATTTTGGATTCGGCAAGCACTTTTGATCAACTTAAAATGAAGTAAGCTTTACACATTTTGTGAGAAAAGCCTATCTTAAATCAGCAGGTTCAGCACTTCGATGTTTCATTAAGCTTCTAACCACCCTTACTTTCTTTATAACGGCTATCGTTCGTTTGTTCGAATATATATAGATATAATTATTCTAATGATTAAACCTTTAGTCTGTATTAGCTACTGATGATGGACAATGAATCCGAAACATGTTTTGCAAACTTAAACAAATAGTTGTCTTTTTATGCATTGTATCTAGTTCAAAATGTGTACTTAAAGTGTTGGGGCTATTCCTGCACTAAATTCACGAGAACAGTAAGAGATTTTTAACGTAATATGTATGCGGGGTGAGTGGCCATGCGGCCCAGTCAGTTCCGTTAGCTTAACTGAAGTTAAGTATGGCTGTGTACGGTCAGAAACTGGATGGACGACCTTCTAGGTGAACGACCAAAACAGCTCACTCTACCGTACTTCGGAAGCGACGTTAAACTAGGGGTCCCATGCCTGGATGCGGCATGCATAGTAGGCCTAAATTAGCTGAAAAAGCTAGGTATTACAGCCTACTCAATATAAAGTAAACAACAACAACAGCAACTACTACTACAACAAAATGTATAAGCACATTTGAACGAATGAATGAACAAATGAAAGAATGAATGAATGAGTGGATGATTGAATGAAGTAGAAAACGTATCAAGGAATTATTGAGCAAAAACCAATAGATGAATAGATGACCAATTATTAACACATATTGTGAAAGGATGATAGATGAAAAGAAAAATTAGATAAAAGTTAAAATCAAACAAAGAGTCACATACCAGCAAAACTCCATGCAGACCGAGCAGAAAACGGGCTGCCTGAAAAATTTAGCCAGAAATTCATGTCCTCTAAAATCATGAACTTTTGCTTTGCGCAGTGCTCCACGACGATTCTGAAGGCCGCTCTTGTTGGCTTTGCGTCCATCAAATGCTGAATTCGGATCATCTGCGGAGTAAAAAGTGCTGAATATTTCTTCTCTATTAGATAAAGTTTTCCCAACAACACAAATTGTGTTTGAGACCAGAGATTCCATTACTGCGTCTACTAAAATATGTTTTCAAGTGATATTTTCGTAATCGTGTGCACCTCCTTGGGTAGACTGTCTTCTAATGACAATCACAAAATGCAGCTGATTTACAAATTCTGTAATAGGAACTTGATAATCTTGACGTCACGGAAGAGTTTCGGTTGAAAGCATGTATCTTTACCGATGCGCTAGATTATGTAATTCAATTCAAGGCCACAAAAGCGCTTTCATTATAGTCCGGAAGAAGTGGATGACGATGTAATGAGAGATATCTCGAATGTAATTGGACACTGAAGGAACATGTAAGAGGCTAATGGAAGCCCAAATATTCGGATGCATTTGTAAAGAGAAAAGAGAAAAAACTAAACACGTTTTTAATAACAAGCCTAACTCAAGGCCTAGTACTAAAAGTTTCTTAATTTTTGGCCACATTTCGGTTCTATAAGTTTCTTAAACGTTTCTTAATTTAGCGAACTAAATTGCTGTGAAAGCGTACACAGAAGGTGAATGTAGAAAACTATTTGTCCTATAGCAAACAAAATGCGTCAGTACGAGTTAAATTCTAAAACAAATGTCATATTCACATTGTTTTGGGTGCAGCTTTCCGTTGAACCAGGTAACGACTTCAATGTGCTATTTGTCTAAAGTTTCTTTGCTATTTTATTGTAGTTCTAAAAGTTTCTTAAACTTTAGGCTGTCTAGTACTGGGTTGCTTATGAAGTGGTTTCTTATAAACAAAAACGTGTAACTCTACCATTGATAAATTTCCTTCTTATTTGCATCGAGTAACGCGCAATTGAAGCGTAATATATAAGAAAAGCAGCCAGTATGTAATTGAATATACTCTTTTCTAAAGGTATAAATTTCAGAATCGCTGAAATTCAGGAATAATTTAAGAATAATGCAAGGCTCAAGCTTCATCAAGACTTAAGAACTTTTATGATTCCAGTTATACTGCTTATAAATTAATTTTTGTACTATCGATGCAATATTTATTATTCCGTTCCACTTTTGCTTTGGTTTATGATGAAGTAAGACATCAACAAAGATTTGAATTTATTCGTTTGATTTTCAGGCCAAGTTACAGTTATGAATCATTTAAGAATAACTTTAAGTTGAAAATCAGAAAAATTTTAGAATACTGAGGCTCAGCAAAAACTTAGGTATTCCTATGACAAAGGTGTGTATGAGCGAGGTAGCATGGTGGTTAGAGCGCATGCCTCCCATGCGGAAGGTCTACGGATCGAGCCCGACTCGATGCCCCTGACTGAATGCTCGCTCACTGTTCACCCAGCAGCAAATGGGTACCCAGTGGGAACACTGGAAAGATAAAGGTGGCGAGGAAAAGAACTGGCCACCCTACCTCACATGCCGATGGTTCAGGATAAGTGTCCTCTCTAACAGGCATTCCCCTACGTACGAAAGTATACGGGACTACCTTTACTTTACTACGCTCACGGAGTCCGTGAATATCCAACACCTAGCTTATGATACCATTTCCAGCAACTTTTACTACCATTTCTTGATAATTGCCAAGTATATAGTAATTTGGCCAAAACAATTTTCAGCAAAGACGCGGGATAGAGAAATAGGAAGTCTTAGGAGGACCTAAAAGATCATTTTGGAACAACCGTTATCAGCACGAAAGATAACAAAAGCTGTTTTTTCCGAAAAAAATATTGAAGTAGGATGGGCGTACCTATGGCATTGTTTGCGAGGTTAATTAGAGGTTTCACTTTTCAGAGCTATGATGCTAACTCTTTTGTTGAGCTGGAACTGTGCCCTACTTTCTACCAAAGCCCTCCTCTCTACCAAATACAACAGAACACAAAACGTTAAAAGAGACGGCGTGATAGCTTTGTGCAGAACGTTTGGGTGTCTGCACAAAAAAGGCGAGGCTGCAATAACAGATCGACTCACAAAGCACTGCAGATACGAAAATAATTGAATTCTTTTCTCGATGTGTATTATTCTTAACACATGTTCAATAAATAGATTCGAGGGAAACTCTTATGGCGCTGATAAATTATGAAATAATATTAGATAATAGCAAGATTACATGGCTCAATTCAGACTACGTTAAATACCACACAAAAAGGCTTCTAATCGCATAAGGAGAGTTAGACAATTCATAACCCTTTGTTGTGGTACTGAAGTAGTACTGAAGAACGGGCAGAAACCACCCATAGCTCTCCGAAAGCTGACGGTAAAACCATGGATCTATCAAAAAAATAATCCGTCTATAAACTGTTTTGATTATAAGTTGGTAACGTAGGTTAGTAAAATTTGCCGGTACTCTGCAAGCAAAATCTGCCATTATCTTCTAAATGCAATATATATTCTTCCATTAATAATCAAGTCTTTTGTCGAGAAATGGTGTATAATGCCATACCGTTAAATTAAGTTTCAGGCCTCCCCGCGAAAACACACAGCTCCCTTAAGAATTATGCTATTTCATGCCATAATGAATGCAATTTTATGCCATAGTATATACAATTTGATGCAATAATTCATGCTGCTTGATGCCATAATTTATGCAATGTTATGCCATAATTTATGCGATTCTATGCCATAATTTATGTAATTCTATGCCATAATTTATACAACTCCATGCCATAATTTATGCAATTTTATGCCATAATTTATAAAACTCCATGTCATAATTTATGCAATTATATGCCATAGTTTTATGTCACTTATGCTATTTTGAATTAACATTTTAAAAATGTTCATGGCAGTCTATACAGAAACTCTAGACAAATAGCACATTGAAATCGTTACCTGCTTCAACGCAAAGCTGTACCCAAAACAATGTGGATATGACATTGCTTGAGAAATTAACTCGTACTGACGCATTTTGTTACGATTAACAAAGAAAGGGTAACCCATTTTAGCTATCTTATTTCAGTAAAAGTTAAGAAAATTTTATGAAAATCTCAGGCTCAATTCCGTGAAAAGTTAAGGAAATTGAAACTCAGGCAAAGTGGCAGTTTCTTATAAAAAACGCAACTTGCAAAATCTTTAGAGGTCAATGAAACTCAACCAGGCCTCAACTTTGCCCTAAAGAACGTGCACGGAGAAATAAGTTCTACAAATACGTCATCAAGCTACGTCCTAGTAATGATTTGAATAAAGAGGTCAATGATAAACCTTACCTATAACTTCCGAGAAACTGCGCACTTGAATCTGAAGCCTTCCGTGCGGCTTCAAGTCCAACTGAAATGAAAGAAAATGATTCAGAATTCATTAAAAATTAACTGGACGCTTTCGCACGCAGCTATTCGGTTTACTGTACTTCTATAAATAATAACATAGAACTGTAGATAAAATCCAGCGATGCTGTGTTCTTTTGGCTGCAGATGGGATTGAACCATGAGCGTAGGAGGGGGGCTGCAGCCACCTCCCACGTTGGGCATAAATCTGCTACATTCGGGGGCAATCTTCCTGAAAGAACAATAGGAAATTCGGGCAACTTTTCTGACTGCTCTCCACATCGCCTTACTCAGTTGGGCAGAAATTTTACAGCCCCCTTAAAGTTGAAGCTTATGGATTGAACTGCTTGCTTTTAACTAGAAGGGGGGTACATAAATGCTACTACCTCTAACGATTCCATTTATGCTTGCGTTTCTCTTGTATGTTCCTACCTAAATCTACCATTTTTACTGCTATTTACTTTTTTACACCCTTGGACCACTAAATAATAAGCTTGTGGATTGAAAATGTTTTTTGTGTGAAATGAATAAATTATTTAGAACTGCACAATTTGTGTGGAACTGAACAATAAAACAAACCATGCTACAAAAACCCTAGCCCTAGCCCTAACCCTGCTCCTCCCTATTTAAGCCAAATCTCTAATAACCTGTGCATACGGAGTGAAACATTGAAATAATTTCAAATGAGGAGATACTGAATGTAGTTCTAAAATGTGAAGAACTTGTTGATACGACACTCAATATTGACAACCATTTGATTGGACAGGTCATTACTCTAGTACTAGAGCCTTCTCATAGCCTTTCAAATGATTATATAGCACAGCTATGTAAATTAATGCTGCCCTAACTTGCACAGCTGAAGTTCTATTGTACTTCTTTAGCACTTCAAGTAAAAACCATAATATACACTTCTCTTTATAAGAGTAAAGTTTACAAGAAGAACCAGGCTCAGAATCGCTGAAATTTATGAATAATTTAAGAATAACGCAAGGCTGAAGTTCCATCAAGATTAGAATTTTTGTGTATTTGAGTTATAGTACTGTTTGTCAACAAACGTTTGCACTATCGATACAATATTTATTATTCTCCTCTACTTTCATTTTGCTTTATGACTAAGTAAGACATGAATAAAGATTTGAATATAATCCTTTGATTTTCAGACATAGTTAAACCTTCGAAATTTAAGAACAATTTCAGAATAATCTAAGGCTCAAAACCGAAAAAATCTAGGAATATTGGGTACCTTATGAAAACAATGTGTATTTCAAATGCACAAAATTATGAACCAAACTCGAATTTGGAGACACATGCATCACAACCAACAAAATCAGTAACGAACATAAGCTCTACTGTATCCAGACTAACTACGCCCATATGGGGGCTAGGTTTTACTGTGTTACAACCATGCAAAATAATATTTTGCTGATAAAACTTAATATTAAATACTTTATTTATGCATATACTGTGCTTTATGACAAATGGAAAAGATTACAGAACTCAGTTTCAATATGAAGTTTAAAAACACAAAAACTGAGCTATGTTTAAGAAAGGAAAATCATTAAATATTTATGCACAACTCCAAATTGCTTTTCTCGTACATCAGTTAGAATTGAAAAGGCACAAAGACTCCTCAGACTATTTTGAATATGGATGACAGTTGAGGGGAAAATAAGAAGTTAATTCGATATTCTTCCACATTTTTTAAAGACATCTGCAAAATGATCCATTTAAATTGACTAAAAACGGGATTTTTCTGTGAGCTGAAAGGCTGCCAAATAAAAGCATTAAAAAACCTTTCAAAAAGCTTATGATTTTGAAGAAGTCTGGGTTCGTCAAAAGAAAAGTCCATCTTGAGTTGCGTTTACCTCTTCACTTGAAAAGGCACTTCTGAAAACATCAAAAAATCAGAGTATGCCAAGATATGTTTTCTACGGTATGTTTCCTGTCATCTCTACTTGGTACAGACATTGAAATCGGTAAAACTTTGTTTCTCGAGCATTCCAATAATACAATTCACTATCAAGATTAGCTCAACTTCTACTTTCCTTGTCTGCCGCTAAATCAAAAGTAGTGGGGCTAGCAAGGAGACTTGTGAAGTACCACTCTTCCAAAAGGTTATTTTTATTCCAAAGACATACAATGTAAAGACGTTATTTACAACTACGTATATGAATATCTCGTCGATTTTAAATTTCTCAATTTTACCTCTTTCCCCCAGCTGCTTAGGTCTTGGAGGGTGCCTCTGAGAGGACGTTAGTTCTGGCACGAGCATTTAGGACCGGATGCCCTTCCTGACGTCACCAATAGCCTGCGTTGGGCCTCTAACCCAGGACCATGTTGGCTGGGTCGAGTGCATTACCGCTAGGCCACGGCTGCTCGTATGTGAATATCTTCTACGGTAAGGTAAAAGCTGATCGGAGAGGGATATCTTTCAAAACAGGCTTCTGCTGTTTTGCCCTATCACTCTACCTTTCGCAAAATTCTTTGCATTTGATGAACGGTGACATTAGGCACCTTAATATATCCAAATGGAGGTCATGGCATCCAAAATTGCTGGCAAAATCTATTGCACTAGTCGGATATCGTACTTCCTCCTATTAGCACCGCCATCTCTCATGTGATACACAGAAAACAATATTGTGAAATATTTACGAACGATAGAAGAAATATGCATAAAAGTTGACTTCATAGTTTGTGATTAGATTTGCTATTGACGATAGTGAGTTCGTGAGTCTTTCCGGGAATGTTCAAAGCTAACGTAAAACAATAAGATATAATTCATTAGGTCCCAGATCCCAGTAGTTGACATATTAGACGCCGTCTTCCAATATATGCCACATATGCAAAGTTGGTACATGAGAAAATTACCAATGAAACAGTTCAATTCTTTGCTAACAACCCGCTCTTTATGCAAAGCATTTTTGAACACATGGAAATGTGAAATCAAACTGTCAAGCAACAAGTACTTCCATTTTGTAATTACTTCCATCCAGTGAATCTTTTAAAACCCTAGATAAACGCCGCAGCGTCAAAAACGTTCGCAAACTTTTCTAAACGCAACAGCGTTAAAAGAAGGAAATGCGGTATCTGCTACAATAACCTGCAGCAGGTTACATATTTATAATGCCAACTAGGACAGACTCAATCAAATTAAATCCTTTTAACCAAAGAATAACAAAGATGTCGATCATAAGGAAATGATAGAAATAATTTTTAATGCATAATAAATGCTTATAACAACGTAAACAAAACATGTGAATAAATGTGGATTTCTGGTAATTATACGAATCTATGGTCGCTTTACATACATAAAAAGCCGTAAGATAGCATCAAAATAGCTTTATTACATTGTAATTCGTTTCGATTTGTACACTAATTCATTCAATGTGTCCGCAAAACAATCTTAAGAGCCGCATGATCATCTGAGAAGAAATGATTCCTAAATATCGTTGGTTCTGTAGTTGAGGTAATGAAATCACTAAGGTACCACAGATGCTGTAAATTTGGGTTCCAAAAATGCACCATAGCTTTAGAGATACATCTAAAGTATCGTTTTACAACAGAAAACTGAACACTCGAATACAACAAGCGCTAAAAGGATAAGCTCAGTATTTCAAAAACATGACAGAAGAAATGTATGATAGTGAAAATGTGTGCACACTGGGAAAATTTCGATTTTGAACAACAAGAGGATAGTATTAGCCATAAATGAGAGTAGAGTTTTATTTGAGCTGCCCAGCTAGGTCCATGAAGACAGAAATTAAGAAAAATTCCTGTTTCAAAATTTAGATAAAAGCATTCAAGGAGCTCTACCAATCAACTGCAACTTCTACTTCACAACTTCGGCTGGCCTGCCCTCAGACAACAAGTAAACACACAACACAAAAGAGAGGGCCATGGTTATCCTAGGCAGGGGTAGCTCCAGTATTCGTAGACTGGGTGGGGGGGAGAATTAGGTGTCACCCCCTAAAATACAAAGCAATTGAGTTGCAGCACCCATTTTGAAATCTTGCTAGAGGTTCCTCACTTCCTTCCTAACATTTCCTCATCAAATTTCGACGAATTAGAACAATTGAACTTGGAGAGAAGCCCACCAGTCCCCCTGTAGCCTCTCCACTGATCCTAAGCATCCTAATAGAAGAGGGGAAATTTACAAATTTTAAGTTTTCTTCCAGCCCCCTTTGCTATTGAGACCACCCTTCTACTATGTACTTGAGAACGTGCTCCAGGAAATTGAAATTAGCAACGACAAAACCCATCTTGCATGCGTCTACATCCACATAAAAATGCACTAGTTACCCAAAATCTCTAGATGTGGGTGAAGCAGTTTCAAGTCAGATAACGCACGATTCGATCAAGGCACGAGAAATTGTGAAGAAAATACACTTACGTTGTTCTCCACGATGCCGATTTTGCGCCGGTTATCATCCATGATCACTGTCTCTGATTTCAGCTTTAACTATGCAAAAATCAGGGCTCTTTGCATCGTCTAGTTTAAGGCAATTATCACAAGCACAACCAAGCCAACTTTTGGTACTCAGTCAATGATTACGCTGAAACTCAGTACTTAATACTGCTTCTACTGAAGCAGCTACTTTCGAAACACAATATTCTATACGACCAGAAACATCTGCAAATACGATACTCGAAATAAACTCCGTGTGAAAATTCTGAATGCAAAATCCTGCTTTTCTGGGAAGATTTTCGTCAAGATGCGTGGCAAAGACTGACATAAATCGTATATGAAGAGCATAGCTTGAATGCCTGTCGTTCTTCTTCCAGAAAAGTCACTTTTTCCGAGTGGATAATCAGCTCTTTTAAGAAGATAAGACCAAAGTAAAAGCTGCTTGAAGTTGAACAACAGAGTCTGATGTTCTCAAGTGAGGCTGTTGTCACTACAATCGAAAACCTTGATTGTGTATGCAGTTTAGAATATGCATCTCTAAAGAGCCGTACCTGCCAAGGAGTGCGGTCGCTCTTCACCAAGCCCAGGAAATCTTGGTCGCTCTTCACCAGTCTTCACCTAGTGCAATTTCTAGTACGTAGCATGAAATATAGCTAATGAAAGTAGCTCTGAATTTAGCAGTCTTTCTAGTCGGTGCAATGAGATTCTGTATCCACTAAATGATGGACTAACTATACAGGTCTTCTTCTTTCCTCAAAGTTTGCAGAAAGCATTTGAAAATGCGATTGTTCTACGATAAGCACCACGATTCACTCAAAAAGTAAAGTACACACGGGAAAACGTCTGAACATTCTATGTGAAAATCAAACAGTAGGCAGCGTTTGGAGGAAATACACCAGCCTGTTTCCGACTTATCACTGGATTTGTTCAGCAAATTCTAACCATAAATGGCCGAACCAATTGTTATCGTGGCAAGCTTGTACAATAGATTTCTACAAATTCTACAAACAACCTGCTGTTCATAGAAAATTATTTTCAAATGAGCGCACAGCTACTAAATTTTATAAAGAGCTCATATCCACAAAGCTGGCCAATTTCCCCATCCAAATAAGCTCCAATGTAAAGGGAGCTACAACAATATAGAACGCACCAGTTGACGAGGGAAACCAACAAATAACAATTAAAATGTCTGACATACATTCTTTTTCTACAAGAACCAGTAAAATTAAGGTTCAGGCTGGCTGTTCTTAATTTTCCTCCAAATTTCAGACTCGTGTTCTTAAAAGTTGTTTGGTACATAAATGTCTATGTCTTATGTTAATTACAGGTTCTTGCTACACTTCCAAGAAGAAAAGTCTATGAATCTATGAACTGTTAATTAAAACCTCTAAAATATAAGGTACAACAGTTTGCAAACTTATTACTGACAGCTCCCTTCTCATGAAGAAACCACATTACCATATACGCCTTATATCACAGCATTTACCTTATCGTTAACTAGGAAATTACTTTTTACGATATTTTCATAAGAAAAGGCAGGTGATAAAAACAAGAAAACCTTAGATTCATTATACCAGTCCAGGATTACTAATCCAATTTCAACAGGTGAATCCTTGTTTAAACAGCAAAGAGAAAACTTAGGTGACGAGTAATTAAGCAACGATTTCTGAAAAATCTCTTAATGCAAATTACCAGTTCTGGAAACATCAAAAGCGTTTTAATGAGAAGAGAAGTAATGACTTGGACGTGCAATTCTACATGGAATGCATCAGAAAATAATCAACAAGTGTAGTTTGGTGTAGATGGAGTTCTAATCCTTCATGGGAAGGAAAGCACGAAAGGACAACCAATGGATTTAATGAACGAGAGGAAAAGAAAACTGGGAAGTAGAGATATCGTACAAATCGATTCTAAAATCCCAGGGATAAAAAAGGATAGAAATCATTGTGGTGAAAAATAAGCATTCCTGATGCACTATGTAATTATAATAAATCCATTTAAAAGTTCATTAGTAACCATTATGTTTAGTGTGGGTTGACATTGATAACTATTTCAATTCACATGAATTTAACCAATTTGATAAAGACGTGAACAAATGATAAGAAAAACTGGGCGGTAAAATTATGCTTTAGGACTCTTGTCATCGTCTTTCCTATTACTTAACAGTTAACAAATAACACTGAGATTGACCGTTCTTCAGATATCTTGCTATACATAGGATGAATCTATCAGTGTTGACTGCAATGGTAAGTCTCTATACTTGTTAATTTGCCAACTGTAAATCAACCTGCATCCAGTTAAGGGAATGATTGTTTATTATGTCGCAGGGAGGGGCGGTGTTTCTTCAAGGGGGTACAACTTTAAAATGCCTCTTTCACAGGGGGGTATATTATTTCATACATGTTCTAAGTGGGGCCTACGAATCACTTACCACATCACTCACAGAGTACGGCGTCTATAACGCAGACAAGTAAATCATGGGCTACCTGTAAATTGTGTTTATGTTACCTGTCTTCTCTGGCTACAAAGAATTATCAATATTCCAAGACGGTAGAGACGATGGGAACAATTTCCATGATGGGGGGTACCAGTTGTAAATGTAATTCAATATAGGGGGTACGATTCAGATCAGGCACATCTGCTGAAAAAAACACCGCCCCTCCCTGAGACATAGTGAACGATCAGTTGTTAACTCTATTTAAATCATTGCTCTGGTTCTTTTATGCAAATTCAAATGCCGGTGAAATAGGATATGGTTTCGAATCTCCCCGCAAAATGCTATTGATGACGTTATAAAGCCCAAAACCTTAGCCTGAAGAGAGGAATTTGGGAAAACAGAAATGAAATGAAGCTTTTTGAGGTGCAAACTGACTCGTGAAGACCGATACAAGCATTTGCCACAAACCATGAAGGATTTGCCAATATTATTGAGGATAAAAAATATGTTTCTGCAACGTCAGTGTTCAAACTGTAAAAATATATGAAGTTATGTACGAAAGCTGCTGATTCTAAATTTTTGCTTTATCACACCAGTGGGGAATGGGTGGTCAAGACAGACCCCCACAATTCTAAAACGTGGTACTAGAGATTTTTCCAAAAATGCTATGAAGTAAAAAGAGTAGGTAGATTGTTTTGGTCTGTGGGGTAATGTGTGCAATATGCAAGTCATTTAATAAAAATGCTTTTTCCTCACACCTGCAAGAGCTGTCAGGTAAGGTGCTGAATATTCTTTTGGGGTTGTGCCCCAGACCCCATACTACTATAATCCTGGACCCATATCTGCATGATACTTACACAATCCACTGTGTAAACATTGGGCATAGAAAGCACAAAAGGAATTTTGGAACAATTAATATCAAGACTGGAAAGGAGGAAGGAAAGATAGAACAGAAAGTATGCTTGGCTAAGGGATGGATCATAAACTATTTATGGAGAGGGGTACAGGATATTATAATGCATTTGGTGGATCCATCCTCCCTCTCAAACTTACATAAAAATGTTTCTCCACCTCAAACACGTCAGAAAAAACCTCATACTCAATCTTAAAGAAGTCCTTCAGTTTTCACCCCCCTTTTGTCTGAGAGAGTAAAATTATGGTCCTCCTTCCAGGCATTTTCCATCCCTTCCCTTGAAAGAATTAATGACCAGACTCTAAAAGTAGACATCATTTCATTCTAGAAGGAACTGTACCAAGAAACCTCATAAACAACAAATATTGGCAGGGAAAATAAAATGCATCACAGTATTGATGAGAATGGTGAAAAATGTGGTTTTGCCAAAAATTTTGGCTTCCTGATGATGACACATAAAGTGGCTTTGTGAAAGAACATGGATTGTTAGATGCAAGAGTGTTGTAGAAGTGGGAAAAGATAACGAGAGAAAGGATAAAAAATTCTGCCAACTGAAATCACCTGTTCATTCTAATGTAGAATATCATAAAATTAGTCTGAGCAAGTCTCAACAAAGATGTAAGTCCTTCTGTTATTTGCATTTTTTCAAGGGAGATTGCCTCATATTTATATCTTACAAACACAAGTTGTGTTAGCATAAAGTATCTTCCACCTCTAATTTATTTATCTCTGCTGCTGATTCTGAAGTTGATTTTGATGATGAACCTATATCAAACATTGTAGCATATCTGCTACTGCAGGAAACTTCTCTCTGCCATTCTCTCTATCTACCTATCCTCTCACAACTATACATTAGTCTTCTCTTCTGCAGTGCTATAGTAATACAAACTACAGTTGATCTAGTGCACCACTATCTACTAGACTTATTGTACTTTGCTAATAAGTTTATCTAGGATAAAGAAACAGGTCCATATAAATGACTATAAAACTCTAGTACAATATTGTTGAACACTGTACACTGTTCACAAGTCTTTAAAAACTAACGTAGGTTAGCAAATAACTGCCCAGTGACGAATAACCACCCCTACCTGAAATAAGTGTCCCAGGAACAGAGGAAGATTTCACAATAAGTGCCCTTGTCAAATAAGTGCTCCCCTTAAGCAGGAGGGAGCTCTCCTTTGAAATGATTCTAATGGCATAAGTGTACTTAACTGAGCCTAGCACAGAAAATAAGCATTCCAATGTAGCCACATAACTATTCTGCTGATTATAGATACTATATTATTTAAATAATCATCACTCTAAAATTTTGGATTCTTCAAAAGGTCAAATCAAATGAAAATATTAAATTCTTCACTTTGAGATGGCTTTCTAGAGACATTATTCATGATGAAGTGGAGATTTAAACTACACAGTATTGCTTTTGCTAGCCCATGGTTAAAGACCTCCATGTGGTGGCAAGCGGGCACAGAGAAACAGCTGCCCTTAAGTTGATAGTGGTTTATATCACAGAGATTCAGAACTAGGGCAGATGTTGATGACCTGTGGCAAACTGTCCAACCCGGCCCCTTCAGTGAAAAGCAGACTCAGTGGCTCACACTACAGCTCTGCCTAGAAACTGTTGGAGTTACAGAGTGGATTGAGTGTAGCCGACTCGATCACCTCTTTTAAACAAATGACAGGCGAAAACTGACCCCAGGGTCAGTCCTAGGCCCCCTTCGGGGCGAAATGGGAAAGACAAGACAAGTATTGCTTTTTGGTCTAGTTAAAGTGAACAAAAAGATTATTGAATGATGGATAATTTCTGTTCTTTTAATAAGCGCATCTTCCAAATAGCCGCCCCTACTTGAATAACTGCCACACATCAAAGGTGAAATTCTGAGCAAATATCCCAGGTGGTCATTTTGTCACTTACAGTATGTGAAAAATGGAATTCTATTGAATGACCTACCCAGATGCTGGAGACACCACTATCACTCTTCCTACATTGATCAGCAAGGAACTCCACACCAAAAGTGACATCACCAATTAATTTGTTGTCAAATCGTGACATTACAGCAACATTTATCATTCTTCCATTATAGACATGTGTATCAAAAGACTTATTCCATTCTGGATAGATGGTCTTCTTTTTTTGGACTAACTGAAAACCTTGGCCTGGAACCTCTACTGCTTCTTTAATACGAATTGCACAAAATGGATCCCATGAATTACCCCCAATCTCAGCCCAACTTTCACCAGCCTCTGCTTGCAAGAGTTTCACTCTTAGAAAGCCCATTTCTGCCTAGAATGAAAAGTCAGTAACTATGTAATTATATTTCTGTATGTCTTATTTCTAATCATTTCTTCCAGCATCCAATATCAAATTGCATTTTATTGAGCTGTAAAATTCCACACTATCATTAATGAACTGAAAACCACAGATTGAAATATCAAGCTTGAACTGTTGAAGAAGTACAGTTGTAAAGCATGAGTAAATTTAATTGCAATTCCTGTCTTTCTGCCTCTTATTATACCACAAAATATAAAATTCAACAGTGCAATTTCTGTCAGGTAGGGATATGACCAAAAAATCCATTAACTTTCTCCCTGTGCTCTGTCTAGGGTTTTCCAAGCCTTTCATCAAATTCCTTTAAATTCATTAACTTAGATCAAATTTATAAGATCTACATCATCTGAAGGACAGCTCATTATCTATGTCTAAGGTTAGGGTTGAAGAGAAATAGGTGAGTTAATGAATTTTTGGGTAGCCTCAAGGTTGGGTATACCATTTCTTGCCTCTGAAAGAGTGGGTAGCATATATTTACTAGCTGTATACTGGTTGGGTAACTGTTATTTATATTGTGCACAAGGTTGGGTAACAACAAAAATTATCCAAATATGTATAACTCTTTAGTCCCAACCTGAGGCATATATAATGAATGGTCTCTAAGATCAGTAATATCTTAACCAGCATTCCAGCATAAGTTATAGAACTAGTGAATTTTAAATCTTGGATCAGTACTTGTACAACCCACAACAAAAACACAAAAACAATTGTCTGGCTGCATATAGTTGAAGGTGAACTTTCAGTGGCATTACCTCTGTATGTTCTGTGATGCAAGATTGACATATAAAAGTAGACATTCCCAGCTCAATTTTTACCTAGCTTGCCTATCTCTATATTAATCAGATAAAAAAACTGTCACTTTGTTGTCCATTCATTGCTGATAGTTAAAAAACATATACACATTTTTTTATAAGAAAACTATTGTTTTGCCTTAGCCTCATTTTTCTTAACTTTTCCTGAAATTGAGCCTGAGATTTTCTTACATTCTTCCTAACTTTTACTGAAACAAACTGGCTAAAATGGCTTAAACTTTCGTTACTAATATTTGAACTCTATCTTTAACATTTTGAATGCAATAACAACAAAATATCAATTTTTGGCCAATAAAAATACTAAATTTTGGACATTGAGCATCGTGATTTTCTTAAAGATTTTGACCATTTGAGCCTCATTTTCTTATAAATTTTGTCTTATAAAATGCATTAATTCAGCAGCCAGCATTTACTGTTGGCTCAAATTTAGGCAAAGGTGCTGAAGACGCCTCTGTCTTGTGACTGTTTCAACTATATTCTATATCCTGGTTACCTCAAGTTTACATAAAGCCCACGAAAGCGTTGAACTTTGAAACAAAGCTCTATTCTATTAAATCCGGTAATCAAAAAAGTGTGCAAAGGAATGCAAGCAGTTCAAATGCGAGATAAAGATTTCAAAATCTTTAGTTCGAAGAGGAGTATAAACAATTTCAACATTTCACTTTCTACTTTACGGTTTTCAACGAGGGTTGCGAATTGCGTGGAAACTTTTCGTACTTACAAACGCCGAACGATTTATTGCAAACAATATCAACCCAAAGCAAAATGGTAACATAGATAACTAGACATTTAATCATTTGGATAGCTATGCTTGTTCAATGCGATTTATTGATACGAAATGTAAACCCCTAGTACTCTTAAACAAGACTTGGCATATATTACTGTTAATCAGAAGATCTTCATTTTAAATAGAACATCAAAGGAAATGTCTATAATGTTACAATGCTATATGTAAGAGATTAAAGAAAAAACACATTACAAAGCCAATGACGTAAATTCCTCTAAATTGAGCAGATTTAGGGCGGGCCTAAACTGTTTTCCTAAAAGTCGTGTGCATTATCGCAAAAATGAGACATTTCTGGTATCTAATTTTGTGCAAAATCATGTATACTGACCTGAATAGTAAATGTTGTGTATAAAGGCAATATCACTTGTCAACTGTATAATTCTCTCTGACTACAGCAAGTAATATTTTCGAAGTCAACTTCCGTGCTAAATACGATACGTTACTTTATAGCAGAAAATCAAAGTTTATCCACCCATGACTAGCAAAAAATATATCAGTTAGAGTCTTGTGATTTCTTCGTATATAAAATCATACGTAACATCTATTTAAATATGATACACTCACCGATGTGACTCACCAACCAGTGTGGGCGCTCTTCTTCGTTGGTTGCGACCTGCCACAATACGATCAGTCATCTATGCAGCAACTATTGTTCTAGGAAATCCTTTGTTCTATTTCTATTGTTCTATGAGCCTTTCTCTTTTGTGTTGTTCTTTCTTTTGTCACAAAAACAATCGGAAAACAACGGGTATATCCTGTTGCCATCCATGGGGCATTCGGATGCCTCTTAGGACCTACCACGAAATCCTTGTATTTGTCTCTTATTGTATGTGCTAACTAAAGGGTGTTGAATACAAAAGAAGACGCGGGTTAGATTATTGTCAAGAGAGTTGAAGGTGTGCGGCATTTGCATTTAATTGGATATAGAGAACAAGGGGTTACCCCCAGAACAAAAATGGCTCCTCCCTGACTTGTCCAAACGACAGCCCAGCCCTATACTAGCACTCCTAGAGTCATTAAATAGTATTATTTCAAAGTGGTACTGTCTGAAAATTAAGGATTTCGTAACTGGAGGATATACCAAGCTGCCCCCGCTACCTCCAGGAAGGAAAAGGGCAGTTTTCCCTGTGATTAGGCCGACTGCAATAGGCTGCCAAAACGTTAGAGGTAGTTTCAAGAAAGCTATTGATCATTTTAAATCTCACTTTTTCTTCAATAAGAAAACAAGAAATCATAAATTTGCATAAAAGTAATATTTGTGCTAATTAAAATTCAATTTTAATTTCATGGAGGATAAGAAACTTTTGTCAAGAAAGCATTCTGGAAGTTTAGTGCTTACCATATGCAAATCATGCTAAATTCAATAAGGTTCACCTGACTTATTTGGTATTTCCTTATTGCCCGTAAGAAGTATCAAAAAACATCAAGTTCACAGTTCAGTACAAAGGATTAAGAACTTGACACTTCTTGTTTGAAAGTATGAAGCATAACTGCTTGGAAAGACTGGATTTGTGTACAAGTTGAAAAGAATGATTTGCTATTGCCGAAAAGACTGAATGAAGAAGGGTTAATGTTTAAAAATGTGTGTTCGTTCACACATTTCACACACATAAACACGGATTCCTTTTGCATAATTGTCCAAAATAGTTATCGCTACGAATGTGTAAGGGCAGAAGTAATACATGTTTTTTCAAATAAAAGTGGTTTATAAGAAAGTACTACACAGCTGCTCAAAAAGTTAAGAAAGTTCGTGATGGATTTTTGAGACTTAATGAAGTCGATAGGTTCTTTGTATTTAAAATTCCAAGCATCCAATTTTATGTGATATGTTCGTTTATCTCTATCAGTAAATTTTCTACTTTTAGAGAGCAAATACAAGTCTTTACACTGTCCTTTAACAGAAACATGCAGTTAGTGGAACTCAAAAGCTTTTTGCTCAGGAAGTCTTAACAAAGTTTAGCATGAAAATTTTTTTATGAAATAAAAACGTATTTTAATTTTTCAGGAGATCAGTGCTTAGCATTCTTATAGGATACGTCAGAGTTTATGAAATTATTTTCTTTCGTAAGCATGCCCAATCGAAATATGTTTGTTGTGGCTATGGAGATGAGCAAAATACACTGCTTTTGATTTGCGGGAAATTTTGCTGTCCTAAGCCATTCTCTTCGCCCACGACAGGCTGCCTTCCCGGCGTTGTTACCGTATCTCCACGCGTGGAGGTCCTTTTACATGACAGCTGTTTGTATATCCTCAAAACAAGACAAAAACTCTGTCTCTCCAAAACTATAGCCTAATCGATGCTGTCTGTCTCTAATGGACTTAAAATTTTTTCCATAGATAGACGACTAAACATCTGGCTTCACAGCGTCCATATAATATTTGGAGACGAGTGCGGTCTGTTACTGCTAGAAATAACCGTTCAGGCAAATTAATATCTTCGATTTCTTTTCTGTTGGCCTAAAAAGATAGCTAAAGGAAACAGATTAATGACCCTGAACCATGGAAGCACCTTAAAGTACTTGCTGAAGGGTGTTGGAATGGGCTGGATCAAATAGACATGGGTCGCTTTTTACTCTTTCATAACAAGGTATGGGTCGCTTAATGATATGGACCGAATTTTTGTCATAGACTTAAATGACATTCAGCAATGTGCTATTTGGGGGTGGTTTGGGGGCGTCAAACCCCTAATACTTTTGAAAGTGCAAGAAAGTTGATCAAAAAGTCGGCCATGTTGATAGAGAGTTGGTACAGTGTTTTCCATGACATTTTTTTGCTTTAGTAACAACAGTTCGTCAAATGCTTCAAAACGCCCCCCCCCCAATGGACAGTTTCTCGGCACATCACTGATGACAATTCTCTGGAGATCCCCACAACCTCATAAGTCAGTCACTGCCAAAACCACTAAGGATATTGAATGCTACTACGTCATCAGAATCAACATCAGATGCTAGGATCTCAGAATAAGACAATAACGATTGCAGAAGGCAAGTTCCGGGAGCTTTAACCTCCTACGCTGGTCTTCAGAAGGACACAATGACAACAAAGTGAAGTATTAAGAATTTTAATACTTGCTCTCGTAGGAAGTAAATTTTTCCAGTAATTACAAATTCTAGAAAAACTAGAGTAGAAACTAAAACAGGTTACATATTATGACATTCTAACTACATGCCGAATGACAAAAGTCGCTGTCCCGCCCGATCGCAAAATGAGCAACGTAGATTCTAGATCAGCGAATAAGTACTGCCATGAATTCCTAACCTTCGGCTAATAAGGGATGGGTCATCATTTATAAAAAGGGTGGTAACGAAAAGAGGTAAGATATGATTACAAAATTTTTCCTATCAATGACTCAGAAATATAAAAATGAATTACACACTTTTTTTTATAAGAATATTCAATTTCTCGCTGCTCTCAATACTCTTAGATTTTTACGGTTTTCAGCCTTAGATTATTCTTAAATTATTCTTAAACATCGAAAGTGTACATACGTCTGAAAATCAGATGATTATATTCAAATCTTTATTGATGTCTTATTTTATAATAAAGCAAAACAAAAGTGGAGCAGAATACTAAATATTGTATTGATAGTGAAAAAATTAATCTACCAGCACCATTATAGCTCAAATACACAAAAATTGAACGTTTTGATGAAACTTGAGCCTTACATTTATTCTCAAATTATTCTTACATAACAGCAATTCTGAGCTTGAATACACGTTTTTTTATAAGAAAATCATAATTTTGCCTGAGCCTCAATTTTCTTAACTTTTCCCGAAATTGAGCCTAAAATTTTCTTAAATTTTTCTTAACTTTTACTTAAATAAACTGGCAAAAATGGTTTGCAATTTCGTTATTAATATTGTATACTTGAATTTGAATTCCATCTTTAACATTTTGAATGCAGTAACGACGAAACATCGATTTTTGGCCAATAAAAACACTAAATTGTAGAATTGAGCATCGTGATTTTCTTACGATTTTCTTAAGATCTAGACCATTTGAGCCTCATTTTCTTATAAACTTTTTTCTTATAAAAAACGTGTATTCTTATCAACTTTATTCTTATAACAAAAGTGTGTACTCAGCCATTTAAAGGTTAGAAATTTAGCTTACCCAACCCTCTGAGAAAGACTTGAATAATCGTTATGACTTCAAAGAAGAACAATCTGACAAAAGAAATGTTTTGGCAGGGCTATATATCTTAAAGCAATATTTGACATTTTTACCCTACCCTGTTTTGTCTAATTTCTTGCTACCCAACCTTTGCCCATACAAAATTTTTTTGTCCAACCATTTTATCTTCAGTCCCAGCTTCGGTTATATATACTGACCGGTCCCTAAGCCGGTCCCTAAGCCCGGGCAGCATTATCTACAACCATCAGCCATGTTAATGTGTGTGTATTATCTACAGTGCTGTACTGAAAACAGTGCTAAACACATTCCTAACATGCTTAGGCGCGCTAAATTGATTGCTGAAAACATTGGTGAACACGAAAAATGAAAGTAGGAAAAGCAGTTTTTTTGAAATCAATAATGCTCTGAGATAATCCCTGCCCACGATTAATTAAACTCACTGACTTTCGTATGCTCTAGAAAACTAATAACTTCGTTAGCAGTACATGCCGCATTTCCAAAGCAGCAACTTCGGTTGTATTTTTGCCGGCACATCTCTGGTGAAAGAAGTGTCTACAAGTCATTGCAAATTAAATGGAAATTTGATTATCTAATTTCAATTGTGCAGTTACATAACTACTTACAAATGTAAACATGCATCTCCTCGTAAGGATAGTACACGCCAGGCTGCATTCTAGACGCTATTTCCGCCAGATCTGTGGCGAGCAAGAACCAGAATACCTTATTGTCCCTCTTAACGGCGGCCCTATGAACTTTGGTCTACCGCCACTTTGGGCCAGAGTTTACGCCATTCAAACAGTACGTTAATGAAAAGTGACAAGGCTTTGCATTATTCCGAAATTATCTCTAAATTCAAGAGATTCTGAGCCTCACTATTCCTATAAACATTATTTTCATAACGACGAGTGCATCGCATATTCTGTCAGCTCTGTTGATCGTTGATTCTTATTTCTAAGCCGACTAAATGTGTTTCTGACTCGAATATATTTGCATATATCAGCATGTCTACCTCTCTCCACTCCACCCCAACAATCAAGCATAAGCATTTCGCAAGAACCCTTTCTCTGATGACCTGATAAGTGAATGGTTCCAAAAATGAGAGGTACAAAAATAACGCAGCTGCTTAGCCGAACATCTTAAATTTTCAGCCCTTTTTACGCTGAAAATTTTAATGCCAACAAGGTAGACACTCGCCAATTGTAATGTGCTAGGAAATCTTCGGCTAGAATCCCAGAATGCATACTGGAGTACACGTACTTCAAAACAAAGACCATCTCCAATTCATTTGGATTTTGGATTTGAAAGCTATCTTTCCTAGCTCTGAACGTGCAAAACAGTGACTTTACATTGGAGCTCCAAAACCGAACGAAGTGGATATGGACCTTGCAAATACTTGAAAACCTGACAAAAATTCAGCGATTGCCTATATAAAAAAGCTTACTTTCGCTCACCCGCCATAAGGCACACTACGAAAACTTTCATGCTTTCATCGCAAAGGACTTGATCATCTATTGCCTGAGATTTCGGGATTGGTTCTAAGCAATGTAAGGCGAATATGATGAAAAACACGTGACTAAATTCTAAACAATCACCGAAACAGACTCTGGTGACAATTGATCAGAATTAGCGACTGGTACGTTAGTCCCCAATTGTTTCACAGCGAACCGCTTGAGCATTCAAACCTCCGCAAATTAACAACTTACGGGCTTCTGTACCCAAGGTGAAGTATCTGTGCCAACATTTCTCCACTTTTCCTTCATACAACCCTACAAATACTATCCAATAATCGTAAGCTCAGAATGTGATTTCTTCGAATATTGATTAAGATTTAGTCCCTGTTTCATCGATATATTCCGATCTTCTACGTATATAAACAACTACGCAAGAATCCATACATTCTTTAAAACCTCGTCTACATTTTGAAAAATTTCCTGGGCTCTAACTACTTATACCAAATTCAAAGGCCATAAATGCTGGGCAAAAATTCATTTCAAAGTGGTAATTATTGGCCTAAAATTATGACGACTAACTCCTCTACTTCTTGAACTGTGTAACTCCTACGCCAACAGCAACAGTCAAAAAATTGACGCTGCACCAGGCTCGCATGACAGACGCTTGGCAGGATACATCAATTGCTTCTAAAACGCATCCAGAGCAAATTGAAAATGAGAATCGACTTTGC
Organism: Cassiopea xamachana; assembly: GCA_900291935.2. Classification (NCBI taxonomy): domain Eukaryota; kingdom Metazoa; phylum Cnidaria; class Scyphozoa; order Rhizostomeae; family Cassiopeidae; genus Cassiopea; species Cassiopea xamachana. Next base: position 10,603,939 of record OLMO02000003.1, on the reverse strand, counting down.
AAGATGGATCACGCTATGACAGTCTGCTTTGAAAATGAGAGAGAGGCCCTTCCCAATATGCAAACGAGTCCTTAGCTCTAAAAATATGTCTTGGGATAACAGAATAATTTCACACTATGTGGGATAAAATAGTTTTTAATAAATGCAGCACTCCTTGAAATATTAGGCTGATGGAATTATTGGCATTATAAATTAGTCTCCTCCTTCCCATTGTCTTTTACGACTTTGGCCGCAGCGGCTGCTTTAATGCTTGCAATGAGGTCTGGAGGACCAGTCCCACCTTGGCCACCAAGTACATTTGACGAATCCTTCCGTATCATTGGTTTTGGTTTTACTGCCGGAGCTGGCGGGCGGCCGTCACCGCCAATGCGCCGGCTCTCGTCACTTAACGGCGAAGGGAGGCTTTCATCTGACGCATTACTGCTCAATGGTTTTCGCGGTGCAGAGGCCCCTGACTGTGCGCCAAACATATGAGAAATATTCCTCACGCTCCCACCTCTATCAAATGGAATTGGTTTCTCTTCGAAACCCACTTCTGAGCTGGCTAGTGCATCTTCTGGTGTTCCAGAGCGCAATCTGCTTTGGGTCGATATAAGGTCCTGGGTTGATATAGCTAGGCCTTTGACTGATGGTCTAAGCATTTTTTGGCCCCCAATAGGCTCCTTAGCTTGGAAACCAGCTGTATAACGTGATTCAGGTGCTTGGAAAACATCTGAATCACTCTTCAAAGTTCCCCGTTGAAGTGAATTTGCTTTACTCTGAAAAGGCTGGGGGCCAGATAGCTGAGATGTAGACTTAGGTCCGAGACTAGATGATTTAAACGAGGCTTTTGGCACTGTTGGATCAATGGAATTGAAAAAATTCCCTTTTGTCTCCTTCTGTTCAGTGACAGATGAAGTAGATCGAGGGGTGTCTGATTGCGATGGTGCATCATCAGAACGAGGACTCAAGATCTTCTCATCAAGAGAAAGAGGCTCTTCTGAAGAGCTGTCAGCTCTGTTTTGAGCTTCACTAAAACCTGACAATGGATCGTCACTTGACATATCTAGCCTCTCGTTGTCTGAGGCAAACTTTACATAGTTCGCAGGAACAAAACCACACGCCCCGTCGACTCTAGCATCCAACCAATCTTTGTTCGCCCGAGCAAACACTCGTATAATATCGCCTTTCTTGAACGAGAGTTCCTTGTGCGACCGAGCAGAGTAGTCGTAGAGTGCTTCGGCTTCAGAGAAATCATCATCATTTTCTAAAATATATATAATAAAGAAAATCTCACTCTTGCTGTAAAAACTGTAGCAAAAGCATAAGCAAGAAGACAAAAGCAAGAAATGAAAGATTTGTGTGTATCTGTGTGTCTGTGTATGATGAGTCTATAAGTGGTGAGGTGAGAGATAGTGCGGCTAGTTGATTTTGTCGAACTTAACAAAGTTAAACGTCGAGCTTCTCATGTACTTAATTCAGTAATACTCCTTGTTTTCAAACTTCATATATAATATCTCGTTAAAAATATCTCACTAAAAAGGCGATCTGTACTTGGCTGGCTTACAAAAAATAATAATTCAAAATACCAATAAAATAAATAATAAAAAATAAACAATTATATATAATAACTATATATATATATATATATTAATAACTATAATTATTATATATAATAATTATAATAATCGGTATTATGGGCAATTCCTCTGAATCACTGTTCTTAATGCTTGACGACCTTAACTTGGACAAACCTGTTCAAAATTATGTCATTAGGAAAGTTATGAACATAGCCATTAGATGTACCTATTAAGTTTTCTGCCGTCGCAACAAACCATGGAACAATCATGATTTATTGGACTGTTGATTTATGTAACCTTTACATTCGTCCTTTTTTACGACGATATTGTATTTTGTTCTTTTTTTGGCTGTTGATATTGATTTTATTTTATGATTTCTTTTGGCAGTTATACGCTACCTCAATAGAGAGGTGTATGATGGTATGTTAGAAATATATTGAATTACATGAAGTTTAAGAAAAATATAATAATTATATATTATAAAATATATAATTAATACTTATTTAAAGCTAGCTGTGTTCTCTAGCAGTTTGCTAATTAAAGCTAACTATACAAAATAAATAAGACAAATTAAAACTAAAAAAAACAAAATTTTTGTAAATGTACAACGGCAATCAAAGTTTCTAATGAATTAAAAATTTTGTTTGAAAATCTCTAGCGACTAGGACTCTTTCATTTCGATTGGCAGCGTCTTGCATATTTTTTTCAAATAAAGCTAATGGTGTCTATGCGATACAAAGTTGTCTTAGCTTTAGGCAAGGCAAGGCTGTTGTTTTCACGAAAGTTATCTGGTCCGTCTTTCTCTTCAAATACTTGTGTCACAAACGTTGGGTTTAAGTTGTGTGCTGTTTCATAGATTTAGGAAAGGAGCAGCTGTAGATTTCTCTGGTGAACAGATACTAATCAAGTTCGGTAGATGAGAAACACGATGTTTAACTTTAGCCAAACTATTTTCAAACGCCGGAAGATAAGCTAGGAGAAACAGTACGTTCAAAACAACTGTTTCTTTTTATTTTTTTCTAGTAAGTAATGTCGGGGAAAGGCCGTAGGGCCTATAACAAAGCCCTGACAAAGGAAAAACTGTGAAAATGAGGGGAAGTTTAAGTAGAAAGGGAGACAAGATCAAGTTTGTTGATTTTAGATTTAAAAGATAACAAAGTTTGTTGATTTTAGACTTAAAAGATGACAAGTTGTAGGATTCAGGGAAAGTAGTGGGTGGCAATGAGTTCCACAGTTGTGGAGAGCAGGTCATTTATGAAGAGGATGAACAGAACAGGAGAGATAACAGAGCCCTGAGGTACACCTGAATTTATAGAATGGGGATTAGAGAGGTAGAGAAAGATGGTTCCTTTTCCTCTTCGGCCAATGACAGGTAATATGAATCAAAACAAAAGGCAAAGAACTGGCTTTATAAAAGAAAAGTTTATAGATAATCACCGTCATCTGTCACATCGCTTACGTCTCCATCATCATCGATGTCGTTTTCGTCATCACTCTGCACGGTGCCGTCATTGTTCAGCGGCCTCTCATTCGGAAATATCGAGAAAAATTCGGAGATCAGGAATTCAATAAAAATATTGATTTGGCCTTGGTTCGTAATGAGTTCGGCAGTTGCTGGGGCATGAACGACTGTGGGTCCAAAAACAACGGATAAATTGTGTGGTGGCATTTTGTTCTTTTCGCTCCTCAATGACACCCTTTGAACAGAAAGCAAACATTAATTTTAGTGCCAATATCAACAAACAAAAAGTCCCATTGCTAAAACAATATCTAAAAACCATAGTGCTCAAGTTTTGATTGGTTAATAAATTTGATCACAACTGACCTCTCCCTAACGTCTTCACCAATTGGAAACAAAGCTCTGCAGAGATTTCGTCAACAAACAACCCTTGCAGTTAAATTTAGGCCGATTTCACAGGCTTTGGAGCGTTTTTATTACCCACAATAAAAATTATTTGTCTTTCTATTATTGCAAGTTGAGTCTAACATAAAAGATAATGTAAATAACAACTAATGTATAACAAATAATGTATAACAAATGCTGGATAAAATTGGAAACGCAAAAAGAAAATTAGACAGGAATTTGACATAAAATACAACTGACTTGAATATATAAGGCATGAATATGAATGGTTCAAAAACCATCCTAAGTTAACCATCATATAAAAGTACATAGGTTTCAAAACAAGAGACATTCCAGTGAGATAAAATGCACTAAAATTGCATTGATTGAAACAAAAAGGTAAAGGTAATCCCGTATACTTTCGTACGTAGGGGAGTGCCTGTTAGAGAGGACACTTATCCTGAGCCATCGGCATGTGAGGTAGGGTGGTCAGTTCCTTTCCTAGCCGCCTTTATCTCTCCAGTGTTCCCACTGGGTACCCATTTGCTGCTGGGTGAACAGTGAGCGAGCGTTCAGTCAGGGCATCGAGTCGGACTCGAACCGTAGGCCTTCCGCATGGGAGGCATGCGCTCTAACCACTATGCTACCTAGCTCATGATTGGAACATGTAGTTCTTTTCTAAAACTTGATCTCATACTTTATAACATAATAAAAGCTAATGATACTCCTTGCTAATGACAGGTAGTGTATTACTGGCTTGTCTACATGAAGAAATAACTAAATTAACAATTTATAGAAATGAGATAATTGTAACTTACTGATTGAGAAAATTGAAGAGATATTTGATAATGTGAAGATTGAGCGGAGGAAACTGGTCAATAATCATTGTAGTCTCGTGAATTTGCTCTTCTGTTGATTGCAAGCCTAAAGAAGATAACGTATCGAAGGCAAAAGGGTATGAGAAAAATTCTAACTACAATTATTAAATAGATATGTTAACAAAACTGCTATAATGCCTTTTTATGTGCCATCAAACAAAGGTCAAAGTCCTTTCTCGCTTCCAATGGCGCATAGGGCGGCGCCTATCTCCGTTTCTATAGCCCAAGGCCACGCGTCTGTGAATGCAGTGAAAGCTACAGCGGGGGGCTGGTCCACTGGTAGCTCCACGAGTTTAACTTTCCAACTCCATTCTCATATGTCGAGTACCAGTTTTGAGGCAGGCGCTCTACCACTGGCCCATCTCTCCGGTTTTTATGTGTCATACGATAGCACAAATCATATGAAGCAGAAACAAAAGCAATTGCTTGCTGCAACAACTTACAAAAACTTTCTGTACTAGGTTCTGAATTATATTTCTTTCTATGCTAAGTTCTGAGTTAATTTCTAAGTTTCTAATGCAGCAGTAGTATGCCTGAATGGCTATGTTAACAGACAGGTGCAATCAGGGTTCGGAGAAACTACCCCAAACACATTACAAAGACTGTTCCAAAAACTTTTTCAAAGTCAAATTACCAAATATCCAAAACTATAGAACAAATTTTCATCTGCGTTTCTAAAACCCCAAAAAATTGAAAAAACATTATTTTGAATGCTATATATTATGATTTTTGTTGGTGGATTATGTTTTATATCATAAATAGTAAAATTAACAGATATTACATATACAGTATTTGATACGACACTGAGCAATATCAATTTTTGGATATTTGAGAATTTTCCCAAACAAAAATCCAAAACTTTTCCATAGCCATCTTGAAAAATTCCAGGTCCTGGAAAATGGCATTATCAATTTCCATAACCTTCAAAAACTTTACAAAACCGTACGAGCCCTGTTCAATAAGCAAAAAATGACAAGGAAGCTTACGGCTTATTTTGATATAATCATCACAAAACTTTGAAGGAAACAGTGGCTCTTCCAGCTCCCTGAAGTATGCACGAAGTACTCCTGCAACTGCATTGATGTCCTTCCAATGGTTTAGACCTGCCAGAGGATCTGTACCTGTCAAAACAAGCAACTTGCAAATGAATGGATAGAAAGCCATTGGCATAAAACAACGATTGAAAAAAATTGAAGGTAGAAGATACATACAAATTACTTCGGTCTATAACGTTAAATCATAAAACTATAACTTACAAAAATATGAAGCAATTAACATGCTAATGGCTAGAAAAATTAATGTCATTGAAATAACCTTCACGCACAACATAAAACATCAACAAACGAGAAGACAAGAGCTATAAAAGTTGAAAATAATAGCTATAGAGAACTCGGCTCAATTCTGCTTACGACTTCAAATTTCAAAGGAGAAAAGTTTAAACTAAAACTATACTTTGCGGCAGCAGAAGGAAAAACATCAAAAATATACTTATATATAAGGAATAAATATTTACTCCACACTTTTTTTTGTTGTGGACATGGTACAAAAAGCCCCGTTCCAGTTGCGGCATGCATAGTAGGCCTAAATTAGCTGAGTAAACTAGGTATAACAGCCTACTCAAAATAAAGTAAACAACAACAACAACAACAAAAGTTATTTTGATTGCTGATGATGACTCTAGCCAGAGTCGAAACGCCCGTACTAAAAGTCACCATAATGCTTGCTTAAGTCTACCGTTTACGTCCCCATAATTAAGTCAAATGGTTTAGTCGCATATTGTCAGCGTAACGTAATGGAATTGTCAGGATTTTTTTGCACTGAACATTGGAAGCATGTCTCTTATTCTCGTCGTCTTCATAATCAACTTTATTGCAATGCTGCGATTCCCGAAATCTGAATATAAGGAACATGCAAAAAACGCTCCTAAGGTCTAAGTTTATGGATGAAAATTGGTTAGTAAATAGGAAGGCATTACTCTACCTTCTTCAAAACTCTTTTTTAGATCTGCTATCTCTTGTGACGTCCCTGAAACTCTAAATATTCCTTGATGTTCAAGACCAAATCTTGATATAAATCGAATGCAACTTTTAACCAAGTCTTGGATTTCAAGATTGGTTTGCTGGAAGATCAAGAGAATTCGCCATCAGCTGTCTTTTTGATAAAAATAGAGTAATGCATGAACTTTGTTGAAAGCCATTCCACAATACAACTAATCTATTAAAAATTTTCGGTCTCTAAGATATATTCCAAACTTCAAGCCAACATTTGTGGCTAACAATTAAAAGGATTTGTAAATAAATACGCATAAAAAATACACCAACACACACAACAAGCATAGAACACATATGACAAAACATAAAATACACATACAACACATATACAACTCACCCGCAACACACAACACACATAAAACACATATACAACACACTCGCAATACTCACAACACAAACAAACAACACACTCGCAACACACACAACAGATATGCAGCACACACGCAACACACACACACACAACACACACACACATAACATAAAAAACACACACAACACGCAATACATAAAATACACAGACACGAACGAACACACACCTTGAACTGGTAGTCAAGGGTAGTCCCAAACAACTTGATTGGTTGTCCGGTATTTGAGCCAATTATTCTTGGTGATCCAAAGTCATCTCTTGAGTGCTGCCTAAAAGACAAGAAATGAAATCCTTAGGCCTAAAATTTCAGTCTCTTGTTTTGTCAATCATATGGATAGTGCTGGTCTTGAAGTACCAAGCATGATTGCCACATTCCAATTCTCCTTCTACTTCAGATTAATTTCAATTTTCTAAGTCCAAATCTCTTGACATGCGCTCCCAAATCTACCACTGATCCGTGTACCCTTGTTTTATCCATTTGATTCATATTCAAATTTGGCATTTACAACAATGATAAAAGAGGATAAAACTTTTAACACTATAAAATATTTTGAGATATTTTACATCCAGCCAATCCCAAATTGGAATGCAGTAATAAGATGAATCTGAACTAGGACAAAAAACAACGAGGGAAGTCTAGGCCCTCTACTTACCCCACATAGCAAGCAATGTAAACGAAAATTGTGACATGACAAATAATATTGGAAAAAATGAATGAAACCTTACTGTCTATTTTTCTGTTCTTGTGAAATTTCACCTGTAAAAAAACGCAATTGATTATTTTAGAAATAAATAAGCATAAGTATAAATATAAAATAAATATTTAGGCACGATGTCCTATCAGCGGGAACAAAACTTAAATTAAAACAAAATTCAAAAGCTGCTTTTCCTAGGGGTCATGTTTGATTGGTTCTACCTATCTCAGCTTCTCAGAAGCTGTTTCATTTCTTAATTGAAGCGATTTAGAGGGGGGTAGTTTCTATGTTGTTGTGGGATCTCGTTCCATGTGAGGGCTCATGTAAAGTGGAGACTATTCTTTTACAATTCTAATCGAGGCTTGGGTAGGTGCAAATCTCAGCTATTTCTGGTTGAATAGTAATATGCATTACTAATCGGGAAAAAGAAAAGAAGAAACAGACAAAAAAGGGAGTATAGGCCAATGAAGAGGTCATAATTCTATGCATTGCTCACCTAAAGCACTGGTTAGTATATTGTATTGGGCCTGTCGTAAAATGTCATCTTTTTGATTGAGAATCAACTCTTTGAATTTCTATGAAAAACAAGTTGCTATTAAAAAATAAATCCTACCATAGCAATATGACAAATGTTTAGGGAAACTACCCAGGTAGGCCCGCTGAGATATTCCACAAGCCCTGCGGAATTACAACTGGTCTTTCTTTGAAGTTCCCAAGGGCTTGAAAAATTCGGGACAATAAGACTTTAAGATTCTGAGGCTCTGGGGAATTTGACATTTCTGTCTTCCCTTCTCGAAGCTTCTATGTAACACCATCATATCCTATAGTGTTTTGGTTTATTGAAAGGTTTGCATGGCTTTATACAAAGAACTGTCTGATCCTGCAAGAAGGGCGTTTGATCTTAAGTGGGGTTGTCTACATTCACATCAACAAGCTAGGCATCGTATGGGTGGCACATGCCTCATTTACATGACTTTGGAATGTAGCAGATGGACAAAGTCTAATTTGTAGACTCGTATATGTCAAGGTCGCAGGCAAAATAAGATAGGACAAGGTTATACGTACCTCTGGTACCAGGTTAAGTTCAATTGGTAGGTAAAGGGAAGCAATTAACAACTTGATGCACCAGAAGTATTGTAAATTCCTATGTAGAGTGCTCACTCTTTGGCAGCGAATAGAAGGGGGGCCCGATTGCAAACTTTTGAAAATTTCGCGGCCAATTTCCACTTCCCAACTAAGCAATTTTGAAGAAAATCCAACTACCCCTTTTGCAAACCTAAAGATTTCAAAGCTTGTATGACCCTGGGAAAAAGGTATACATATGCAATTTTTATATATAATAGTCTTATTGTATTGAGTGGGGGACGCGAAATATTTTCTCCTTCAATAGGGGGCCTTGCAAAAAATAATTGAGAAGCACTGCACTAACCTAACCTAACCTAACCTAATCCAATTTATCCAATCTAATCCAATCTAACTTAATTAACTAGGTTAATACTAGCATGGAGTTGACTGATAAATGAATTCTTGTAACACTATTAGTAGGAATCCTTCGATGGTGATTCCTTTGTTAGCCAATCAATATTTGACGCCTATGCTATCAGCAGAAATCCTTCGATGGTGATTCCTTTGTTAGCCAATCAAGATTTGATGCCTATGCTATCAACAGGAATCCCTTGATGGGTGATTCCTTTGTTAGCCAATTAAGATTTGACGCCTATGCTGTCAGCAGGAATCCTTCGATGGTGATTCCTTTGTTAGCCAATCAAGATTTGACGCCTATGCTGCTGTACTTACATAAATGTATTCATGCTCCACCTCTTCTTTTGCAGATTTAATATTCGGGTTCACAGGAGTGACAGTTGGCATACTTGACAAGAACGGTGGTGGATGCAATAGATCTATGCTATGCTGGGAATTCATCTCCGAATCATACTGCTGGTAGATGTCATTCAAGGAATTTCTTCTGGTATTCATAACATCAGCTATCTAAAAGAACGGAGACAAAGCATGGTAACAATTCAATTGAGGGAATAACTAGTAAACAGCTTGTACCTTAAATATGCGATCAACATACACTATGCGATGAAAAATACATTATGTGATCAACATACATTATGCGATCAACATACATTATGCAATCAACATACATTATGTGATCAACATACATTATGCGATCAACATAAATTATGCGATCAACATACATTACGTTATCAATAAAAAACAGCTACTTTGCACACATGGGTGGACATTTCGATATTTATTGGCAGGGGGGGAAGCCTCTTGAATATTTTACATGACGTCAAGAAGCAATGCAGAGCAGAGCGGAAATCCTTTATGGATGCCCCTTATAGAGAAATCATTATTGGAGAGACAAAGCACACCTCGTTCATCCAAATGCCAGCAACTGATTGCACTATTGTAAATGCCACAGCACGAAAAAGCGGCAACATTCTTTTGACATACTTGAAAGGATCATTGCATCTGGATATATATTTCGGTTAACATTTAAGTCACTATCCGACGTTTTGATACTCTGATGAGAAAAGCTTTTAAGTATGTCAAAAGAATGTTGCCGCTTTTTCGTGCTGTGGTAAAGTTCTGTAGTATCAACAGACTATTTATTGTATATTCCCAGAACAAAACTAGAGCAAATACCAATATCTAGTACAAAACTTTATGTAATCAAGGAGCTTTCAACCGCGTCTGTTGGGCCCAACAAACATAACCATACCTCTGCCAATTCCTTTTTCATTAGTTGCAGTTTGCCATATAAATCTTCCTGCTTCTTTTCCAGCTCCTTATGTACAGCTCCAACAGACGTTATAGTCGTTATCTAGATTTAGAGGCAAAATAACAAACATAATTTTAATAGGGCGTGCCCAAGGACCAGCCACACCTAATTCAAGAACAATATATCAATCAATCAATCAACAATTTATTTATAGTGGGCAAAAGAAATTAAGATAGCAAAATTACTGCTAATTAAGGCCTACTGGCTTAAGAAAATTAATATATACTACAGGTGTATACTATATACAATGCTGGAACCGTTAGCATCCACAACGAAATTCTTCAATCAATAAATCGATCTATCGATCAATCAATCAAACGACCAATCGATCGATCAAGCAATCAACTAATCGATCAATCAATCAATCAGTCGATCAAGTAACAGATCAATCAGTCATGTGATAAAGTGATCAGTCTACATTGACAATGTTAAATAAATCAATCAATATCACTCAGCGTTTACCAATTGCTAAATAAATCATGCAAAGGACCTAAGCGATGACTATTCAACAAATGTGGAAGCCACCATACCGGATCCTCAGAATGCTTTACAACAACGAATTTTCTCTCTGGGTTACATAATATCTGGTTGTCTTCCAAGAAGTTTAGCCGGTCATTGTCCGGATCCACAATACCAATCGCAAGTGACAAAGTGTCCGCAGCCGAAGTTACCGAATTTGCAAAGAACAGCTCTGACTTGCAATACGCTTGGAGGGCGCATTTGAAGCTGTTGTGATAGTTGTGATCAGATTTCTGGAGGATAAGGAATTACCAACGTAAACATATGAATTTCCAAATGGTAGCAAAGGTATGCAAAGAAGGTGATAGCACTCTTCAGTAAAATAACACTCTTGAGTGCATGCAACTGCAGACTGGTGATAGAGGTGAGATGAAACAGAAACATAATCTGAGGAAGATATTTCCATTAAAATGAAGCCCTTTAACAATCTTCCTTTCTTTTCTACCAAAAGTTTTCAGGAATAAGTCAGCTTCGGAAATGCTTCTATAAGTGAATCTTCTACCTAGACTAGATGGGAGGGTCTCCATGAGATCAAGAGGCTTTGGAAGTGCGACAAGAGTTTGGTCAAGGGCTACTTTTATACTCAACAGGTGAAAGGAATTTTGGTTCTACAGTGTTCTCACTCTTTTTTTCATCAATCTTTTTTAGGCTTTTTAGGATAATTTAGATTTCTTTGTCCATTTTTAGGAGGCTTTGTAGATTCAAGAGAAATTCAGAAAGCGTTGAGGTATTTTTAGGAAAATAATGGATAAACGGTCGTTCAGATGACACGATATAAATAGAGAAAATGGCTATCATACGTTTGGTATATTAGAAAAAGTCATTATGCCTATACAAAATATAACATGTTCACGGTAGAATTTCAAGAATTGAAGATTTGACAATTTTTATTATGATAAACTATCACAAAATAATTTATTAAGCAACATAACTGCTTACATAACATTCAGCTTCTGAAAAATTTAGGAGAAATTTTGGAAAACAACAAAATATTCCTTAAATTTTAGAGGTTTTAGGATTTCTTAGGATAGCTCTCTTTTTCTAGGATATTTTAAGATTTTTAGGATGCGTGGGAACCCTGCTCTACGACATTTTTCAATGAAATTGCTAAAAATACTTACCGAAACAAGATCAATAACATCATGATCGAAATATTTGTTCAACACAGCTGTGGTTCCTTCCACTAGTAAAATATACTCGTTTCGTGCCCTAGTTGTCTTGATGAGGCTGTCATTATAACGCAATCGCCGCTAAAACAAGAAACAACGCAACATAAAAAAGAGAAAAACTGTCTTGAAGATGGAAAGTTGAAGAACGTATCTTTTGCGAAAGAAATAGCCTGACACTAACTATTACAGGGGATGGGGTGCAAGATATCTGGGAGGCGGACCAAATTTTCATCTCCTCCGACGGAGGGAGAATGAAAAATAAATAAAATTTTGACGAGGGTGTGAAAATATACTGCTAATGGAATCTCTAAGGAGAGAAAATCTGCAGCAAATGTGACAAAGTAATTCTGACTAATCAAATGATGATACAGGTATTTACATATGTATTGATATATGTACATCTGTCTACGAAAGGCGGATAATGGGGCGGGGAAGTACCATCAAACATATCTTCTACTCCCTCCCCGCAAATAGCTTATGGCCTGTCCCTTTCTTGTGCACAACTGAAATTCAGCATCTAGGACTTCAGTTAAAATGTGATATTTACAGTCAAACTGCGAGACAAATGACAGGATATTATCAATTACGATGTTTTGCACACTATTTTAATCAAGAATTGTGAAGTTTGCTTAAAACTAGAGATGTGCCGAGACACCCTCTGTTGGGGGGGGGGCGTTTTGACCAATTGACCAACTATTGCCTCTAAACAAAAGTGGTCACAGAAAATAATGTGGCCAACTCTCTTGCAGCATGGCTGACTTTTGACCATCTTTCTCGCAAATTTGAAAACATTGGGGTCGTCGCACCCCCACGCCCCTATCGATACATCCCTGCTTAAAACCAAAAATCATTAATATAAGCAAAAGATAAGAAATTGATCCTCCCTGTGGAACTTTTTGCCTCAGTTCATTCATCACGATTCCATAAAAAAAATCGAAAGTTGTGTTAAGAAAATGAAATCTAATTCAAAATGGTAATAGAAACAATGAGGCAGCAGTGAGAACTCGTTTCCACATCTCGTAAAAATTAAATGCTACTTGCTTACTGGTAGTTTTTAGTACGCACAACGTCTGGCGTTAAAAAACGACCCATTTTTAACAAAGAGGGAAGTGTAACATTTCAAATACCGCAAAATTTCGAATATAAGCCCTTAGCTTATAGAGGTTCGTAAGTACTTTTGGTAGGCCTACATTCGGAGGGGCTTATATTCGGAGGAGCTCTTATTCGGGGGGACTGATATTCGGAGGGTCTTTTGGGATAACAGATGATTAATGTGCGCCAAAAAATTCCCAATTCGGTGTCCAATCAAAGAGACTAATAACAACTCTAAATGCTAAAACACTTCACAAAAGGACAAAAGCCCAGTGGTAGAGCATCTGCCTCACAACCGGTAGGTCGTCGGTTCGAGCCCCAGCCGAGTCATACCAAAGACTTAAAATGGTACTCACTGCCTTCTCGTCTGGCGCTCCACAAATAAGAATGGAGTAGGAAAGTTAAACTCACGGAGCTACCAGTGGACCAGCCCTCGCTGTAGCTTTCACTGCATTCGTAGACGCGTGGCCTTGGGCTATAGAAACGGAGATAGGCGCCACCCTATGCGCCATTGGGCGCGGGAAAGGACTTGATATATAGTCTGCCTATGCTTATACATTATCTTAACCATACACACAAAATTCCAAATGTAAGCCCTGGGCTTCTATTCGGGGGGCTTCTATTCGGAAGGATATTTGAGCTAGTGTACAGGGGGCTTGTATTTGGGGAGAGGGTAATAATCGGAATTTTACGGTATACATTCTGTGCATGTACATTCGTTTCCCTCTCTTCGAATCACAACCAACCGTGCCTCATTTTCGTTTTACATTTTCCCGCTCGTTCCCAAAGTTACCTTTTCTTTCGACCTGTCCAGCTGTTTCATTCTTTTCTCAAGTCCCTTCTTGTTTGCTGCTTCTTTTTCAGCTTTGTTCTTTGCAGTCTCTGATTCGTTTAGCTTCGTTTTCGCGGTGGTGAACTCTGAATGTCGCGTGTAGTAGTCTTTCATCGACTAAGTAGAAAGCAATTTTAAAAATTTTTAATAGCATTTAAAAATAAAGCTTCAATATCTACGTTCCATTAATTTCAAGCCTTAAAATTCGAAACAGTTAGCTTGGCGTTAAATTATATGGTGTGGGAAAACAAAAAAGTCCTTAGTTTTCGTATTTACCAAATTGAAAAAAATCTAAATACAGTTATAGTTTTTATAAGAAACAAACTCTCTGGCTTCAGCCTGGGTGCATCTTAATATCTCGTCAAATCCAGCCATAAATTTCTCTTAATTATTTTTTAAATTTTTACGAATGAATGAAACCTAAGGGAAAGGTAGGCGCCACAAATCTAGACTTGACCTAGTACACTTAAAAACTTTGTTACTCTCTTCCAGCTATTGTAGTTTTCTCGGTAAAAATGTGTTTATGGCTGCAGGCGTCCGTCTGGGTGTTTCTGAATATTTCGTCAAATGCAGCCTTAAGTGTTTCTTAAATTTAAAGACTTCCAATGACAATAACAAACCAGATTAGGCAACTGTTATGCTAGAAAAAGAATGTCCAGGTTTTGTGAGGCATGTAAAGGATGCTGTTTCTAGTTCCTTTCTAGTGTGACCAAAAGTTTTCTTGGAAAAATAGTTTTTTCAAACTCAGCCTGTCTGTGTTTCTTGAGTGTTTCTTACTCTTTGCCTAATTTCAGCACTATGTTTGTTAAAGAGATGTTTCTTGTAAAATAAAAGTGTACTCGATAACCAAGGTGGAAGGCAATCCCTAAAATGAAAATACTAACTACGATAGCAGGCTGCCTTTTCGATGATGTGTATTTGGAATTTTGCAAACAACAATGTACAGCACCATTCATGGCCAGAAACAGACGACGCCGTATTTCTTTTTGCCACGCAGGGGCGAAAGTAGGATGCTTCCACGGGGGGGGGGTGGTGAAGGCACAGTTTCTCGATAAAAGGGCATGGCCTAACAATGATAAAATGGGTCGTGCCTAAAAGTCATTACATTTACGGCATATCATCCCAGGAGGAAAATAATTAGGTAACCAGGAAGGGGAACCAATATAAGAGCAGTCAACAAAATCGCCCGACAAAAGTCCTCTTTCTTAACCATGGAGAGGTGCTGAAACCCCATAACCCCAGCAGTTTCTCCCCTCTGCTACGGAATATTCAAGATATTACATTTCGTTAACGAATTCCAACATTGATACATGTAATCAGCAAACAAACCTGTTGAAGATTGATAATCACTTTAATAATTACGTCCGTCAAAACAGTGTGTATTTCTTTCACCTGCATAAAAAGAAACGAGGATTAAATGATCCACGTGGAAATTTCTGGACCCAATAACAAATGGTTCTGGGGCTCCTGGAATTACTGCCGATGATCAGTGGTGGTAGTGACTACAATGATTCAATGATTTAGTGTTTTAATGATTCCCTGATTCGATGATGATAGCTCAATGTTGACTGTGATACAAGCAACTTGATGATGGTGACGATGATGATGATGATGATGATGATGATGATGATGATGATGATGATGATGATGATGATGATGATGATAATGATGATGATGATGATAGTGATAATGATGATGCTAGCCCATGGTTGGAGATCTGCACGTGGTGGCAAGCGGGCACAGAGAGAGAGCTGCCCTTAAGTTTGACAGTGGTTTGTGTTGCAGAGATTCAGAATTAGGGCAAATGTTGATGACCTGTGGCAAACTGTCCAACCGGGCCCCTTTAGTGAAAGGCAGGCTCAGTGGCTCACGCTACAGCTCTACCTAGTAACTGGTGGGGTTGCACAGTGGATTGAGTGTAGCCGACTCGATCATCTCTTTTAAACAAATGACAGACAAAAACTGACCCCAGGGTCAGTCCTAGGCCCCCTTTCGGGGCGAAATAGGGAACAAGAAGAAGAGGATGAAGATGATGATACTGATGCTGTTGATGGTGATGATAGTGATGATGATAATCATGTTGATGATGATGATGATGCTTATAATGATGATAATGATGGTGATGATGATAATGATGTTGATGATGATGTTCACGATTATGAGTATGACTATTTATGCCTATGTTGAAGACAAAGGTTGGCTCATTCAACAAATGAAGACATACAACTTGTACGTATGCAATCAACAAGTCCATCAATCAATCAACCAATCAATCAACCAATCAATCAATCAACCAATCAATCAATCAATCAACCAATCAATCAATCAATCAACTAATCAATCACAAAACTTATTTACAGTTGGTTAAATATATAGCTTATAGACTAATTAATACCAACTATCAACTCAAAAAACAAACTTACACTGACTGCAAATAAAACATTTACAGGTACTGTCATCCCAACTATGTATGCACAAATTTTCGAAAGTATTGACGCCCTCCCTCCCTCCTGTAAAACATGCTTTTGTGAACCCCTTCCCACTCTTTCATGCGTGTATACCAAGTGAATACTCCCAATTGTAAACAAATTTTTAAAATCTAGCTTGAATACAAATATGCACCTTGCTTGATGTCCGGTTAATCTCATCATGCATGTCTGAAAAGCGAGTGGCTACATTCTTACAAAGAATGTCACCCATTGTTGCTGCGGCTCGTGCTTTGTGTTTCGTATCTTTGAGCAGCTTTGACCAAAGATTGACAGGTGCAGCCCTCTCTTTCCTAATCAAGAACAACGACATTTAAAACAATCTAGAATTGAAAACGGGCTAAATGGTGATGATTTTCCAAACCTCTGATATCAATATAATATTTACAAAAAATATATATTTTGCTATAATTAGTTGACCTGCATTTGGTAGGTGTGGTATGAAAGCAAAGTAAAGGAAAAATAAAAAATTGCAGTTTAAAAACATTAGTGTAAAAAAATTAGAGTACAAAATAACTACAGTATAAAAAATAACAGTATAAAATTAATAATAACAAAATAAAAATAACAAAAATAAGGATAATGATTCAATTATTTACAGTAGGCGTAGATAAATAAATGCATAGCTAATATATCAGCTAATTAAAGACTACTACTTACAAAAAACCAAATGTAAGATAATACGATGCAATTAATTATTATAGTATATATTATAATGATTATAAAAAATTATAGTATGAAAATATTACAGTATAAGAGTTTCTTGCACGTGGCTAGCATGGATGATGGGATACAAGAAAATCGAAAACAAAGGCCTGGAATATCTGCCCTCATCTAACTTCTTTTTGGGTCTAGTCAGGGGAATTGATGCACTGTTGAATTCACTGTTGAAGAATTGATGCAAAGGGGCGTCGCACTCCGACGCGTAGCAGAGGATTCCCACCCTCAGATAGTAATGAAGTAGCAGCTTTCAGGAAACAAATCAATAAATAAACAAATAATAATATAAATAAATAAAGGTAAACAATAGTGATAGAAAATAGAAAGAAAAAGAAGCAGCGAGTAACGTTACATTTATGTAAGACAATATTGAGCTATAACGGAGCCAAGTTTCAAAACATTAAGCAAAAGGACACTTGCAAGTAGGAATCGTGGGTTAAATTAGATTGCCTGGAGGGGGGAATTTCCCCCCAGTTGTTTACATGCCAAAGATACCCCGCTTCTAGTTCACTACTAACAGATTCTAGCTTAGATCAAACATAGAAGAAAGCAAAGAAAGACACGAATAAAATAGGAAACAGTAGTTTGATAGAATTTTCTTACTTTGACAAGCCATAATTATTCCTTTGCTTTTGAAAGCGATCCTTAAACCGATCTGAAAGTCGTTCCAGATTTCTCGAGTACTCCAGCTCGATCTCAGAACGCTTCAGCATAAATTCTTTCACGTCTGTGACTAAGGCAAGCTTGCTTTCAAGACGAGAATCCAGGCACTTAATCTGATCATCAAACTGCTTGCGACATTCTGCAAAATTAGAATGAGATTAAATTCACGCGAAACATCGCCCTTTAAGAAGAAGCACAAACACTAATTACAGGTGACACTATGTGAGTAATACATAGCATCACGAACCATGACATAGCTGGGGATTCTAGAGGGATAAAGCAGCGAACTCAATGGAGTAGCCGACTAAATTTGGGTTGGTACAACTCTTAGGACCCTTCAACCCTTTGAGACAGCAAAGGGCATCCTTGGAGGTTATGAAGGGGTAATCTTTGGCACGAAATAGCAGGGGGATTTCGATTGCAAATTTTTTGAAAATTTCACCACCCATTCCCATTTATTAAATACTCCGCCCTAACTAAGAAATTTTGAAGAAAATCCAATCCCCCATTTCAATAACCTAAAGAATTCCAAGTTTTAAAAAGGATAAGTACATAAAATACATTGGATTTGTGGACGCAAATCAATCTAAAAAGAAAGAAAATCAAAACAAACTATATACCTTACACTTATACAATGTTAACAACTAATTGCAATAATTTTGAAATGTTGGGGTACCTATACCGTCTATTGAATATTGACCCCTCATCTATTAACAACCCCCCAAGCTATACCTTTTTAGCAAAAACTTTAACCCCCCCCCATTCCTTATTATATCTCTCAATATTTGGTGCTAAAAAGAAGTTTTCTACGCTACTTGATTTGAAAATCGTCTAAAAGGACTCTGAACCGTTGCTTTACGTCACTGTGCGAGACACACAAAATATTTTTAGAACATAATTACCTATAAAGCGAAGAATTCATGCTTTTAGGAGTTTAACCTGAATGAATTTGTACTAAAATCTCTGCCAAAAGTCCTTGGGACATTAATTAATTAATGCACAATTTCTTATAAAAATGATTTTTTGATCCATGTCGAGCGATTGAAATCCCCTCCCCCCTAAAAACAAAGTTGAATTAAGTGTTTATTTGTCAGATAAGGGTCTGCAAGCATAGCGACTTTTTCTGTACCTGTCAATACTGTATATAACAACAATGTTTTGAGGCGAGAGGGGGATGCTACTAAATGAGCAGCAGAAATAATGCATATGTTCCAAAAGTGTTGGCAGAGATTGTAGTTCAAAAAGAATGAAGAACTTTAGATTAATATTTGCTAGTTTTCTCTCTCTAACTTCCTACTTCCTACAAAAGTTATTCAAAATTGCAGTCGCAAATCTTAGCTTTCAAAATGGAGCAAGCCACCGTTTTCCAGCTCCCTTTTTGGCTATACACTTTCAATAAACAGACGAATTTTAGAACTGCAATAGAGCACACGATTTTTTACAAGAAACCTGGTTTGAGGCCTAGCAGTAGAGTTTCTTAATTTTAGGCCATATTTTAGTTGCAGAAGTTTCTTAATTTAGCGACCTAAATTGTTGTGAAAGCGTACGCAGAACGTGAATGTAGCAAACTATTTGTCCTTTAACACACAAAATGCGTCAGTGCGAGCTAAATTCTAAAGCAATGTCATATTCACATTGTTTTGGTACAGCTTTAAGTTGAACCAGGTAACGATTTCAATGTGCTATTTGTCTAAAGTTTCTTAGCTCCTTCCTTGTAGTTCTAAGAGTTTCTTAAATTTTAGGGTGTCCAGTACTAGGTTGCTTATAAAGTCGTTTCAAGTAAAAAGCGTGTACGTTGAAAGAACAACGATATGCCATCACTTGAGGTCAAGGAATTCTAAGCAGAAATATCATGCCTGACTCTGTCGAAATCACAGCAAATACAGCTAAGGGTAAAGTGATTTGATAAGGAAAAGAGGTTAGGTTGGGGTTATCTTCAAATCTCTTGCTACTTATCCTCAGCGTTTGCTAGTTGTAAACACAAGGAGGTAGAAAGGTGGTGGAAGAGATGAAGATATTTTGCAAAAAATTATGATAACACATGTTATTTTACTGGTTGAAATGGCCATTTACAAAATCAAACGTATCGGTCAGAAAAAGTAATCAGCTTTAGTGGGTGTTCTTGGCACACAAGGCCCCGTTTACAATGCATCGTATAATTTTTGGTTTAGACTAAGTTTTCCGTAGCAGGGTAGACGGGCATAAAAAATGACATTTGTATGTAATCCAGAATACTATTGGTCCTTTCCTAAAAGAATCAAAAGTGGTACAGCGAACAGCATCAACTGTGCTACGGGTTTCTTGGAGCAGTGTAGACGGAAGGCAGTCCGCACCATTTGTGGTCCGCAGCAAGCATAACGGGACCTAAATGTAATAAAGTCCAACATTTGGTAGATTATCACATCCTGAAGTGATGAACGTTTTCAGACCATTATTGTATTGCCTAAGTTTCAGATTACGTGTCGTGCCCAAACTCATTGCACTTGAAATCAAAAGAGCTGAATACAGGTCATCTCTAAAAACCACCCCTCAAATCAAATCCTTTTGTGAACACTTCAATTCAGCCTGGGTGCATTCCGCATGAAACCCACGCCGGAAGTATGCCAATAGCTCCTCAGGTGTACACCAACGTTGAAGGTGGCGTACATCTAAGGTGCAAACATCAAAAGAGCCATGCGCTGTGATTTGTATTCTATTACGCCAGTACGCCAAATAGTATAGCTTATGATACATCCACGCCGCCACGCCGACTGGAAAGCTAACTCCACGCCGAAGAGCTTTGGGCCTAAGTGCATGGAATGCACCTCGGCAGCTCAATAACATCACTTATTGCAAGAACCCAGCTTCTACCTCTATTCAAGTAAATAGGAGTCTGAGGTTTTGTGCTGGCCATGCAGGCAGCCATAGACACCAGAACGATAGTGGGGCAAGGGGGGTCAACAGGAGGAAAAGGGCAACGCATAGCATTAGCCTCTCTTTGGGTCATTTTCGTTCCATCTTTTAGCAGGGCTTGTATTTCACACAATTATACAAATAGCTCTCTCTTCCAATCATGTACTGCCTATTTAAGTAGCTTAGTTAATCTCCGTGGTATAATATCAATGGCTGAAAAGGATTTTATTGCATTTCAAAAAGGGCACCTTTGCTCTCCCTGCTCCCCCAAATGAAAGGCAGGGGGCGCTTGTTCCCCTCTATCTTCCTATCCGACGTCTATGCAAGCAGCACTCCAATGTTTTCATAGGCAGTAATGTCTTTGCAAATTTCGCAGTCATCTGTTTGGGCCTTTATATGATTTCTCAATTTTACCTCCGTTTCCCGCAATTCCTTGGGCATTGGAGGGTGCCTATAATAGGACTTTAGTTCTGGCACGAGCATTTAAGACCGGATGCCCTTCCTAACATCACCAATGGCCTGCGATGGGTCTTCAACCCAGGACCACGTCCGTCTAAGTCAAGTGCATTACCGCTAGGCCACGGCTGGTCTGGGTAGCTGAGGTAACTTCCCTGTCACAAACCTGTCTCTTACAAACAACACCTAAAATGACAATGTAAAGAAGGCATACCATATAAGGAAGGCGATGCTTAATGTTTTTTGAATAAGCAGCCTCGATTGAGAAGAGAGGAAAAAAGAGGAAGTCGCTCCTTAAAATTACAAAGATAAATTAAATTAGCTATTTGAATAGGTATGGGAGTTTCAGTTTTAAGAGTCAAAAGAAAATTGAAGAGACTCTGATAAAGATTATCCGCGGCCTATCCAATTCCGGTATCAGCTTCAAATTTCAGTAGAAGTGCTCATCATTGTCGATAAAAGAACGAAGATAGAAAATGTGAGGGTGAGCAGTAAATGACTGATGCGATAGACTTCCTTTCAGCTCCTAAGATCACATGAATACCAACAAACAAGGAAACCTCAAAACTGAAGCACAAAGCTGCGGTAACAGACGATCAAAGAAATGAAAACCTCACCACATTGGAAGAGTTTTGGTCACAGTTGGTGGGGTGGCTATGTATGGTGCAAAAACTTGGAACGCAATTAAGGAAGTTTATAGAATGTTCTACTGTCATTTCACAGACTTAAAACAGTTACATCAGCCTAAATACAATACCATATGCCTCCTCTGATCAGGCAGCTGATCATTTCGTGCATGTGAGAGTGAAACAAAATATGATGCATTAGTGGTAATGAACTTGCAATAACTTAACCAATATTAAAAGAATGTGCAATACATATACAAAACAATTATATAAACATACATATGTTATATACATATATATATATATATATATATATATATATATATATATATATATATATATATATATATATATATATATATATATATATATATATATATATATATATATATATATATATATATATATATATACATACATACACACACACACAGATAATTCAACAACTACCTTCCAAATCAAGGTAGGTACATAGCATGGAAATGGATTCTGACCCAGTGAGGACCACAGATAGCACAAGAAATCCTTTGCAATATATTTTAATCTGTATATATCTTGTTACATGTAAGATTCTCAACCTATGAAGCTTGGACTTGCTACAGTCACCAAGACAGAGGAGTTGATACCCAGCTGCTAAAATACAGCAAATCTTACTTGGGAAGCAAGTTTCTTGCAAACAGCCTCATGTCATGAAAGGTCTAACACTATGTTGTATGGCTCAGCTTTGTTTCATTCTGTGGATTTGGCAATGCTAATTCTATATAAATTTGTGACAAGAAACCATTGCCCTTCTTCTATCATCTAACATTCTTAGTCATTTTCCAGCCCCTCATTCATATCAAAAAACCCCCACTAATTATGTTTTAGGGAATTTTCAAGTCCCCCAACTATCTCAAACCCCCATCTATTCATAAGGCACCAAATATTAAAACATGTCCAACTGTCTCATCATTGTATTCATCCACTTGTTAAGTGCTTATGTAAAAGTGCAGTATAGCAGTGCCAATCACAGAAGCAAGGAAAGGATGAAGAGAGAAAGTAGGAAGTCTATATTTTGAATATGTTTACCAAGATCTAATTTTGGGGAGCTAACACAGTTTGCAAATGTCTGTAATATTTACAGAAGGCTTTTTGACTCAAATATTACAGGAACATATTGCACAACATAATGGCACCAGGAAGTGCAATAGGAAATTCAACCAAAAAGTGCTTGCAACTTGTGCAATAAGAAAGCAAAAAAACAGCAAGAAATGTGGGGAAATGGAAAAAGAATAACTGTCTCTTCTGTCCTGAAAGAAGGTATTTTATCTTACTAATGCACAATAAGCAGCAAGACAGATAAATGCATTTGAAACATGGTGCCAGGGATGTGCCAATGGGAGGTGCATGGGGGCATCATGCCCCCAATATTTTCAAATTTGCAAGAAAGATGGTCAAAAGTTAGCCAAGCAGCAAGAGGGTTGGCCACAGTATTTTCTGTGACCTTTTGTTTTTAGTAACAGTTTAGCAACAATAGTTGGTCAATTGGTCAGAACACCCCCCCCCTCAACAGATGGTGTCTTGGCACATCACTGCATGGTGCTATCACAAAATAATAAAAATTAGCTGGGTAAACAAAACTATGAACAAACAAGTATTTGACTAAATAAATGAGAAGCCAACTCTAGTAAAGAAAACCGCTAAACAAAAATCATCATTCTTTGGCAAATATTGTAAGAAGTCCATATTGAAATTTGTTTGTCAGCATCATGGAAGGATTTATAGATGGCAAAAAATCTAGGGTAAACCTAGGAGAATGTGGATTGATGACATCAAGGAATGGACCAACATTAGAGAATATGGACAGCTGAAAAGGAAGGCAACAATAGAGATCCATGATAGGCATCCTAAAAACACTCCAGAAATAGAATAGAAGAGAACACAATCTCAAGTGACCCTCTGTACATTTTGGCTGGCAATATCTCTCCTAAGATATGTCCACACTGTTCTTGGCTGGCATTTGGCCTCAAAGACACAAGGCCTTGGGTACATCTGTGCTATTCAAGGACTTTGAAAGCACTATACATGTACTGTAGATCATTGTTTAGAAGCATCTATAATTTTCCAAGGTCTCTCAAAATCTTCTGTTGCATATTTCAACATCTCCCCATAGAATACCCAATCAATACAATGGCACGTTTCCCAGCTTTAATAATCAACATATATTTCAAAACCCTTTCCAAGCACAACCACTGTGAGGTAAAACCTTGCTTGCAACAATAAATGGGTACTCCAAATGGAATTAGATAGTGTGCATCCTTCAGCCAGCCTTGTAAAAGCATAAAAATGCCATAAAGACAGTTAATTGCCTAAATAATAGCCTGTGCCTTTGAAAAACAGCCACTTTACTCTGAATACTCAATATCAAGGTGAAATTTTGCCCTGTCTAAATCAAGCTAGGGTACCTTGCATTCAAGCAGGAATGACAAAGATATATGGCTTGAGAAACTGTAAAAAAATTATAAGTCTAAAAGAAAGAAATAGAGGCTACCAAAATAGCAGCCCTAATTAGAGAAAAGGTGTCTGTATTAACCAAGACTCTACTACCACTAAGGAATTTAAGACAAACTCAAATAGTCATAAGCATAGGAGAGGGGTGGCTGCAGTCACCTTCAGTTGGGCATGAATCCATTTCTTTCAGGTAAATTTTCTGAAGAAACAACAGGAAATTCCAGCAGCTTTCTGACTGCTCTCCAGATCTTCTTGATCTTTTGGAGAGAAAGTTTACAGACCCCTTAAAATCTAACATCCTCCTACGTCCATGCTAATACTTCATACTCACTGCTGAGATTATTTTTAAAACAAACATGTACAAATTTAAGATACTTGCATTTAACTGCAATTTAATGTACAGTTCAGGAAATAATTTATGGACAGATGGAAGTCAGTAATCACAGCCTGCACAATTTCATGTCATTGAAAAAGACTGCTTTTAAGGTAATTTGAACATGAAACTTTCAACTGCCATATCTATCAAAGTACTTCAAGTGCTGATTGACAAAAATTTGCACCAATAAATTGTTCATTCTCCATGCAATTATCCAAATTTGTAAACAAGAAGATAGTTAAAGCACTGATCACAAGCTTGTGTCTCCCTTTTCTACAAGCTGAAAGAGATACTTAGATTATTTATATTCTGGATGTACAATAAATTCATTCGGTTTGTTTACACATTTTGATTGCACAATAAGAAACACCACAATCAAGAAAAGGAACTTTGCTGGTATCCAAGGCAATTTATACCAGGGAGATGTGTCAAACACAATACGTAAAAGCATAGCTTTATTTCCCTTAATAGTGAATCTCTACATTAAGGTTAATGGGAAAAAACTTAGCTATGTGTGTGAAGGGGATAAAGTACTCTGGTATACTTCTATTATACTTAGTCTTGGCGATAGCAATCCTCGTAAAACTTAAGTAAACATTCTGACCACCTGTTTAAGCGAACGTCTTATCTAGAAAATATTTTGACATGTGTTTTTTCATATTACAACAATTTCATACGAAGTAGATTCTAAATTAAAATGGCCTGATTTATCAATATGCAATTCAAGGTCTACAAATTGTGATATCGCTAGCAAGTGGAATATAAACTATGCTTTCAGACATTGTTTGTATGGTCTAAGTTGTCTATTGCTGTATCAACAATAAATTACAATTCCGAGAAACTTTTTTCTTCTTTTTTGCCAATTATCAGGGAAAATTTCACATCCATGTTTTGCAAATGCGACTACCAAACCTGTCGCCCCGGCTGACTTCCGAAGATACAACTTGTCTAGCTCGATAAGAAAATTATTTCCTGAATGAATGCGAACACAAAAGCTTTACGATTTCCTTATTCCATCGCTGCTCCAAGATACAAAATAAGTTGTAGTTTTCAAAAATATGAAGTAATTAGAGGTTTTGAATCGCCCAAACGCGGAAGAGCTGCGACCAAGTTCTTGCTGAAAACTTCTTTCAGATATTTCCGCACAACTTGTCAAAAGCAAATGCAAGGGGATAAGTACTAAGTTATTGCGTGAAAGAGGTCTTTTCTATACTTTTGCGTACATGAAATGAGTTGCTAGCAAGAAAGTAAGATTCATGTGATAAGAATTTACATGGAACATTCTTCTTTGGGTTTGGTTAAGGCCCATAATAAGGGCCTACGTGTGCCACTTTCGCATATCAACAACAAAATTCTCATACCTTTGATATGAACATCAAGCTCCTGCAATGATTGCCGATCTTTCCTGCCTATGGCTGTCATCTTGAAGCTAGATAATACAGTATTACATCAATTTCAAGATAAATCTGGTTTCTTTAGCCAGGACTACGTAGCTCCTTCCCTGGCTTAGGCCTGACAACCGAACTTCTTTCACTTTGGAAACAATTGGGAATTTAAGGAACCATTTCATCTGATCAATGACCTAGCGAAGAAACAACTGAGAGTTTTCTTTGTCGATACAAAAGCGATCGCCCTGACTTATTTGTCAGATAGCAAAACTTTTACGTTCGTGTTCGCTTCCTTTCTCCTGTTTCGATCGCTTGACAATAGTGTTACCTGATAGTTGAGCCCATCGCCTCCGCAGAGGAATGGAAAGACCTATCCTTAAACAGTTCATTAAATTTTCAGAAATGATATGCCATCAAAAATTCACTATTTATTTGCACTATTTATTTGCCCAAATTAGCTAGAAAAACAATGTTCATTGAAAGTCAGTTTCGTTCAAGAAGACAGGGTAAATATTAAATCGAATAATAAGTTTTTCAATGAAAATGCACTTTGTTAAGTGGGCGAGCAAATTCATCTGTCAAGAGCCCAAGATCATGGTTGGGCCGCAGTGCTAGGGGACTTAAGCTCAACGTTTTCAGAGTAAGGTGCTGGTTTTGGGCGAAAACGATGACAAAAATTAGGACAATGAGCAGCCTCCACTTATCATAGCCACCCTGAGATTTGGTTGTGTAAACGACCTGACAGTTTTACGTGGCTAAGTTTAAAAGAGTTCATACTTTTGGACCTGCTTGTAACACTTAAGGTGTCCTAAAATTCGTAAAGAGCCAAAAGACAAAATGATAGTGCTCCCAACACATGCAAGTACTATTTAGTCGCAAAAATGTCATTCTTCGAGGTGAAAATAACACATTTTAGCAAATCTGACGCTTCTTAGCAAACATTTACTGGTCTGCAGAGCTAGGTTTTCTCTAACTGTCGTCTTATCATAAGCAAAGAAAGAACCTTACACATGCTAAAGAAGCTGCCATATACAGGTAGCTTTTATATAGGTAATAGTGACAACTATTAATTATTATTACACAACGGTCATATCTAAGCGTTACGTTATAATCAGTTAATTGTCGTTGTTAAAAATGTGTTGATGGCAAGGGGGAGCTCTCTACTCGACCTGCACGTATTTGAGTAACTACTACAGAATAAGCTTTTCTTGGGCTATCAACAAGGTCGCTAAGAGGGGGCAGGGGTAAATTTTCCCAGGGCCTCGACCTCCAAGGGACCTCATAACACCCAGTGATACAAGATCTGAGGGGCTTCATAAAGTAATCAAGCAGTAACTTTCCAAAGTTAATTTCTAGACCATGAAAATTTTCTGTTCGCTTAACTTCAAGGGGGCCTAGTCTTTCTTTTTGCCCCCCGTGCCTCAGAATTCTTTTGGCAGCCCTGGCTATCAAAATGATGAACTAGGTGATCAGGTCATATTATAGCCACGTTTGTCCTTCCTGTGTTCTCAACTCATTGCTGGGTGGGCAGTGATCGGACCTTCTGATGTGATGTTCAATAAAGATTACGTATTGAACACATTATCACGAAAACAGGAAAGTATCCTATTGAAATTCTTACTGTGACGTCACACATCGTGGGTAAGTGGATGGATACTATTAAATTTGTGACAAAGAGTGATAGGGGGTGGGTGGGTGTCTAAAACTTCCCTAATTAGTGTGAAATAACAAGCGAATGGGCCCTTTAAGTCTAAAGAACTTCATTTGTGAGATTGTTTTGCTTTTCCAGGAAGATAGTCGTCAATGTTTCACTTTCGTTTGACAAGAGCCTCTGATAGTTTCTTTCTTGCCAATTCTCACACAATGTAAGCTTTTATGGTACACCCAACACCAGGGATAGCGATACCGGGGGCCTGGGGGCTGTAGTCCCCCATAATTTAATTGAGCCCCCAGTCGGCACCTAAATTTCTATGCACTGCCGGCCCTTACATAGTATCCATGAACATTAGTTTTTAGTCTTTTCAGCCAATACGATAAGCTTTGTCCTTAAAATTCTTTGGCACTGCTCACTGTCGGCACTTTGGGAGTACTAGCCCCCCAGCATTTCTTCTCTGGCCCCACCACTGTCTAACACTGGCACGTAGCTGGAGTAATTACCCTGGAGGGGCAAAACCTGCCTGTACTATTACTTTCCAAGGGGGTTTCAAAACCTTATTTGACTATGTTAATCTCCAAGTTAAAAGTATATTGAGAGGGGTGAAGCCATGCAATAATATTCATCTGAGCGACATTGCCCCTCCACGCCCCCCTGCAGCTACGTATCTGACCCAACATTGCACAACTGCATGGCGCTGTTGCAAAATATAATTAATATCATCTCCTTTTCGAGGCTGTGGTCGTATTCTTGATAGTCGCGCTGCTATGCCGATTGAAAAACAGTTTGAACTGACAAATAGGGTTCCACATTTCGCAGTGAGGTCATGAGTGAGGTATGTTAACTAAGACTGTATTTGTCTCTAGAGAGGTCTTGCAAAGTTTCCTGATGAAGCATCATGGGATAACTGCTCACTCAACCCTAAGTGATACACGGTCAAGTAAGTTGCAGACAAATACTCTTGGGGTGTCAGATCACATGTAACTGAGAAGGAAATGTAACGTAAATTGATAACACTAAGTTTGCAGAGTAGGCAGCCAACGAGATTCCTGCTTGTGTTGAATTCCCACACCTTTCGTAGCATCGCCCCAATACATGGTCCAAAACTGCCAATACGAGCCCAGAGGAGCACACAGATACTCAAAAATTTTCTACCAAAAATCAATTAATTCTGATAAACCATTCTAACAATATTTACATATCATCAACCAAAATTGAAATCAAACAAATCATATCTCAATTACGTTGACGACTTGTTCAATTCATAAACTGCAACATATCAATGGATATAAATTCGAAAAGTTAAAGACAGTAAACTAAAATAAGAGACAAAATACGTCATAATCGTGCACGCAAACACTACCACAGCGTCCTGCTATCAACGGGATAAAGTTAAAGTACGAAAAACTATAAGATCAATCTTTCTTGACTTGCAAATAGCATGTACCATAATTGATCCATTGCAAAAGGATTTCTGTATCCCCTGTCAAGCGGTAATTGTTCCTGGACAACAAATACACATTTTTTTGAAAAGAATGTTTTTTGACACAGCACTGAAACTTTCTTAACTTTTTCACGATTCCAGTATCAAAACGTTCTTAAGACTTTCTTAGCGAAAATTAGCGGAAAGTGAAAGCAAATAAAAAGACGTGTAACCAGGAACAGGTAATCAGGGGGTTTAAAAATCTATTGACAACGCCAATTGAAGCAATATTGAATTGAGAAACTAGTGGCCGTGTTGAATAGCAAGCATTGCGATGTATTGAAGAATTAAACTAGGCTGACCAAGAGAATACGATCACTTCAAAAGCATGTACTCTCAAGTGCCAAATAAACGGGGGTCCTAATAAGCAGGGGGGTCTGAAAAAATTCCGAAATTCAAAAAATGGGGGGTCAAACTAAACGGGGGGGTTGGAATTTTAGAAAAGGCTTTGAATGATTATACAAGGACGGTAAGAACAAAATCAGGTTGTCATAAAGCATAAAACTAAAATATATACAACAGTACACTATTTTGCTCTGAATATTGGGCGTAAATAGTACTAACAAAGAAAGGAAATGAAATGGAGGGTTTGTAAAAAGTAAATTTCCGTAAAATTAGTAAATGGGGGGTCCTAGTAAGATCAGGGGGTGGAAAAAGATCGAAAAATTAATAAACGGGGGGAGGATGCTTATTTGGCACCTGAGACTATACATGGGATTGTACGCGTGAAGACCGTGGAGTGGCGACAGCAGATACCGTAATTACTCAAATAATCGCTGCAGTTTTTTATTGAATTTTGAAATAAGTGCCGCCCTTCAATAATCGCCGCATTTAATCTCAGACTAAAAGTAAATCACACCGTGTCAATGGAGTTGGTTATTTTTTGCATGACGTACAATGCACACAAACCAAACAGTCAACAAATATCTACTTTATTATTTCATAAGCTTTGGAAAGGACCTTAATTCAAAGGTATATTGTCTTGTTAACAACAATTGTGTTTCTGTTCCTTGAAAATAAACGCCGTATTTAGAAGTACGAGAAAAAATAAGCGCTGCGGCGCTTATTCGACTTATTACGGGATACATCACCTAATTTTAAACTGGCATATAGCCACAAGGTGCAGCTATGCATATATTTTAAGCCATCGACTCTAAATACTCTGCTGCTATATCCACTTGAGGAAAATGACATAATTAAGCGAGGTACAACAAAACAGTTGGAATAATCTATTTATGCATCCCAACTCTTTCCTGTTCCCAGGGCTACAACCAATTAAAATACTACTTTCATTATCAAAACAGAAATGAAATGAAAAGTTATTGTCTGCGTCATCCCACGACAATATCACGTCAAGCCACAAAAATGTTGATATTCAATCAGAAAGAACGGGACTATTATAACCGAGGAAAACTAGTTGCCAATAGAGATGTGGATGATCTAGTCGGAGGCCGGTAGCCTGTGAATCTGGACCGCAAGCGCTCCTCCGAAAGGACTTGGAATCTTAAATTATGATAATAATGGCTTATATTTATTTGTGTTGGTTCGTTTGCTATTACTACAGACGTTGTTCTCAATATTTTCTGAATGAAATCCAGGCTCTATGAGTGTGGAAGGTTGGCGGCCATTCACTATAAGGATACTGATTCTAAACTTCGCTGACTCTAGTTACCAACAGCTAATTTAGAACAATACTAATTGCTGGAACAGAATTTTCAAGATGTGTTCATTTGTACTTTGAATATTCACTGCACTTTATGGGTTGTTAATCCTAAGTTGATAATAGAGATACAGTGCATGATGCTGCAAAAAATTCTGCAGGTAACCCTTAAACTTAATAAAAATTTCATAAAAGTAAGCTAACCAGAGCTCTGGGAAAATGAAGTGTCAAGCGTGACGTTACCAGCATTTTTCATAATTGAAACGATGCATTTAAACTCATTGGTTGAAGTTCTACAATACAGGTACCAAAGGAAAGTTATCAAAGGAGAGGCGAAGATACCAGTATTCAGCACCACCAGAAATGACCATTCCACCGATTAGCAAATGTGCTATATGGCTGGTATCAAAGGAAGCGGTTAAATATCTATAAATCTATATAGCGTTCTGACAACAAAACATCTTTGGGATAATTCAAAAAGTACGTAACGGACAAAAACTGCCATTTTGACCCTCACCCCACCCCCTACGTAACGGCTTGTCAGATTCAAGCTGAAACCCCCTCTTTGTTAAGTAACATTTTGCCATGCGACCCTCCCTCCAAAACTAGCCTCTATATATGTACAAAATATAACTTGATGCGGTACATGAAGACAATAGTTCAAAATCGCTTAAATTAAACTTTTATTAGAGATAACGCAACATCCCAGCTCGATAAAGTCTTACACTCTTTATTTATTCGAGTATTTTTTGGAAATACTCATCAAAAAGTGAAAAAGTAGAACTATTGCACTAAATTTTTGGTGCTACGTGACGAAAGTAATTTACACCCAATCCCCTGTTTTTTCCGTAACAATTTATCACAAAAATTGTGCATACCCACCCACCCCTTAACGTTACGTAATTTTTGAATGACCCCTTGAAGTAAATTTAGAAAGTTTATATTAATGTGAAACCTTCTTCCTACTGTCGAAAAGTCTAACTCTTGAAGATCTGACTAATTTGATAAACTGCAAAAACAGTGGCAGACTTTCAATTAACTCTGCTGTCCGTTCTGGTCTGCATCTGCTGAGTCCGATGAGACCGATTCTAAAAATGAAAAGAATGAAATTAAAAGCGGAAACTGAAATGCAGCAGAGCTGCAACGGGATCAACTGTTAACCGACCAAAACCCTGAGTCACGATGATAAAACTTCCTTGTTCCAGGTGCATTTGCATCAACTTGAATCTTGAGCAAACCCTAGAAATCTCCTGTCATAAGCAATTATGATCCGCCCGGACAGGACAAGTGCCAAGGACAAATATTGAATATGAGTTGCGAAAAAGATTTTCTGCAGCCGCCATCTTTTCAAAAGAAAGGTTTTTCGGCCGAAACGGTCTTACTTTTTTCACAATTCCAGTATCAAAACTTTCGTACAATTCTAACCAAACGCTTTTAAGCTCCAATCTTTAGCACATGCACATTTTAATGGAAAGTCAAAAACCCCCATTAACACTTGAAATAGAGAGAAATCTTAGTCAATAACAGAATACAGAATGCTGAAGAGTAGGGTTTGACTGCAGAGCCGGAAAGACGCCAAACTCTCATCAGCAAATATACATAACTATATATCACTACGTTTATCATTCCCTTTACTCTTTTACACTTTGCCTCTCTGCTCAGGAAGGCTATCTATCTCAACTGTCTGAACTAAGCATGTGACAGCTTACTAACTATGCGTGCCCTGCAGAGGCGCGTTGCGAAGCTGGAAGCGTAATGTTTACAACAAGTAGCTATATATAACATTTTATACAAAAGCAATTATACAAAGGTAATTCAAGTTTTGAGTACATATGAGCTTATAGACTGTATTTGCTTTCAAAAATCCAATATTGAATTTTCTTAACTTTTTCAGCAGTCGAGTGTTACATAAACCACTTTCTTACAAAAAAATGTGTGGAGGCAATATTGAATTTATTCATGAATTACGAAATATAAAACAAGAGCCGACATTTTCCCGCTCTAAAAACAAAATAAAAAGGCTGCACGGGTGACCAGTGCACGTGCAAAATATGCCAGTAATTTAGTATTTGATACATGGTAATAGGTCTTCTTTCATTCCTGTTTTTCAATTGCATTTTAATCTTGTAATCAATGTTTTTGTTAGATATTTATGTATGTAAGTTAGCTTTAATTAGTATAAAACTAATAGAAACAAACTATCAGTAAATAATGAATACGAAATGAAATGAAAAATATTTTAGCATCTGCGAGCAACATTGAGATACAAAATCTTAATACTGTTAGTAACAAGTGTTCACACTTCGTAAAGTAATTACTCTTAGACCGATATTTTGAGCAGGAGTCAATCTTTAGAGCCAGATCTGGCCCCTAACGGGTGCAATGTGGCCCTTGAAACAATTCTATACCAACTAAAATGTAGTGCTTTGTTTCTTCAGGACTAGCCCCCCTCCCCGAAATTGTCTTGCATTTTCTAACGTGTCAAACATGAAGCATCCGAGTTGAAGAAATTTTCAACTTCCTAGAACCTGACTGTGGTACCTCACTTCGAACCCTATCAATCTATCAAACCCACTTGACGTCAAACTATTCCTTATCCGACCTCTGAGCCAAAACGAGTCTGACGCAACTGATCTGGAGGCTTGCATATAATTTAATTTAACTTGAAAACGAATTAAAATTTCAACGGCAAACCTGTTTTCTGTGACTTCTCTTCACTCTCCTCCGCAGCGCTTTTATCAGCTCGAAAGAAAATTCTCGCACTACTCAGTGAGAAGAAAACCAACTCAAATTCCTTAGAGAAAAAAACACGCACAATTACAATAGCTGTGCAAATCCATGTCAACTGTAATGCTCATATTTACAATACACATATAGTTTTTTACAAGTAAAAAACTTTAAAAGAAAATGAGGCTCAAATGGGAAGAATCTTTAGAAATCTTGAGAAAATCATAAGGCTCAATTTCCAAAACTAAGTGTTTTTCTTGGCCAAAAATCGATATTACGTCATTACTACATTCAAAATGCTAAAGATAGAATTCAAATTCGAGTATACAAGACTAAGAAAGAAAGGGTAGCCCATTTTAGCCACTTTATTTCAGAAATAGTTAACATAATTTTAAGAAAATCGCATACTCAAATTTGCGAGAAAATCACTAGATCTAATTAAGAAAATTAGTTAAGAAAGTAGTTAAGATTTATTATTTAACAGTTAAGAAAATTGAAGCTCAAGCAAAATGATGGGTTTCTTATAAAAAAAAACCCGTAGTCGTTAGAGGATTGCAGAATAGTAGCAAAGATAACAGCAATAAAACGGTGCAACATTAGAGCTTCAAATGACGTAACATTTTGGAGGTCACGGTACCACGAAAGCAACTCAGAATATGAAAGGATCAGAAGTAGCGCCAGGACTTCTCCAACGGAGGAGGGCTGACTATTCCGACGAGGCAGCTAAACCACGGTTATCATCGTACTATTAATACCAAACATCTCCGAAAAAATAGCATTTCACTTTCCAATGAGGGAGCTAGCATGTTCCCACATGGGGGCTATAGCCCCCAGCTATTCCCTAATGCTACCCCTTAAAAAGATTAAGAGGAGAAGCAAGAGGAGGCATTAAAAGCAACATAACGTGATAAAAAATCTATATCAACCGTCTTGATGTAGATTAGAGCCGCTATATGGTGAGGCCATAAGGTATCCACAACAGGGGTGTAGCCATAGGAAGGTAAAGAGGGGCGCTGCACTCCCAATATTTAGTTTGTCGGTTCATTTGCCGAATCTCAATAGTGCTCGTCAATGTTTTATTGCTGATAAAACTCAATGAAAGTC
The DNA here is from genome assembly GCA_900291935.2 of Cassiopea xamachana. Lineage (NCBI taxonomy): Eukaryota > Metazoa > Cnidaria > Scyphozoa > Rhizostomeae > Cassiopeidae > Cassiopea > Cassiopea xamachana. Next base: position 10,569,415 of record OLMO02000003.1, on the reverse strand, counting down.
CTATTTGTCGGCAAATTGGGCACCAATGATGTTTGTTTCTCAGTAAACTTGGTTGTAGCTACAGCGCACACCCCACCAACAATTGCCTTTAGCTTCCCCCCTGAGCAATAACATAATACCAGAGCGATGGGCATATGCTAATCCAGTGATTTTCAACTAGGGTTCTGGGGAACCCCAGGGCTCCGCCAGTGCACTCTATGGTTCCGCCAGAATTCACACAAATACTACGATCGATAGTAAATTTTCCTATGCAGATATGTGAATAGGGGTTCCTCGAGCCACTGGAATAGAGAGTTTACGCAACACGACGCGTCTGCTCATGACGAGCCAAAGGAGTCTAGAAACTAGCGCGATATTCATATTCGCGCCAATGCTTGCGAAAGGATGGCGTGACCGCGCTCGTTTCTAGACTTCTTTGGCTCGTCGTCAGCAGGCGCGTCGTGTTGCCTAAACTCTCTAATATTTCCCTGGGAATCTGCTTCAGCAAAAAGGGTGAAAATCACTGTGCTAATCTAATCCTATAGCTCAAAAGGATGATGGGAAGGTTCATTGGATTAATCAAGGCCGCGTCTAAAAGTAAATTACGTAACTTACGCGTTGAAAATCATTTAATCTCTTTAAAGTGACGTTCGTTGCTTGTTGCAGTTTCTCATCCTTTCCTTCTCGCGCTTTAGTGACTGTACTTTGCTAAACAAGAAATTATTAGTTAATATACAATATAGACGCCGACTACCTGGGGGCTTGGGGGCTCAAGCCCCAACGGGGCACTCCTACGAGGGGCTGACCCCATTGAAAATTGTGAGGCAAAGCACTTTCTGGTTGTCCATATCACACAAACCCAAGATAATAATACAACATTGGCATTACTGTTATACGTATAAATATATTTTTGAAACTTCATGATTATAATAATATATTTTAAGTATACAATGATACACCTCACTACATTAAGGCAGTGTATAATTGACAAGTCTGCTTTATATATATATATATATATATATATATATATATATATATAAAACAACACGCGCACACACATAAAGAAAAGTAATAACGAAAATGTATTTGAGTTAATATAACCATGTCTTTAAAAGTCAAGCAAATCAGGGTTGGTCCAACTTTTATTTCTTCTACAAAAGATGTAGTAGCTGCATCTAACTGCTATGTTCATTGTTTTCAGTATCACATTTCACTTAGTTTTTTCGTTAAAATGCAAGTCTGTGAGCATTGACAAGAGAGATTCAGAAGAAGTTCCAAATATTCCGAGGGCACTCATAG
>OLMO02000003.1:10546183-10559960 GCA_900291935.2 Cassiopea xamachana | reverse complement strand
ATATAGTAGAAATAACACTTAACAACAATGCATGTATCTGTTACTCAAAGTTTCGGTCTGTTGTGCACTCATCAGACAGACTATAAAATAAATATGTACATATATAATTATGCATGAATTGAGCTATTGGCTGGTATACCTTTAATAATCTGGCTTTGATGTGTTCATCGTAGAGGAATTGCGAGAAAATGTAGAATTTCTTTCGAAGAAACTGGTATGTGAAATTGACGGTTGTGTTCATGATTCCTGTTCCATGAGTCCGTATTGAATTAGCAATATGGCGGATGTTGATAGTGTTCAGGTGCTTATTGTTGGATGCTCTTTCGACAAATATCTGATAAAGAAATGAATTTTCCTGTCATCAGTTGGATATTTTCTTATGATAGTAGGCCGCTGGAGGGAGAAACAGCGATAATTTTCTGCCATCTATTGCATCTGGGGTGGTATGAAGACCACCAATGGTGCAATATTAATTGAAAAAATCCTTCAAAACAAACGCATGGCACTTATTGTTCTCCTGTGCATGCGTGCTCAAACAGCAGTGGGGCCGTTAGGCCATTTTTCTTGTTTGGATTCCAATAAAACTCTACAACACATCACATGACCATTACGACACCATTATCATGATTGGTTGCTGTTGTTGTTGTTGTTGTTGAATGTACTTTGAGTAGGCTGTTATATAGCTTTTTCAGCTAATTTGGGCCTAGTGTGCATGCTGCATCCAGGCATGGGACCCCTAGTTTAACGTACCTTCCGAAGGACTGCGGAGTGAGCTGTTTTGCTCGTTCATCTGGAGGTCGCCCATCCAGTTTCTGACCGTACACAGCCATGCTTAACTTCAGTTAAGCTAATGGAATTGGCTGGGTCGCTTGGCCACTCACATGGTCAATGCACCTTATCTGCCCACTAAAACCACAATTTTGACAAGCAGATAAGACACATTGACCAATCACGATAAAGGTGATGTAATGGTCATGTGACGTGTTGTGGAGTCCTATTGCTTATCATTATCATTCTATTTGCAAATTTCGTTTAACATGAACATGGTATCAAAGTGTTGGGGGCCACAAAAAATTCCAATATGTTCGGGGATCTTAGGACTTACACTCTCTGGACCTCGATTTTAACGCACCTGCTTTGGTCCTTGGGCCCTGTAAAATTTTAATCTTAACTTTAAAATGTTTTTATTGTCGCTAAAGGTGTTACACCCTTCACACAATGTAGCATCATGGCATCTACTTGCAGTGCAATATAGTTCCTTTTCAAAAATGAATGGAGATTATATTGAGCATTTCCTATATATCCTATAATATTAGAGCATTCTTGATATACTGATAGTCTGTAGAGTTGAGAAGTAGAGTACAGACACACAATTCTCTCGCGTCTCAGCTATGGAAACATAACCACGCTACATATCTACAATTCTTATAACCATAGAAGTTCTACAATAATAAAAGAAAGCTAAAATCCAAGCAATACGGTGAAACATCCTTAATTAGCAAGACTACATCCTGCAAAACCATCTGATTTCGTATCCACGTTGATCATGAAACTAAGGAATACACGTCTTTTCATAGGAAACAAACTCTCCGGTTTCAGCCTCAATGTTTCTTTATATTTTCTCAAGAAAAAGGATGCTCAGGTTTTGTGAGGCATGTAATGGATGTTGATTCTAATTTCTTTCTAGTTTGATAAAAAATTTTGTTGTAAACGCAGTTTTTCAATTTATAATTTGAACCTAGCCTGCCTGTGTTTTCTTCCTAATTTTTGCATATTTTCAGCCTCATGTTTCTTAAGGCCAATTTCCAGTGAGAAAAAACTCAGCGAAATGGTTCTCGTAAAATTTTTCGCGCGAAAAAATTCTCGAGAACAATTCCGCAAGTCAATTTCCAGTTGGCGAACTTTCTCTGCGAAATTCTTCCGTGAAATTATGCGTTTGCCTCGTGAACTTGTCATACAAGGAGACTTTGGTGCTTTTCACTTTGCATCGACATTAAAAACAGAGAAAGATAGGCAAGCGCCCTGGGATTACAGTATTTTTATAGAGAATGGAGAGCATATGACTTTTGATAGGAAAGTTCGACTTCATGACTCTGTTACCAGGGGCGTCGCTAGCCAGTTCGGCCTGGGGGGTGCAAAACCAAATTTTCTGACATAAGGGCGTGGTCACTTATTAAGGGTGTGGTCACTTAGCAATTCTCTAAAAAAGAGTGTGGTAACTAATAAAATAATTCTCAAGGAGTGAATCGAAACCAAACTACACACGTGCTGCGCGCCCTGAGAGACACAGATGCACATTCTCAACAGTAACTGATTACTTTCATCAATGAACCTAGCATTCAATAACATTCCGTAGTACGCTTGGGATGGTGTTAGGACGGATAAGATAGGGGAGAGAAGTGCAAGGCGCCAGGGGCCAAAGCCCCAGAAAAATTCTCGTGGACACGCCCTTCAGAGCTTCGAAAAATGTGGGAAACGCCCCTTTTTGTCTATTTCAACAGCTTTCAAGCAGGTTTAAAAACGTAGGTAAATAGTCTGAAAAATTGGTATGGGCATACCCACCCAACTCCAACACGTAGCTCGTTACGAAGCTTTAGTTTGACGAAAAGCCAACAAGGTAAAAGAAAAAAATCTATGAGAAGTAGTCTCTGAGAAGCAGAGTGGTTCAAATGCATTGCATGCCTTTCTCATTCTTTGAAAAAATTATGATCTAGATTATCAAGTCGTTCTTCATTCATTGTCGACCACAGATGTCCTTTTCTTAGCTTCAACATTCTAACACAGGGTTCATTTCTGGTGATAGAGACAGAAATTGTCAGTGTTAACTTTGAAAAGTAGCAGCTACTTTCACTTTACCTACAAAAAAAGAAATTCTAACCAACTGGAGATAACATTTCAGACTTCTACGACATTAGAGGATGTCACCTCCTAAAGGCACAACTTCAGAGCACCCTGTTCTAAACGTTTTCTCATGAGAATGACTATACTTTATATTCTATGTTGTGAAATATCAATAAATAACTATCGAAGTTATGATACTGTCGGCAAAATAGAAATGAATATTGATGCATCCTTGAAATCACCGGCAATCCGAGATTTGCCGACAAAAGCCGATATTTTAGAAATTTTCCGACAGCCTCTGAGGCCAGGGGGTACCGCACCCCACGCACCACCCTCCTACAACGACGCCCCTGCCTGTTACATCCTTCATTGCAACAAATTGCTGAAGGTAAAAACCTTTCTTAATTATCGTAGTTGTATTTTCCGTTTCATTGGACGAAGGGTCTCGTGCTGCCACTTCTACTTAGGCCATTTTGCAGTTACTGTTTACATCACCAACTCTGCAATGTGGCACCTTGTCAAGCCGATATGGATTCTGATTGATCTGCGAGAGAATTTCACATGAGAAGAAGTTGAACTGAGTCAACTTTTCTCGCAGAGAAATTTTTTCGCTTTAAGTCTCAGCGAAATGTCACTGCACATGCCTGTGAAGTATTTCGCTCGAACTTTCCCGCATTTCGCTGAGCTTTTTCTCACTGGAAATTGGCCTTTACACGCATGTTTATTCATAAAAAAAATATGCAGGACAAAAGATAAAAAAAGTTAGAATGAACGACATATTAGTGGAGATGAAGCCTGGCTTTTTATATACGCCTAACTATTACACACTACATGAAAAAGAACAAATTACAAAAACGATACCGCTGGGAGTATGCTCTAAAGTACTAGGTAAAGGAGCGTAGAGCGTAAAAAAAGAGCGTGATAAATTGTCACCCATTGTCACACTTTGTCACAAAAAGCAAAAGACCCTCCCACCCTCTTGCGTGATGTAATATTTGAATGGTCCCCAACCCTTTGGATAAAAAGTAGGGGGTGTGACACCCCCACACCCCCTACTTTGGCACGCTGCTGCACTGAATCCCTCTTACCCACTCATTCGCTACAGTATTGAGGTTCTTAATTTTTTGCAGATGCGGTGACTTGCCTGCTAGTATATGTAGCAGGAGCATTTTTTGTATAGGTCTAAACTATTACATACCACAAGAAAAAGAACAAATTAGAAAAAGAGCGATACAGCAGGGAGTATGCTCTGTCATAACAACCCTGCGGTCTACACATATAAGGAATCATTCATTATCTACTAAACGCCTCAAAAGTGGAGGGAGAGCATTTGATATTTACCGTTATAGGCATTGCCAAACCCACATTGGGGGCATACCAACGGAGCAACAGCATCAGGGGAGAAATGGTCAGAAAGCAATAAAAATTGGCGCTAACGTCAAGGGTAAATGATTCCCAATTAAAACACTAAATAGATGTATAATTAGTATAATTAGTTTTTAATATATAATTACTAATATAATTGGTTTTTAATAAAGTAAAGGGAAGTATCTTACCTGGTTGTTGAGATTATAAGCATATTTTGCTACAAACACGTGGATATTTCTCATTATTTCGAGTACATCAAGACCCTGGAAAAAAACAATAGAAATTTCAGCAAAAACTGTCTGTGAAATTCTACGAGGAGTGCTTTCTACCATACTTCTAATCTTCAGAAGAACAGGACTTAAACTTATTCAGCATCTGTTCCAATCATTATTGCCAGATTTCATACTTAATCTAATTTGATACCACAAGTCTAATATTTCCTCATCTTTAATACATCTTGTGGGCTGTTCTCTTTTAATATTAATGATATTCCAGAACACTAACCGACCTCCAATAATCTTTAAAAAGAAGCATATTCATAAAATATTAGATTAACTCTACTGGTCAGTTGTAGAAAACTGAGAAATTCCAACAACAGAATACAAGATACATGAAGCTTTAAAGAATTGAGCAAAAGGCACTGAAACTGAGCCAAAAGACGAGAAAGCAGAAATGAACTGTCGAGAAGACGCTGTCCTTGACAAATGGCATAGAAATTGCAGGACAGACGTTGAAATGCATAATTTTTACCTGTTCAAGAGTTTGGCTAGGCAAATGAACTTCTGTCATAGTTAGGCCATATTTCTGAACACATAAGTTTCTCATTTCACCATACGTTTTCCAGTCGTGAAGAGCAACAGTTGTCAAGTTGTAGAATGTCTTGTCTAAGTAATGTGTCACATACACTGTAAAAAAATTTGATCTAATATTAACAAAGAGATTGAGCAAGGGGTGATTGCAGTAAGCAGGTGGGGGGGGGTTGGATAAATCTTCCAAACATTAAATTATCTTCATTTTTTACTAAACACATAGGAGTGTTATTAACTATCTAAGGAAGACGAAATGGTGGCTATATAATTACAAAAATATTTTTAAAAATTTTGAGTGGACAAAGAACATTAAAGTTTTGTGGCATTAGAGAAGTGGAAACAGGCTTAGAAGGTTGAGATCAAACGTACCTTTTATGTCTATGAATCGATCAAAAAATCTTACAGGCTTCATTTTCAGAAATTGTGACAAATCTTTGAATCCAACCTAAAAAGGCAATATAGTGTTTATTAAACAAAACGAATGCTATAAAAAGATATCATAATATAATATAACACAATATAATATGCCACGATATAATACAACGTAATATAATATACTGCAATGAATATAATAACATATAATATAATACAAGATACCATAAGATAATAAAATATAATAGACCATAATATAGTACAATATTATATACCATAAACATTATAATATAATATAATAGACTATAATATACCATGATGTAATACAATGTAATATAATATAATATAGTATAACATAATATAGTATAACGGCATAATATAATATAATGGTATGATATAATACATAATATAAGATCATCAACAGTTAAATCAATGAAATATGAGCTTAGTTCTTATTCTTCCCAGAAAGCCTTAGGAAGAAAATCAAAAAAGGAAGCCACCAAAATAATGTGAAACGGTCAGAAGTGCTTCCCATGAAAAATAAGACAATTCTGGGCATTATTGCGCTCATTGTTTCATAAAAACATCTCAGGTCCTGTTTCAGAAAAATCACAGCAAAATTTATGAATTTCTAAATAACTAAAGCACCGAGCGCTTCTAGAAATGTTCGTCGCATCCACTGTGATGTATCTTTCATTCTCATTGCAAAACAACCGATACAAAACCCCTATATAGCAAATCGAAAGTCTATAATCTGAAAGAAGATGAAACAAGAAAAAGAAAAAGTGCAAGAAACTAAGCAAGGAACCTTGAACGGATTTCTGTCATCTAGTTGCAGATGTCGATGGATGCTTAATCTTAAATCTGTTTCAATAGCATTGCATAACGGATGCAAGAGGTACTAGAACAAGAAAAGAAGACTTATTTGAGGCAAAACATAGTAGACACAAAGACCCACATAATCAAGTACGACAATCCACAAGAATTTCGACAGTACATAAAGGTTTACCTCTTTTAGCGTGGCCATTGTCTCTTTATCGAAAGCTTCGATAGTGTTATTGGTAGATTCCTCGTGCCCGCAGAGGTGAAGCTGCGGGGCACAATCTCGAAGAGCACCAAAAATGTACTGGAATGAAACATAGAAAATGATAGCATGTTGGCCTAAGGGAAACGTCTTTATGTTGGCCCAACCTTGTCTACTACACAAAAATTTTCTCAACCAATACAGAGCTGTCGAAAATATCGTACCCACCCTTTTAGAGGCAAAAGATGATGTACCCAACTTTACGGCTGCACGAAAAATCAATTACCCAACCTAATTCTCTTTGGTTCCAAACTGAGGAATAAGTAATGAGCGGTCCCAAACAATTAACAAAACAACTTGTCTTAATTTTTCTGTGAATTTGCTCACTCAATTTACCGGACAAATTCACTCTGGTTTTTTGGTCATAATTCAACTTCTAGATAGGGGTCAAATACTTAGTACGTAAACACGAAGGGACAGAGGGGTCAGGAAAAAGCGCATGCTATGCGTGCAAGGGAGGAAGGGGTTGACACATGTAACTATGTACGCAAAAAAGTCCCTTTCGCATGGATTTTGTTAGATTTTCACATCCAAAGTGTTGTAATTTTGAGGGACGAAAGTAAAGACAATCCTAACTTAGGTATATTTCATAAAATCATTCCTGTAATATCGTTCTACAAGTTCATTTTCTTATCATACGTGTGTGCACTCGATCCAGCCATAAACTACACTCTAAAATACATGTTTCAATGACTGATACGTAAGGAGTACCCAGCCCTCTGATTGGTTATAGTAAGTGAACTGGGCTCTAACGATTACACAACTATAAGTACGCAACACAAAGCACTTTTATCATACTTTGTTTCTTTGGCGTAAACGTTCATAGCTGTTTTATAAAATATTTGCTATGACTATTTTCCTGCCCCTCAAATGTTTTACAGTCGTTTTCTTTACGGAATTATTATTGGATATTCAAAAACATTCCCTTAGGAAGGGGGGAGGGGGGTTCACATGGGTAAAAGTACGCACACAATGGGGGGTCGTAGCAAGTGTACATGTGCTTACAATAGGGGAGGTGAGGTCATTTTTTGCCATTTTTGTGCGTACGTGCTAACTGAATGACCGCATTGAGTAAAATTATAGACAGAACACATTCCATAAAGTACCACAATGATTTTAGGGAGATAATAATGTTATTGTTGAAAATATGAAAATCTACTTACATTCAATCTGCAAACGTCATTTGCATTTTCAAATAAGTCTGTGAGATAAACTGGTAGAATTACCTAAACAAAGGACAAACGAACTGGTTTAGAAACTTCAATGAAATACACGAGTGTATTTTGAGCACAACAAAATGGATTTGTGAACATCTCTTTCAAACAAGCTCGATAGCATTAATTCTATCACCAGCAAATAAAGGAATGGTATATATCACTTTGATGTACACGTTTTTTAAAGAAACTTGGCTCAAGACTAATAGCAAAAATTTCTCAATTTCTAGTCACATTTTTTTCTAAAAGTTTCTTTAAAGTTCTCAACACAATGAATCGAACAACAGCCAAATAATAACATTATAACAAGCAAAATGAATCAGTGCGAGTTAAAATCGAAAGCAATGTCATATTTATATTACTCAAATCCTGATTCGACGAGAGACTTTGTAAAGTCTTGTGTCAATTTTCAGGAACAGACCAATGATAAGCTTTGAAAGTGTAAACAAATCGTTGAGCTATAAGTCAAACTAGGTAATGGCTTTAATAAGCATTCTGTCTAAAGTTTTTTAGCTCTTTCCAGCAGTTCTAAAGGTTCCGAAATTGTAGTATCTCCAGTACTGGGTTGCCTATATACGGGCTTCGTATTACAAAGCGTGTAGACTCATACAGCCTAATTGCCAAGGAAGAAGGACTTAGCATTTAATCCAAATAATATTATATTGAGATGAAGGAGGATACAAACTCAAATCTCTCAAAACTAAGAACCACGATAAAAAGAAGATAAATAATGACGTAGAACAGTTTAAAATAATCAAATTTATCAACCACAATGACTAAATACTTTGCTTGCTAAAATTCCACGTAGATTAATAAGAAACAAACAGATTTGTAGATTATAAATATAGGCTTTATACAATGGCAAATAAACCACAGATTACAGTAAAACTTTTAAACATTGGAGGATACTTGGGGCGAGTGGGGTTTTGCCCCTCAACGATTTTAGATTTAAGAAATCACAGGGCTGCCACTGCTATTTCAAGACAAAATTCCCTGAACTTCCCTGATGTTTTTCGTGAAATGCTACCCACTGTCCCCCTGATTTTCCCTGATATTCTTATCATTTCTTTCCACAGATGTGGCGTGTGGGAGAGCCTTGACCCTATTTTTTGCAGTTCAAACTTATGGTTCCATAAAATGAAGAACTGCACTTCAAAATTACAGCACAGAACAAACTGCTGTAAAAAAGGGGGATGACTTGGCAATTGCCAAACTTAACTGGGTGTGTGATTGAGTATAGAGAAAGTCACAACTCTAAAATGATATAAAAGGTATTGTAAAACTTCCCTGTTTTCCCCTGATTTTCCAAAATAGCCTTCTTTTCCCCCCTGACTTTCCTTGATTGAAAATAAAATTCCCTGATTTTCCCTGATTTGGTGGCAACCCTGAATCGCACCAAAGCTAGATAACTAATGGTTCACATACAGGGGCAAAGCTAAAGAAAATTGTTGGTGGAGCGCATAACCCGTTGCCGACAAACAGACTTCGTTCGAGCCCAATTTGCCGACAAAAAGACTTCGTTCGAGCCCAATTTGCCGACAAAAAGACTTCGTTCGAGCCCAATTTGCCGACAAACAGACTTCGTTCGAGCCCAACTTGCCGACAGAAAAGGCTTTCATCGAGCTCTATCGGTAATGCAACGCATAAAAGCATTAATGATGTTCGGTAAATTTGCCGAAAAGCTATATATTGAAGGTGCGACCCCAACCTCCCTGTGCCTACGGCCCTGTTCACATGTAGCTATAATCGATGTTGAAGAAGCCCCTGCCCGCCTCTCCAAATAAATATCGAACAGTCAGCCACTGTATTTCAATACACATCTACAAACTTACTCGATGCCAGTAGAGAAAACTGCAATCACATGATTTCCTTATATGAAGCTGCAGGTCCAACAAAATATCAAGTTTTTTCAGCATGCCAGTAAGCTTATTGTTTTCGTCATCTTTCAGGATTTTCTACGAACAAGAAGTTTTTTATAAATAGCATACAGACCAGGGAATAATTTCTATCGATCTACGAGTCTTGTTTGGAAGTAGCAGCTGTAAATGTGATTCTGCAAGGCTTGTATCATGCATGGAGCCCATAGAAAATATGAACATGCGGATTGTAAAAGAAGGAAAGATGAAACAAATAAGCAAAATGAGAAATGTGGAAGTAGTATAGTTAATCAAAAAATAATTGAGTTGGAGCAATAAGAAACTAAGCATTTAAGCAATTAAGTGCGTACAAGTAAACAATATCAATGTTTTCAGTAGAAGCTATCTTGCATTCGACTATCTCTAGTAGGGGTACATGAGAGCAGCCTACTGCTATATACATGCTCCAGAACGATTATACACCACACAAGCAAACTCCAGCGAACGAATAATATCTACTGCAATATATATATATATATATATATATATATATATATATATATATATATATATATATATATATATATATATATATATATATATATATATATATATATATAAGCATATATTTATATATATTTATATTTATATACATATATATATATACTTTATATATATATATATATATATATATACTTTATATATATATATACTTTATATATATATATGTATATATATATAAAAGTATATATATATATATATAAATATATATATATATATTTATTTATTTATATATGTATACATTTCAAAGGACGAATCAAGAATAGATATAATAAGGTACAAGAGCTTTGAGATTTGTAAGAGAGCTTCAGCAAATATCCTAAGAATCTGGAAGGAACTTACCCCAACACTTCCTGCTTGCAGTGCAAGAGATAAGATCAATCTACGCTCTTTGGTACCTTAAAAACAAACCAAAAAAAACATCAAATTGATTACATATTGAGTCTCAGCAAAGTTCGCTGGTAGCCTAAAATAATGCAAAATAAAAAAAAGATATAAACAAGAATTGTAGAGGCAGGGAACATTTCCTGCATTTCCTGAACTTCTAGCACTGGGGTCGGCAACATACAGGGTTCATACTCAATACGCCAATCAAAATTCCCTGACTTTTCCATTACTATTCCCTGATTTATTGTCAAAAACACGAACGCTTTCCCTGACCCCCATTCCACATATGTACAAAATAGGTGAAGAAAACGGAGCTCAATAGATAGGTAATCTACATATACTTGCTATAGCACTACGCCAGGTGATAAAGTTAACATTTACTGTCACAAATGGAACAACAACTTGGCAAACGACCATGCATGATTTAATGAAATTTTATGTGGACTAAACTATTTGTTTTCCCCAACTATGCCAGGTTTTCCCTGACCTTTCGTAAAAACGGCCTATTTTCCAGCTTTTCCAGGTTCAGTATGGATGCTGTAGATATCATATCACATTCCATTTTGTAGTAAAGCAAACAAGATGATAATGAATTACACTGAAGTAGATGATAGGAAGTGCAGCTTCTGTATAAATTTCAAAATAAGTACTACGACAAAAAGGGACACCATTTCGTTTTCTTTCTTTAGATCGAATTATTTCGATAATTCCATATTATTCCACAATTTCATATTATTCCACAATTCCATATTAGACATTCATAGTTGACAGTCCTAGCTGGCACATACACGATATGTTTCGACCCAATATTTGGCCATCATCAGACAGAATAAAAGGTCCGAATATAGGAGTAAGGTGATCACATGTAAAATCAAGACGAGCAGAACCGTAAATTGCATTAAGTAATGCTAAATTTAGCCAATCATAGCACCAATATAAACAAATATAAATACAAACAAAAATCAATATTCTCAGGAGCTTTATATTTGATAAATGTTCATGGCTGCCCAAGTACATTTAAACAAACCAGTTATTCGGCGAAAAGTCTTGGAACACGCGCTATTTCTGCTGCTGATTGAATAGCATCTCCTTCCCCCTCCCCCAAAACAGTGCCGATTCGTGCAGGGCTACCAGGCATAATATAAAAGTCAGTATGATTTGAGATAACTCTCTGGCAAGTACCTACTTATTCCAAGGTTGTTCTAAGGGGAGGAGGTCTTACTCGATCGAAATAGACAAGAATATCAGTAGCATCAGATATCATGCAGAACTGTTGGCAAATATTGTATATTCTCACCCTACAAGGACTCAGAAACACAACCTCACTTCACATTGGCTACACATTGTCCACTATTTTGGCAAAAACGTGACCCTGATGAGCTGTACAAAGGAGGAGAAAATGAAAATATTTGTGAGAGATTGCATAGCTATCCCAATGCTCATGGGCGAGGTGGCATAGCGGTTAGAGCGCATGATTCATGTGTGGAAGGTCTAAGGTTCCAGCCCGACTCGAGGCTTTGACTGAATGCTCGCTCACTGCTCACCCAGCAGCGAATGGGTACCTGGTGGCAACACTGGGGAGATAAAGGTGGCGAGGAAAGGAACTGGCCACCCTACCTCACATGCCGATGGCTCTGAATAAGTGTCCTCTCTAACAGGCACTCCCATATGTACAAAAGTATACGGGACTGCCTTTGTTTTTACTCCAGTGTTCAAGCAGCCATGAATGATAAGTATAATAGACGGAATCTTGTAAAGAAAAAAGGGCAACATACCAGTACCATCTAGTGCACTTTGCGCCAGTTGGTATGCAGCGATCATGTCCTAAAACGGATATGATAAGCAACAGAAAAATGAGATAAAAATATCGTGGAAATAGGGACAAAAAGGAAGCACGAGGACCCCTCAATTTTTAAAAAGAAATTTTGAAAAGTAAATATCTCTTTTGTAGCTTAAGCATAATCACTTATGTTTAAAGGGTGCCCCTTAAAACATGTAGCCCCAGTTCTACAGTTCTTCCTTGGACCTGTTCACATAGTACTCTCAAGTGCCAAATAAACGGGGGGTCCTAATAAACGGGGGGTCGGAAAAAATCCGAAATTTACTAAACAGGGGGGTTGGAATTTGAGTAACGGCGTTAAATGATTATGCAAGGACGGGAAGAACAAAAGCAGGTTGTCATTGAGCATAAAACTAAAATATATACAGCAGCACGCTATTTTGCGTTGGAAATTGATCGTATATAGTAGTAAAGAAATGAAATGAAATGACGGGTTTGTAAAAAAGTCAACAATACTCTCAAGTGCCAAATAAACGGGGGGGTTCTAATAAACAGGGGGTCGGAAACATTTCTGAAATTTGATAAACGGGGGGTCTAAACAAACGGGGGGTCGGACTTTGAGAAATGGTTTTAAATGATTAGAAAACGATGGAAAAATAAAAACAGGTTGTCATAAAGCATAGAGCTAAAATATATAAAGAAGTACTCTATTTTCCCTTGAATATTGGGCGTGAATAGTACTAACAAAGAAAGGAAATGAAAAGAGGGGTTCATAAAAAAGTCAATTTCCTTAAAATTAATAAACGGGGGCCCTAATAAGGCCCGATGGGTTGGAAAAACATTGAAAAATTAATAACCGGGGGGTCGTTTATTTGGTACCTGAGAGTACGTGTCTACGCATGGGAGGAAAGGGGTAGGAAGAATAACACTTTTGCGTACAAGGGTGCCTTTACTAAAATGGATGCATGCGCACAAAGTAGGGTGGGACCTTACGTCCTTAAAATGACGCAAAGAGGAAATAACTACAAAAAGTAGAATAGCAGTCAATTTTGTCTAAATACCTACCAGTTTACGATCGGTGTATTTCTTGTCCGAACCAATACGATTCTAAGGCAAGAGAAATATTCACAAATGTTGTCGTCTGCAGTCGAAAGAATGACGTAAGAGAAAAGCTTCATGGAGTGACTTTACTTCTAAAATTAAAACGATAAACAGCAATGCTAACAGCTGCATTCTACAACTGTACTATGTAAAAATGAGGCACTTACTTTTGCAGCATCGACAACATTTAAGCAATTGATGATCAAGAAGTGTATTGTGTATAGGATTATCTCAGCTATAGCCATGCTTCTTCTGTGAAAAGTGTTCTCTATAGCCTGGAAAACATAGTATGGGTGAAATATGGCCTATGTCATTACCTGGTACAACGAGTATATATATATAGATAGATAGATATATATATATATATATATATATATATATATTTATATATATATATATATATA
>OLMO02000003.1:10514828-10538936 GCA_900291935.2 Cassiopea xamachana | reverse complement strand
ATCATCCTATAATCATTATCATCATCATCATCATCATCATCATCATCATCATCATCATCATCATCATCATCATCATCATCATCATCACCATCATCATCATCATCATCATCATCAAACAATCCAATTCCCATTTCACTCCCAAAGGTGGTCTAGGACTGATGCTGGAGTTAGCTTTTGCCTGTCATTTGTTTACAAGAGGTGAATGAGTCAGCTACACTCAATCCACTCTGTAACCCCAACAGTTACTAGGTAGAGCTGTAGCATGAACCATTGAGTCTGCCTTCCATTGAAGGGGCCTGGTTGGACAGTTTGCCACAGGTCATCAACATCTGCCCTAGTTCTGAATCTCTGTGATATAAACCACTATCAACTTAAGGGGAGTCGTCTCTCTGTGCCTACTTGCAAACACACTCACCAACACATGGAGGTCTCCAAACATTGGCTAGCCATCATCATCATCATCACCATCATCATCACCACTTGGATGTCATTTTTGTTTTGCAAGAAGTATATATGATAACTTACAGTGAAGTGAACATCTGTAACTCCCATTACAGTTTGGCTGCCTCTGTTGATAGAGAAAAGTTACATGCATACATAAAAAAATTCTGAAATTAATTCTATTTAGAAGAAAAACTCATGCTGAAAATACATGGCCTCTCTGCCTTGATATACACTTGTTGCTTTACAAATATCTTCAATAACTGACTTCTGAACTGTTGTAATAATTGCAAAAACCTCCAAAAATGACTTTTAATTTTCTCAACCTTTTCTCATTGTTTCCTTGTGCAGCAACATAGGGCTAGTTTTCAAATTCATAGTACTCTAGAAAAAGACTGTATGGTCACATCTTTACAATTATCCTAAATGTTCATGCAGTGTTTGAATTATGCAAGTCATAACAACAACAGTTGAAAAAATATAGTAATCATCCCTAAAGGGAGCAATGGCCCGGTGATGGACCAGTGGTTAGAGCAGACCTGGGCAAACTACAGCCGTTTTTATAGTTTGTAGAGGCTAACAAGTTGAATAATTGCCTCACTGATTCAAGAATTGTTTTTATCTTCATATTTGACCTATACACCACAATTTTCAATAACCTAAGATCAATGTCTACAGAGTACTTTATTTTTCTGATTATGAGTACCAGTTATTCAAAACATTTAATTTAGAGAATTATACAGTGAAAGAGTGTTGATGGCCCTCAGGCACGATTCAGATTTTTCATGTGGCCCCTGGTAAAAATTAATTGCCCACCCCTGGGTTATAGCTTCTGCCTCACAACCACAAGGTCATGGGTTCAAGCTCTAGCCAAGTCATACCAGAGACTTTAAAAATGGTACCTACTGCCCTCTAGTCTGGTGCTTGATGTATGAGAATGGAGTGGGAAAGTTAAACATGCAGAGCTACCAGTGGGCCAGCCCCCTGCTATAGCTTTCATTGTATTGACAGATGTGTGGCCTAGGGCTACTTTAAATGGAGATAGGCACCACCCTATGCACCATTCGTAAGGGAAGGACTTTGACTTTTACCTTTGACTAAGGATGATATCAAACATCAGAAGCACAAAAGGTGAGGTGCCTTACACTTGAATTGAGTAAACATTCTAAGTCTGCCTTACCGGTTGTACAAAGATGACAATTGAAGCAAAACATTTTTAACAACTTCATATGATCTCTGAACAAAATTTGAGACATCCTGAGCAATAGAAAAAATTTTAACTTCATACTTGATCATAAAATTACTTTCAACAATATAAAGCAAAAATCTGACATCAAAATTGAGTAAAAGTCATGGAATTAGTTTTGCAGTACTTCAACATTTCTGCTCATTAAGGTGACAGCAACTGGGCAGACACTTCTTCTTCCATTCAATATGCACTTAGGATTTATGAGTAAGCTTGGCAAAATGAAAGAAAGCTCACCTTCAGAAATGATAACATCCTCCCAACCCTTATTTGAGCTTCTCCTTCTTCAAGGGTTGAATCTTCAACTATTAGAAAATCAAAATCAACTCAAAATCTCTGTGCAACAGCTTAGCAAATGTTATGTAGATAGATAGTTTTGATAAAACAAACACTCCCTCCAGTTAGTATTTTGAATGAAATTGAATAAAATCAATCTACTAGTGCATATGATTGAATACTTGTATATTCTATGAAGCTGAAGATGCAAAACCTTTCTACCTACAGCTGTGATAATCATGCTATGGTCTTTTCAGTCAAGTCAAAAGAGAGCTATCAAACACAACTGAGATTGATTAAATAAAATTTATCAACTTACAGGCATCTTCATATAAGAGCAAAGGTGAATAATACTTTGTCTCTGCCTAAAAACAACCAAGAGCCATTAGTAATGAGCCACTCATATAAAAATTCTTGTAGGAGCAGTGACATGAAAACAAATCATTTCAAAGATCCAAACTGGGATAGGTGTAATATGAAGAGTGAAAAGTTTTTCGAACTATAACCAAAGTAAAAAACAATAAAGAAGGCAGCTAATCAGACTTTTTCTTTTTATGTAGGTGATTGTCCTTGCCCTTGCAATCATCTTTGTAGATCTAACTACACAGGTGACTGACTGTGCTCACAAAAACTTAATTTGGCCCACAGAAATTATGACTCAGTTTGTTACCAGACCCCATAGCATATTTGTTCTTGGTGGTTCAGAGAGTTACCTAAGAAGCACAAACTTTTATCACCCAATCAACCTCCTTGGCTGATTTGCATGGGCTATGTGTCATCCTTGTGACAAATTTTCACATATAGGCCTGGCAAGCAATTAACTCAAATGCAAAAAGTTCTTAAAGTTTTACTCTTATCATGTACCAGAAAACAACTTCTAAATAAAAAGTAGCAAGAAAGAGGGTGTCACTAGCTGCAGTACAGAGCTGGTGCATTATTAGAACAGCATTGGCATTAAATAACCAGTGTACCTCATGTTTCAGCTCTTGCATTTCACCACATAATGCTGCTAATACTGTAATGACTTTATTAAAAACCTACAAAAGATAGTCAATGATTTATCTTTTAAAGCAAAAGATTTATTACTTAGTCAATCAAAAATAAATTTTTTGTGTTGAAATATATGCCAAACCAAAAGGATGTGTGGAAAGCAAAGAACTAAGCAGCAAAGTACTATCAAAGCCCAAGATAATGACAAATCATTAAGATACTTGGAGGGGAAGGCTTCCTTTGAGGGCATATCTATGTATTTGATGGTGAAAAACACAGCTTTATAACAAACTTGAAAATTAGGGTGACGATAAATAAAGTCAGCATTTTCATCTTGATTTGCCCTCATAATGACAATTTTGATTATTTGACACTACCATAATGACAAAATCCAAATAATTCCAACACATTAATTAAACATATGTTTCAGCCTAAGCTTGGGTCACCTTCAGTGCTGATATCAGAAATCAGATCAACATGTTGTATATGTAAACAGAATCACATACAATCAAGAAAGCAAGATATCAAGAATGGGGGAGGTGCATACCAATACTCAAGAAGTAATATAAAGAGAAATGTTAAACAACCTAATTAAACAAAAAGAGCAAAAAGAAACAAAGAAGATAAAAAGATTTTATGTGATCCTGTTTACATATAAAATATGTTGGTCTTATTTACAATAACAGCACTGAAGATTTTCCAAGCTTGGGCTGAAGCATTTGTTTAATTAATGTGTTGGAATTAATTCATCATGATCATCATCATCTTCATTTAATGTCCTTTTTGTTCCTTACAGAATTGGACGGTCTATGAGTTTCTTCCACTCTTTTCGGTTGTGAATATAATGTGTTGGAATCAATTGTATCGTGTTAAAATGGTAGTGTCAAATAACTGGAATTGTCAACAAAAGAGAAAATCATGATGAAAATGCTAACTTTATTTATCATCACCCTAATTTCAAATTTAAAATGAATTGGCAAAATAAACAATTAAAATTATGGCTGTATATAATGATATCAACATTTAAGAGAAGAAAAAAGTACCAGTGCCAACAAACAGTAACTCTGCAAAGATTAAAGGCAAGCTGGATAATACAAACACATAAAGGAGGAGCGAGACTAAAAATAAAACAATGTGTAACATCAACGGAGAAATAGAATATTCACAGAAAGGATAATGCTACTGATGAAGTAATCAATGAAATTGTGATATTGCTCAACAAACAACTCACCTTGTTGTCTGTTTTGATTAGCTCAAAGAGTTTTGCCCGTTCACATGGAAGTGCCTATAGAAGAAAAAGCAATGCAAAGAGAAATGGCACCAGGAACTTTCCAAATAGGGCTGACTATTCCAATAAGGTGAATAGGATATATCTAGCAGTGTACTACAACTGCTCTAGTAAGCTATAGCTCCTTGCCCTCCCTTGGTGCTACTCCCCTACACAACACCACACAACTAATGAAAATGGTGCTGTGCCAACTATAAAAGAGGGCGCTTTTTTCTTTGGTCAACATGGTATTCTTTAGAAAACATAGTTTATAAAGAAGAGCCCAAAAGAAAAGGCAACACCATTCTACTCTACCCCCTTTTGTCAAACTCTTCTCCCTGCTTCCATCAAAAATGACAAAATGACACCCCAAACCTTTAAATGGCTAGCTTCATTTGGCCAAATATCAGCAGGATATAAGTAAGAGCATGACCATAAGCATTTGGGCATGCAATAAGGGTGGTAGCACCTTCCAAGGCAGTTATGTTATAGTCCTACTATCCAGTCCAGAATAGAAGGGAGTGGTAATAAATAGGGGGCTGGAAATGTGTAAATTATAATAGCCAGGGGGCTGCAATAAACATAGGGGGTTGGCAAAATGTAGTAAGTAAAACAACTAAAAGGTGGGCTGTAATTGATGAGATGGGAGTGAAAAGGTACACACCATATATTATTGAAAGCAAACTTTGAAGATGCTATCAGTGCTTCTCATAGCAATTGCCCTCTTCAAAGCCCTCATCTGGCAGAAATACTTCTAACTTTGAAGAAAACAATTTCATTTTGGCTCAAAATTAGTAAGTGGAGGGTTAACCCAGGTTGTAATAATAATGTCCTGGTATGCATTTTTTGAAAAATAAAATAGACAAGTGGGGATGTCTACTCCAGACTATAGATTAAAAGGTTTGTTTAGGATTTTGGTTAGCAAATTCAAGGAGTTTTCAAGGACTATTCAAAGATGAAAATAAAAATTTTATAAAATAAAATAAAATCCAATATGGCAATCAATATATTCACAGAGCATGGGTGAATATACAGAAAACCCAAAATACTAAACACAAGACACTTCTTGGCATATCACAATTTTTAATTGTAGAATCTTCTATAAACTTCTTTGGATAATTCTTTAATTATTCTTTGCTTTGTTTATTAACATGAACAAAGTAAACCATAAAAATTTACAAATTTCAAGAAGTGATCAATTTTCAAGGCAAAACCTTTATTTTCAATGAGCTTCATGTGCCCTGGAAAAGGCATTTCAAATTACAACACTTTTTCAGAAGCTCAAGGACCTATAGAAACCCCGAGAGTACCTGAAATGTATTTTGAGCATTGCTATGAAGTTAGATGTATTTATTGTGACTCAAAAAGAGCAATAAGAGCAGCAGTAATGTAACCACCTCAGATGTATACATTTAGTTCCATCATCCATAATTGGCAATTACAATAATGCATGTCATATACCTGCAAAGAAATTGGGTCCAAGGTAAAGTCCCATGTATCACCAACTGTATCATCAAGAGCATCTTCAACTGCTTTCAGCTGGGATGCATAATCATTCATGAACCGGTAATATTTCTTCTGTACCTGATCAACCACATCAGCTATACAAAAAAGCAATGAATTAGTGATTAATAATAGTGATTAATATTGAGGCAGAAGGTGTGATGATGATGATAATAATGATGATGATGAGGATGATGATGACGAAGATGATGATGGTGATGATTGATGATGATAATGATGATGGTGATAAAAATGATGATGATAATGATGATGATGATGATAATGATGATGATGATGATAATGATGATGATGATGATAATGAAGATGATGGTGATGATGATGAAGATGATGGTAGTGATCATTGATGATGATGAAGATGATGATGGTGGTTATGATGATCAAGCTGCAATGATTGTTGATTGTGGTACTGATGATAATGGTGATGCTGATCGCAAACATAATGCTGGAAATGATAATGATGGTAATAAATTCCTCCACAACTTTCACAAGTACAAGATGGGGTATGCACTTAACAATGTCTAACTTCCCGTTGGAACTCTCAAAATCATTCGATGATATAAAAAAGAACGCAACCCAATTGGGTTGATTTGGAACCCTATCTACATTGTTCTAGCCAATATAGAATGCCAAGGTTCATGCAATTTCTAATTTAAACACATCTCAACAGCACCCTTCACCAGCTCAG
This sequence comes from Cassiopea xamachana, assembly GCA_900291935.2. Classification (NCBI taxonomy): domain Eukaryota; kingdom Metazoa; phylum Cnidaria; class Scyphozoa; order Rhizostomeae; family Cassiopeidae; genus Cassiopea; species Cassiopea xamachana. The sequence goes on along the minus strand of OLMO02000003.1, from coordinate 10,532,507 downwards.
CACTTTCAAAATGAAAAAGCCGTCTACTCGAGGGGGCATGGGTTAACATCCTCTTTTTGATCACAGGTTTGCTGATGCAAGTATTAGGCTGTTTGGTGATCAGGTCTGTAGTTCAGAAATTCAATCTTAATCAGTCAATAGATAAAAATTCTGTGTACAATGAAAGTGCAGTATCCTACCCGATGTGTTGTCTCGGAAGGGTTCAGTTTCCCAACCTCCTCTGTCTGCCATCTTGCGATCCTGTGACTTCGAAGAAACCTCCTCCTCAGTCACTGTGCTTCTGTCTTTGTTGTTAATGCGTAGCAAATTGTATATAGATAACATCATATTAGGTAAGTGATTAAATCTCGCCATATTTTTGCAACCCTGTACCTTTAGAGATATTGTACAACGTAAAAATTGCTGTAAAAAGATGTAAATGATGCGCTGGCGAAATTATTTATATCTGAACTCCTCCATCATTATTCCTTGCTCATGTTGATTCCAAAATACTCCACAGCAAAAATATTCAATTTTACTTCGACAAGGAAACATCCGATGATATCATCTGTTTGCAAAACTTTGTGAAAACTGTTACACAGTTAAGGCCTATATGAGATTGGGAACTAGTGGAAAAGAAGCGGGAAATTGAAATGTCGTCAACAGTTGTGTATAGCAACGCATAGCAACACGAAAGATGGCTACGTTTGTGTGAAATATAATGGAAAATGACAATTGAACTGAGACGCTGGCATGAATTGGGTTGGTGGAATAAGGTGCGTAGTCATCTATATATCTAATTCAAGCAAACCAAGCTATAATAAAAATCAATTTTGAAGTCCAACTTATAACGAAGACAACACATTGCTATTTTACTAGGTAGGCCTAGGGCTCTTTATCCATGTTGCTGGAGACTCTTTACAAAGCTAGCATCATGTCAACACATATTGATTTATTGAAGCAGCCATACCTTCAGAGCTCTCCAAATTTGTATTTTGCATATCATCAAATTTCCTTTCACTTTCAAAAAAATTTTTACCGACAATTGCATCATGTCCTATCTTTGAACCACAGGCAAAGAGTAAGACAAAAGAATGAAAGGAAAATTCAGAGAGAATTTTTTGAACGTCAGCGAAGAGCAGCGAAAATCTCAAAGATAAAGCCTGAGCTAGTGGAAAATAAAAACAGCAATGAGAATGTAATAAGTCAAGATCTACTATTTCTGTATCCATTGAATGGGGGTGAAAAATCAGGTTTGTTTACTTGTGTTTTGTAGGAAAAAACAAATAAAATATGAAGTAAAGACTTGATCATGCAGTATTGATAATTGGACGTGGTAGCAAAATATTATTGGGAACAGCCAATGTTAATAGCTTATTATAAAATACATTAAGCTGATGGAAAAATGAAGCTTTTTGAATGCTATATGTCTCTTTTGCACGCTTATTTGTTCTTGAGTGATAAAGTAAAGGGTAAACTTGCTTTGTAATATATTTATCCACATATACACTAGGTGACCAATTACTCCTCCTGCCTTAAAATAGCAGCCTCTTCTAGACCAATCAGCATAAGCACATCGATTCAAAATTAATTTTACGCCATTTAGACATCTTTGCTTTTCTTTAGTTTAAGCGAGAGATTCTAAAAACTTGCTGATGCTGTTTTAATATTTTGAACGGAAGGAAAGCATTGTAACCAAAAGAGATTCAGCAAATACAATGCAATGCCTAAAACTGCACATTTTGAGAGGGCTCGGTGATGAATGTACAAAAAAGTATATTTCTGTGTAGGAAAATTGTTACATATTTTCCGCCACCATTCTCAATGAATAGGTTTTGTTGGAGCGGTGAGAAAATTGGCGACAAATTACAGCGATAAATTTGGCCAAAGAACTTTGATGCCCAAGAATGGATATCTGTTGGCTGCTTAGAAAAGAAGTGTAAATTATCAAAATTGAAAATTTATGCACATTAAGCATCCTTCACCCACGGCCAAGAAAATCGCTCTACATGGACCTCTCAACATACTCTGCAAAAATATCACATCAGAGGCTACGTTAGAAACAAAAGTCATTTTTTGCTATGAAAATAAGAGAGATAGGCTTAGGCCTGCCGAACTTGTTCAGCACTAGGAAGCACTCCACTGGAACTTTATTGTAATCTCTGACGAGCACGGGTTTGGGTCTAAAACAACAGTATGACTGTGAGTTTAGCACGCAAAGACACAAACCAAAGATCTTATCTTTTCCCGCCCGAGATTCAATAATTTAATCTCTTTATTGTTTTGGAAGTTCAATGGGCCTAAAAAAATGGTAAATTGGCATTCTGTGACAAGGGTATGGATGTAAAAAATTGTGTTTTTTCATTAACCCTGCTTTTTTCAGCGTTGAGGGAATTACTGGGAAGCCCTTCTACCTCTACCACGATATTTAGCTCCCACAATCAGCTGCAAACAAGCTAAAAACTCAAACTTCAAAATATTGTTGCTCTGCCATGGTCAGCAGAAGTCCCAGCTTCAGTATAATTTAAAATATAGCCATAATTTTCAAAAAAAAGTTCTTTTTCTGTTCTGGTATATTCCTAAATGGTCTTCAAATTGCCTAAGAAGAGATTGAAAGCCGAATATTTTTCTAAGTGCAAACGAATTCTGAAAGATTTTATAAAGAAAAAAATTTGCTCCTTTTCCAAATAATTTTGGCTGCAAGATCAGTGCATGGTTATCTGAAAAAATTGAATTTACATTGAATTAGTTGTAGCTGTAAATAGAATTATAAGTTATTTTAGTCGGCTATTTTTTATAGTTTATTGACTTCATAATGTTTTGATGTTTAACGCAAATGGTTGGTCAAAGAAGCTATACGCAATTTTCGTGCAACAAAACGTGGTGCCCGGTCCGCCATATTGAAAATCATTAGGAGGTGCAATATTTGTGTGTGTTTATCCTTCCTTACATGTGTTTATGCTTTCCTATGTATGTCCTTACATAAATTTTAAAAACTTTCAGGATCATCCTTGTTATCTCAAAAAAGGCCTGTGAACTTTGTCGACTTGCGCAAACGTAAGCACTCTCGAATCCAGCACAATTTGAAATTAGGGCCTGATTCCCCAGGTCAATATCAAAAGTCGATACTTGATCATGAGAGAGATTGTGGTAGTAGACATCATAAATGTAGCAGGAGGTCAGGAGCAAATTCAATTACAGCCGAAAATCCTGAGACACCTTTGGCTAGTTGTATACTGGAAAAGCATATAGCTGAAGCAGAGAGCAAATCTGCTAGGTATGCTTCAAAAGATGCCAAGAAAAGTCAAATCCATGCAGAATCTGATATTGCTGGTGAAAGCACTAGTAGAAGTAACCTGCCTACTGTTAATACAGCGAGGAAAGCTGAGTGCACCCCTAGCGGAAAAGATCTTCGCAAAACAGCACCAAAGCGATATTTTCCTCAGAAGAAAAACACGAATTTGGAAGAAAATCATCACCTTGTTGACCATGATAATGTAAACAGAAGTAATTCTAAAAGATGTTCAGATTATGGTGGATATACACAAAATGCTGATTTTTCAGTGGAATGTGATCACAATTTGTCGAAGGAAGACAGTCAGCTCGTTCCTGCCCTGAGTAGGAAGAGTATTAACTGTGGTGAAGGGGCTTCTGGGAGAAGACAGTTTGATGATCCAAAGTTGGATGACTGGTTGAGAAAGGTGTGTCAAGGCAGCGAAATGCAAAGGAGACATAATGAGAAGAAAGGATCTTCTGAGGAGGTTTGGCAAAAATCATTTGAACTTGTATCTGTAAGTGAAGTAACAGAAAGAAGGAACATCATTCCAGTTAAAAAAGAAAAACACTTTCCTAGCATTAATGTAAATACTCAGCACCCAACTATAACACCTTCAAATGGTTATCAGTCAGCAATATGGAGCACAAATGATGTATTGATCGAGTCAAGTAGACATCTCAAGACTCGTTTCACTGATAAAAGCTTGCAAAGGCTCTACGATGATCATGACTGTGTTAACGAAAATGTAAACAACTGGGCCACACATGGTTATGAGTTCCAAACTCAGTGCTGGAATAACAAGAGACAAGCTAGCCACTATCCTCCTTCTTTAGCTGAGCACGAGATGAAGAGAAGAAAATGCTCCCTCGTTGTTTGCGACTACAATAAAGAGTTTGAGCACGGTACACCAACGTTCACGGAAAATTCATCACACGAGCAACAAGAAGGTGATTTACAAAGTGGACAGTATCTTCTCCCATTTTTAGACAACTCGCTTGAAAAGTTCAGCAACTTTGATGACGACTCTGAAGAAGATAGGTTCAGACAGGCAATCTTTAAGCAGAAGCCGCCACAACAGCTTGTATTGGAAATGAAGGGCGTCAGCAAGCATGACTTGGATGTGCCCCACGAAAGCCAGGTAAGAGCTCATACTGTGATTCATTTGGTAGCCCATTCTAGTCTCCAAACTTGCTGTTTAGCCAATTTAAGACCTTTGCCTGTCTTTCAGCAAGTTCCACATAGTATACATTTCTTCTTTATCCAAAAGGCGATTTCACTAGCCTCTAGCGAAGAAAATCATACTTCATTTCCCCCCATCAAAGTTTGTGCACAAACCAACATGATCTTTTCTTGGCCAGGCTAGATAGAAGTTCTTGAACAGTTAGGCTTTTACCTCTAAATTCTATTAACTAAAGTGACATTGTGAGTTCATGGCAATATCTTACCAACTTTTGATCCCATAAATTCAATCTAGCTATCTTCTTGCAACAACTTTCCGCTCGATAGTTGTTCAAAAATCTCTTGTATTTGAAAAGGTAAGCTCAAAATGAAAATATTGAACCCATTTATCACGAAGATTTCCCCCCCCCCCTGTTTTCATGAACGGCCATAAACTGGACATTTCATCTTCTATCACTCAACTTGGTCTTTCTATTTCATCTAATCTCACTTGGAACCCCATATCAATTCCATAGCAAAGCACGCATCTCAGAAATTTGGTTTTCTTTCTAGAGCCCGTGGTTATTTCTCACCTTCTCAACTATTAACTATATAAAAATCCCAGATTCGTCCTTCTCTGGAGTGCTGCTCTCATGTCTGGGGTGGTGCTCCTAAATCTTCTCTCCATCTTCTTGACAGAGTCCAGTCTAAAGCTATCCATCTCATCAGCAATCCAAACCTCACTAATTCTCTACAGTCTCTCTCCCTTCGTCGTCTTGTTGCAGATCTTTCCATTTTCTACGGCTATTTTCACGGACATTTCTCTCAGGAAATCAAGAACATTATTCCTGATCTAGCGAGGCGTGTTCGAACCACCAGAAGCTATACCTATTCACACCCTTTCCAAGTTACACTACCTAATCCACGAACTCTATCTCACAAATCATCTTTCATTCCTAGAAATTCTCAGCTGTGGAACTCATTGCCACCCACTACTTTCCCTGGATCCTACTATTTGTCATCTTTTAAATCTAACATCAACAAACTTGATCTTATCTCCCTCTCTACTTAAACTTCCCCTCATTTTCTCAGTTTTTCCTTTGTCGGGGCTTTGTTATAGGCCCTACGGCCTTTCCCCGACATTACTTACTAAAAGAAAAAGAAAAATGCATTCCTTTCCTCTACGCAAGAATAGCGACAATAGTTTGAATATTGATAATACTAACATGTTCCTTATAGAAAATCGAACAAGGTGTTATTTCATCTGATATTCTGGAGATGCCACAAAGTGTGCCAGAAGTATACGTAGAGGTATGTTGCAGAAATACTGTGTTTATAAATGCCCCATTTGAAGCTGCCAGGATGGGGCGATGGACTTCTATTGAACACTCCAAAGTTAAGGTATCATTTATGCAGAAAATCAACGTTGTTTTGATATAATATCTTAAATGACTTTAACCTAGTATTTTTAAAAGCAACAGCAAGTAATTAAAGTTTTTCACGGCTCTTTCGAAGGTTATTCAATAATAAAAAAGTCAATTTTGTTGATAAAATATAGAAATTCTCGCCTCTCACATGAACGTGAAATTAATTGCAATTATCACTCAGTTGTTAACAGTTACATCTCTGATACAAAATTATGTAGTAACTCAGGTCCACACAAGCTCTTTGAACTGCCTAAGTATGACCTGAGATAGCAAATAACATTTAGTTTGCGAAATGATTTTACACACGCAACCCTAATAAATCTACCAAAACACAGGTCATGGAGATGGGAGATGGAACAGGCAGCAATGATCAAAGATCCATTTCAGGTAGCTTTCTGATAAGTTTTTGCTAAGCTCTAAGGAATTTGATAGTTAACGGATCATATCAGGTTTCAAACTCGAGCTCAAGCCTTATAGCTAAGCCTTTCTCAGCCTAGAACGTTAGAAAATGTCTTGAAAAATCTGAAATCATTTTAGCTTAATTTGACAAGCTAAAGGGGCCCTTCTTTTTAAATCAAGATTCAGCATTTTTCCTGCCATCTGGATATTCTTAAGCAAGGCTATAATAAACGTGTTGGATTAAAAATATTTTGTGATGATGTTATAGGATATGCATCAAAACTGGTACTGCTAGTATTATGACATGTATTTAATAGGTGACAATGAAACTGCTTCAGATATTGGCACAAACTTTGAGAAGAAGGAGCCAGCAAAGACGGTATGAAAAGTCTAAAGATTTTTTACCTAATTTCTCCTGATAGAGCTGATTGTATCTTTAAAAGAGCATTGCTGAAAAATATAAATATACAAGCAAAAATCTATATAAAAAACGTAAATACATATATATAACTTTCAGTTATTAAATTTTCAAAAGCATCTTTATCCTACTCTTATTTTTCATTGACTTACTTGGTGATATACTAGTGATATACAAATAATTTGGAAATAATCGATAGTTTTATACTGACAAAAGGTTTTATTAGCTAAATAATCATTCTTACTTATCCTCAATGCTTCGAAGTTACAGTATACACCCATAAATGGAACATGGGGAGAACCTTCATACAATTCACCAACTGCAGCAGAAGACCAAAGAAAAAACATTACATTAGCTAGTCTGAGTGAAGATCTGAACGGCGAAGACGACACGCCAAAATCAACTCAATGTCTTCCTTCAGAAAGCGTTCAAAGTTACAACGTAAAGCAGACTACCCCTGAAACTGCTGCACTGCCTGACTTTGAAAGAATCTTAGCAATTGATGAGGATAATCCTAGAGTGGCAAGTGCAATAGGCCGTATTTCAACAGAGGTGCAGACCGATGATTTACTGTGTCAGAATTGTGGCTGTTCCATCTGTAACGTGTTAGATGAGATAAGTTTAACTCATCAAAATGACCCATTAAAGGAAACGATAGATGTGTCTAGTGCAGTCCCCGAAGCAGATAGAAAGAAAAAGTTGGATGCGAGAAAAAAATTGGACCCAAGCCCAAAGTTTCTTGCTAGTCCTGACAATGATGGAAGAGTGCAAATAACACAAACTGATGCTCTAAATATTTTAATGCAACAGACTGCTTTACCAAAGAGGCTCATGGTAGGCGTTTCTATGGTGGATGCTGGACGGTTGGAAACCAACACGACGATGGAAGAGGTTGCAGAAGAATCAGACACTTCTCCAGCTGCCTCACCATGCGTTATCCAGACGAGATCAAAAACAGCAAAACGAAGCATAGTTAAATGAACAAGCTTAAAAGCAAATCATTTTCCTGTTACTTAAGTTTCAGAACTCATTGTTACGTTATCTGTGTTAGTGTTGCTTTACTTTCCACGTGCTTAATGACTTTTTCATATGGACTAAAATTCTGATATGGCTGTTTATGATTCTAGATTTCTCGATAGTGTTTACTGAATGTCTAAGTTCTCTATAGTGCCTCAGAAGATTCAAGAAGTTTGAAATTTTACGATTCATGATCTAAAACAATAATTCTACTCAGTTTGACCATTTCTTCTATGGCGTATGTGAATTTCCCTCACTGCTTTCTGATGTTGATGCTTATATTCTAATTCATTCCCCTTTTTATCATTTACAATTCATCCTCCCAACTTATCTTATTTTCATTGTCTTAATATAAGCTTAACCTAAATTGAATATACCAAATATATGTCAAACAGGTGATGAAGTCATGTAGGACGCAGAATGATTTCTAGAAGCATAGAAACTTACATAATGCAGAGACATGTCAAAACCATCCGTATTTTTTCTTGCAATTTTCAACTATAAGTCTCAGCAAAAGCCTGTTCTGGGTTGTTGTAATTTTACTTATAAATAGCTCTTGAACCTTGGTGTATTTGATTTAATTCTGATCTTCTTCAATACAAGTTGCAAGCTTGCAAACCTTCAGTTTCTTTAGAAACAACAGTCTTAGCTAACAGTGCACGACGTACACTTTACTTGTTCTGTATAGTGCTGAGCTTTGGGAAAGCTCCTTCACACACCCATTGCAGTAAAAAGAACATTCTAAGGCAGAATAAGCACACCAAAATGTATTTCTTCCAGTCTTTCTAGCATTAAATGCTTAGAGCTTCATGCTAAAATGGTTTCTAGGGACCATTACAGGAATATAGCGAAAATGCAGCTTGATGAAACACCACTGTCACTACACTACGTGTACGTTTGTAGCCTTTCTAGCCTTGCCAGCAATACAAGGGCCCTAATTGTATCCCTGCTGAATGAAATGGGAACTATCCAGCAATAATCTATGCTGCCTACTTAACCTATCAAAATTATAGCCATATTAAGCAGAGTTAGCTAATGCTTGGTCAGTTATTCTGTCCAGTGTGACCCGAGCTGGGGTTAAAGTTGATAGAACTGCGTTGATATTGATAATCTGGTGCGAAAAAGTGAATCTCAAACTATGTCTGAAGTCTGATAGTCATCCTTTTTAGAAAAATGGTTGAGCTTTTGAAAGCATGATAAACGGTAGCTATTGTTCTGCCTTAAGAAAATGGACAGCTTCAATAATAAATTTTAGTTCAAAGCATTTTTACGCTTACTAATCCTTCACATTGTTCATTTTGAAAAATTCCATCGATTGGTGGAAAGTTCCCATGAATATTGACACGTCTTTTCGCAAAATGAGTTCTTCGAAACAGAAGCATTGTGGGCAATTTTAACGATCAATTAGTAATTCAACGCGCGCCTGCAATTAGAAACAGTAATGGGTGTTTTATAAGAAACAAAAGTTAAGTGAGTGCTTTTTCAATATTTGCCCTACATGCCTAAGTAAAAATCTTCTATAACTTTGAAAAGGGAAATTGATAATTTCCGTCACTATTAACGTCAATTACGGTTGGAACTTTAACTATCCCAGGAATTCCCTTGGATACATGAAGGAAATTTAACTTCTATAGCTCTGCTAAAGGACTTTAAATGAATCAAAAAGATTTGTACGGGGCCATCCAAAGATTACATGGCGCCTGAGGGATGGGGTTATGGTTATTTTTGTAACAAACTGTTCCGGGTGGGGAAGGCCATAGCTCTCTTGTTGTGTAGCTGGGATTTTTTCAAAATGTATCTTTCCTTGCAATTACACCAAAGCTGAGCTTAAAATCCAACGCTGTTAGAGCATGTATGTGTCCTCCATTTTTCTGAAACATTGTTATGGCCTTCGCAGAAAATGTGTAAATGCCAATTGCGTCCAGTTACGTCACTTCCAGATGTTTTTTGTTTTTAACTTCTTACTTAATCACAACATCCATTCAACAAAAATACAAAAAATCCTAATTACAAATAAGGGTCCTAATTATAGATATAGTGAATATGTCAACTAAACAAATATAAAAACCAGTACTGTTGTTCCATGGATTCGTGCGCAAAATAGTTTTCAATTTTTTCCTTCAACTTAGGAAATGATTCTTAGCCCATTCTTAAACCGGGTTAGTGTGTTAGACTCTCTTATGTGTGTTGAGATAGAATTCCAGGTTTTTAATCCAGTGTTGTTAAAATTTTTTCTACTGAAGTCTAGATTTAGCCTTGAAATTTGGAGATTGGTCTTGTTTCTTGTACCATACTTGCTTGTCGTGGATTTTCAGTAAATTTATCGTGTAGATTCTCAGGACATATCTTGTTAATTATTTTAAAGATCAGAACCGACCTATCAAATTGAAACATCTGATCGATGCTAAATTTTGGTCGTATCAAAGAGTTCTTTATTCTTGATACTTCAATAATATCAAATGCACTATTTTGCAGTCTCTAAAGAGCTGATATTTTGATGTTCGTTAAGCTCCCCCAGACTACGTCAGCATAACGAAGTTGACTCTCAACAAGCACGTTGTACACTTGAAATAGCATTGGTTGTGGGAGGATGCCCTTAAGTTTATTCATTATTACTAGGTCCCCAGCAATCTTTTTCTTAACTGATTCATACTGTTCTTCCCATCCTAAGGTATCGTCAACTATTACCCCGAGATATTTGTTTTATCAATTCGTTTAATTTTTCTCTGTTTATGTATAATTGCGGTAAAGATTCTCCTTTAACTTTTGCCCTGTGATATCATTATCTCACATTAGAAAACTAGGTTGAGTTATTATTTGTAATATGAAAGTAATGGGCACTATGAAACATGTGAAGATAGCAACATTAATATGGGGTCTTAAGATTCGAAATGCCATGTAACAAGGGGGCTGGGTGGTACTAGATTTGCTACGATCCGCTACAAGGGTTGGATGGGTGATCAAAGTGGGCGAATTTTGGTGTTCCGTAATTATTGAATAACCTCTAAGCTCATGTCAAGTTCTGTCATAGTTCGTTATTGCAACAATCAAGATTTAAAAGACATCTGACGCAATGACAGTCATTTGGGGGGGGGGCAAAGTGCCCTCCAACATCATTGAGTTAGCAAACACTCGGCAAAATTAGTTGATCAAAGGCTAAACACTCGGCTAGAAAAATCGGCAAATACTCGGCTGCTTCAAAAATACACGGGAAATTCAGCACCGGTACCCCCTTGATTCTTCTTGAAAAACCGCCGCTGACTTGGAGGCAGCTCAAGAAGGATTGCTTAACGTAATGTAGTTTCTCACCAGCGAAAGCAGTTTTTTAATGTCCAAATCTTAACAATACAAGTCAGCATGCCCACACGAACATAATTTGATTACAGTTGTCCCAAAATACTCAGTGACTCGCACTGCCCACTTCTAGCCATCTAGATCAACTTCTAAAATCATGACATCATCTATATTTAAAGTGCTGACGAATCTCCAATAGCTAGCCAAAGCAGGGAAGTATTCTCTCTATCACGTGGTTGCGAATTTCCAAAGCAACACACCCTTTCACGCGCAAGGGTGCTTGGGAATTAAATTTGTTTGCAATAAAGTACAACTAATTGCCAATTGAGGAATAATTTCGTGGATGGCGAAATTGCACACTATTATGTGCAAGAGATCAAGAGAGAAGAGAGCGTATTGAAAGAAAGAACTTTCCAGAAAAGAAAGAGATTACAAAAATAGATAAAGAATTAGAGGTAATTTTCCTTTCATTTAAAGTCACCAAGCATTAAATCGAAGCTTATTTTAGATTTTTTTACCTTATTCGTTCCTTGCGTATTAATTTTCTCTGCAAAGACTCAAGCACTTGACTATATATCTTTGTCGTATCTTGGCTGCATCTGAAAGTGCTGAGAAATACCTGCGTAATGAAATCAGTACTGAATAAGAAGTGTTACAAATTTCAATGCACTTGCAGTTAATTAAAAGTCTTAAGAATCTAAAGCAAATTGGACAGGGAGCCTTCAGTGATCTTGCAAGTTCGCACTTGAAGACATGCATGCGTATATGCAACTATTTCAACTAACAGTAGCCAACCTCAGAGTACTTTTGGTATCGCTCATTATTTATGGCTCAGGTTGGAACTGAAGAGAAATGTTTATTTAGGTAATTGTTCATGTTACCCAACCATGAGTGCTACAAAAATAATAGCTGCCCAACCAATATATTAGTGCTAGTAAAAACATAGGTAGAGCGTCTGCCTCACAACCGGTAGGTCGTGGGTTCGAACCCCGGCCGAGTCATACCAAAAACTTTAAAAATGGTACTCACTGCCTTCTCGTCTGGCGCTCGACATATGAGAATGGAGTGGGAAAGTTAAACTCGTAGAGCTACCAGTGGGCCAGTCTCCCGCTGTAGCTTTTACTGCATTCGCAGACGCGTGGCCTAGGGCTAGAGAAACGGAGATAGACGCCGCCCTATGCGTCATTGGGCACGGGAAAGGATTTTTTTTGAATAAACACGTTACCCAACCTTTGAGAGATACCAAACCTTAAGGTTGCCTGGAAAATCATTTACCCAACCTATTTCTCATCGGCACCAACCTGACGCATAAACAATGAGCGGTCCCTTATTTAAACGGTACCAGACACAATCGAAATTACACAGACATGAAAAAAGGATTTCAGAGAGAATGATATTGAAGTTCACGCCCAACGAGTGTGTAAGTACCAAGCTCAGAGTAACAAAAATATAACTCATCTTTGCAAGCATGTTGCATACTGAGGAAAATGGGGAGGGTTTTAATGGATTTAAGCTGGACAAGATTGGTTTAAGATTTGGACAAACCTGAGAAAGTCCTTGGAACGAACAAAAGTGAAAATGATTCTATGATCAAAAGAGAATCATCCTCTGATCTAGACTGCATGCGATGCCCTCTTTGCGCCAGATCTGTGGCGAGTACGAACCTTAACAGAACTTCGCCAGTTGCAATTTGGCAAGTTTTGGCGAGTTTATCAGCACTTACGCTACGCTTACCCAGGTTTTACCAGCTCAAATGGCGAGCCATGTTTTTCTAGAAAAATCTTGGCTAGAATCTGCGGCAAGCAAAAATCCCAGAATGCATACTGGTTTCTGATATCAAATTACCAATAACCATTATAGAACTTTTTCTAATGAAATGGTGAACGTTGAGGATAGATTCAATCTTAGGACTAAAAGTCCTATGCCCACTAGAAAACTGCTCAATGCCAGCAGGAAATTGAATCTTGCGTCACAACATAAAAATGATTATAACTTTTACGCTATATGAATATGAAAGCGATTACAAGTGTGATTGCATGTGAATATGTATATATTCAAATATATATAAATATATATTTATATTTATATGCAGTCTATGTGGTAAGATATATTCTCCATGTCAGCCGCACTACCTAATTGATAAATATGTATAAAGCTTGGCTCTGAGGAAGGCGAAAGGCCGAAACAAAACAACAAAACTACCCTGCCGTTTATGTATACATACACATACACACACACACACACACACACACACACACACAGATACATACATATATATATATATATATATATATATATATATATATATATATATATATATATATATATATATATATATATACATATATATATATACACATATATATGTATATATATATATTTATATATATTTATATGTATGCACACACATGTATAAACAATCATAAGCTCCTAGACCTTAGAAAATTTTAAATATTATTTAGATTCCCAAAAAAAATTCCAGCTCTTTAAACATTTCTCCTTAGCTTCATCAGTATTCAGCACACTACATATAAAATTTGCCGTACTTGTTAAAGAATCAGATGATGAAAGCAACCCAGAGTATAACAAGGAGCTGTTAGTAACGGGCAATGGTGCATGGGGGAAAATGCAATGACCCTGAAGTAATTAGTGGGATAGCTTTTGTGCCAGACTGACTAAGAAGGAAATTTTTCATTGACGCAAACTGCGTGGGTCTGTGATAGTAAATATTCCAAACTGCAACATAATCCAATTTATATCATTCCTGTGGCATCAAAGCACCCAAGGAAGGCAAAACGAGAAGAAAAGATTTTTGAAGTTAAGAAAAATTTAAGAAAATCTTTCGGGAAAAGTTAAGTAAATTGAGGCTCAGACAAAATAAGGGTTTCTTATAAAAAATAGCATGTAAACCAGCAGTAATTTTCCAAAGTTAATTTCTAGACCCTGAAAATTTTCTGCTCGCTTCGCTCGCAGGGGGCCTCATCTTTTTGTTTAGCCCCGGGGCTTCAGAATTCTCTCCCCCGACCCTGCATACGTCCCCAAACTTATCAGATCGATTCAACAACAAAGAATGCGAAGTTGTATTGCGTTTGATAATTATGGTCCTGTAATTGATGTTCCAATACAGTTCTGTCACGTTACTGGTTAGAGGCGAAACTACCTGACACTTGTCATGGCAACAGATTGAAACTGCAACAGTTAATCAGAGCAGCTCTTCTGCAAATAATTCTGCAAAATAAATTCCCCTGAAAAAGAAAAGTAGTTTTAAATTGTATTATTGAAGTTATTATTTTTTGTTACTAGCATTAATTCATTTATTGTTCCTTAAGATGAGTGTAGGAGGGGGCTGGGGGTGCTGCAGCTCCCTCAAATTGGCAGAACCCCAATTCACTTGGGAAATTTTTTCTAATAGAGCAATAGCAAAATTTCTGACTGTGTCATAAATCTCTTTGTTTTTCCGCAAGAAAGTTGTACTCTAACACCATTACTTGATATGCCTTTACTTCTAAAACAAAGATCTTTTTTCTCACAACTGAATGTATTGCTGCATCAAAAAAGTTTTCCTTACTCGCTAACATATTGGCGCGCTGCTTAGCATCAGAAAGATCATTGTGGTAAGGTTAAGAGACACTAAGATGCCATGAATGCGGATAATTCTTAATAATTGATACCTAACAGCCAAAAAATGTTTTGGAATATTAGTGGTCTGGTTACTTGGGCTGGGTTCACACTGTTCCGCTTACGAACTCATCCGTTTTTATAGATATCTATCAACCGTTCACACTGTTCCGTTTCTGAGCAAAAATCCAGATAGAAATATCCATTTTTGTGGGTTCACATTGCTCACAGTAGCGGAGGAAAAAATATCCGTTTCTGTGGTTTCAACTCTTTCACAATGCTGTGGTCGAGACAAATATCCGTTTTTGTGCGTTCACGCGGATCTACTGCGTTTGCAGCAAACCTCCGTTTTTGTAAATATCCACTTTGAAGGGCGTTTTGTAAACCTCCGTTTTTGTGCTTGTTTGTGTGGAGTAGTATGAACGGTTTCACAAAAACGGAGATTTAGATCTGTGTTTTCGCACAAAAATGGAGCAGTTTGAACGGGCATTGGACTCTATGAAACTACTGATAATTCAATTCAATTCAATGAATATATTTAAAGTTGGTACAGAGGTACATAGTGTACACGTTTTTTTTATAAGAAAATCATTATTTTGCCTGAGCCTCAATTTTCTTAACATTTCCCGAAATTGAGCCTGAGATTTTCTTAAATTTTTCTTAACTTTTACTGAAATACACTTGCTAAAATGGCTTGCATTTTCCTTATTAATATTGTATACTTAATTGGAATTCCATCTTTAACATTTTGAATGCAATAACGACGAAATACCGATTTTTGGCCTATAAAGACGCTTACTTTTGGAAATTGAGCCTCGTGATTTTCTTAAGATTTTCTTAAGAATTTGACGATTTGAGCCTCATTTTCTTATCAACTTTTTTCTTATAAAAAAAAACGTGTATACAAATACCAATTAAAACTAACTATTTAACAAATAAATGTATTAGTCTACAGGAAGTTAAAAGAACAAAATAAAAGTACTGCATGCGTAAAAATAATGTATAATATGTAGGTACGGTGGTTTATTGGCATATTTTACAAGTGCATCTAGCTCCAGACCATTTGCCTATCCTCATCTGGAAACATGCTAAGGTTTTTTCACGTTTTATGCTGTCATCAAGGGTGTTCCACAAGAGACTACCCCTAAAAAATATTGAATCAAGACCAAAGTTCATTGTTTTGCCTGATGGAAGTTTGCATAAATTTTGTATTTTTAGATTATAAGTAACATGTTTTATTTCTTGAAACTCCTATATAAATGAGGGTTCAATCCATTCATGGAATTGAAGATAGGTACTGGGTACTGGCTTTGTAATTAAATATGAACTAGCTATTGCGCTCTAAAAAGCTTGCCCAGACTTGTCCGTCTTTTTGTTAGGAAAGAACTGGTATTCATTACACAAACATGGTAATATTAAGGAATTGCATATTTTGAACTGTTTTGAAAGCAAACCACACTTCATTCAATATTACAAGAGTTTTAATTATATAATTAAGAGCTATTTAGAAGCATAATTGCCTAACAATGTTAACCGCATGGAGTGTATACAAATTAAAGCTGGAACTATTGCAATTAGCTAACCGTTATATGTATAATTACACCCACAACATTTACTAGCAACGTAGTTCATTGCGTTGCTTTTTCAGTTCCTCGTTGGTATCAGCACGCATAGGTACAAGACGTCATTGCGTGTATTATATTGCAGCGATAAAATAACTCAAAAACTTCCGCTAGCCCTAGCTAAACCGCAAAATCAAACCCAAACGGAGAACGAAAAAATGATTTCACGATATTGAAATGGTAATGGCAAAACGCGTTTGAATACAGCTGAGAAATTTGAAAAAGCTTATTGATTTCTAATACACAAAAAAATCAGACAAAAGTGATAGTATTGGCTTATAATGAACACAATTAAACACAGCCTGTATCATCCTATCAATACAAGATTACAGAGCCAGGTTCCTTAAGAAATATCAAATGACAATAGGTATGAGTATCCACCCAGCCAATTAAATAATTTCACATTGCAAATTTGCTTTGCAATTCAACCACACCCCTCAGAGGGCCACATGGTCCTTCGCAGTAACATGTGTTGTCATCAATTCATGCATGCAAGTGGGGACATTTCTTGTTTTTCCAAGGCTAATTTGCAGATCTGCACGCGCAGCCGGCGTTATACGATAGCTTACCATCATAATGTAAGCATTGTTGTATGATGGATTTAATAGTTTATTTGTCTTTTAGGGAGTTGACGTAAACAGAAAGAGGAATGGCTACAGCAAGAGCTAGACTAGAAAGCACAACGATCCTGGTATGTACCTTATAGAAGGGAAATATTAGCCCTTTTTGTGATTCGCACGTCAGGGATGAGGTGCCTACCATAGAGGACTAGCATTCTAGCCGCCAGCCCCATGGGGTAGGGTGATTAACTCCATTTCTTGGCACCTTTGCCTCCTAGTTTAGTGATTTTCAACCGATGCGCCGCGGCACACTATTGTGCCGTGAGATCAATGATGAAAAATATATTCTATTTTGCAAAAGAGTGTTTTACATCACTTTATTAGGCGTCGCCCTAGATAGTCTTACTGGGGGCAGGCCTTAGGATACCATTTTTTAATATAATGTAAACGACTATTCTGGCACATGTTGTTCCATCCAGTTGTGCAAATTTGTAACATGCATGTTTTCACCTTTCAACTTTGTTGAGCTTCTACATCTGTGCCCCCCCCCCCCACGATCCAGTTCAGCTCTCTAGAGGCATCAATGTGGCCTATTCGTCTATGTGGCAACAGGTGGCCTCGTTCCTCTAAAGAGTATAGTCTTGTAACATTTTTTGTTAGTGGTGCATCGCAAGATTTTTCCAATGTAAAAAAGTACCGTGGGTCAAGAAAGGTTGAAAGCCACTGTCCTAGTTCTCGCAATAAGTACTCATCCAACAGCTGTGATTTCTAAAAATTTAGCAAGGGAGGTTCTAAGTGCAGCCAAAGTCCTCACCGGGGCATGAAATGTCCAATTGTGGCAGCCCACTCACGAGTAGACTTATATGTTTTATTGGTAGTCTATATATATATATATATATATATATATATA
>OLMO02000003.1:10466991-10514672 GCA_900291935.2 Cassiopea xamachana | reverse complement strand
TATATATATATATATATATATATATATATATATATATATATATATATATATATATATATATATATGGACTACCAATTAAACAATTAAACATATATCCTAGAATTTTGGACTTTTAGTTCATGAATCTCAAACCAGATTACAACGAAGAAACTCTAATTCCTCTAGAGTACAAAGGCATTAGCTGGATCAATAGGTATTATGCAGACTACAGCACCAACAAATATGGACAATGGAAAGAACGAAAAAGATAACAGCTGGTTGAGATATATTGCAATTTTTGGAGTGGCAGCAGCTGTATTGATAATCTGTATTGTGATCGCACTGGTGAGGAGTCGTTTCAGAAGTATAAGGTATGATAATGCACACGTAACTAAAACATAAACAAAGCAATATTTTACAATAATGCACCATACTATGCCACAACCAACCTAACATACCATACCAAACAATATCATACAATGCAATACTATACCATATAAATGAGGTCGTGCAATACCATACAAAACTGCATTACATAATACCATACCACATCATGCAACACAATACCATACAGAGGAACTCGCGTACTACTATAAAATACTACATTACATAATACCACATAATACAATACAATACAATACCACATCATGCCATGCCATATCATGCAATACAATACAATATAAATCGCATACTAATATATTGTACTACATTATATTATACCACTTTATACAGTACAATACAATACAATAAAGTACAATACAATACAGTACAATACCATGAAATATCGTACCATGTCATGCAACACAGTCCCATACAAATGAAATCGCATAATACTCTACAATACAACATTGCAAGATAACATTCCATGCCATACCATACTACACATCACAATTAAATAAAATACAATACTATATAATTTCAAACCACACCATTCCATTGCCAAAGGCATTGTACCATAAAACTCTACAATACCATACAACACCATAGTATACCCTAACATACAATGCAATACCACATTATATAATACCGTAACGTACATAACATACCAAGCCATACCATTCACCAATGTACAATAAACGCAGCATTACACTGCGCTCAAGGATTTCAGTATAATTGGGGGATGGGGGTGTCAGGTGTGCGCTGCGAAGATTTTGTCTATGACTTTTATTTTTTAATAACTGTATTTGATTAAATGGTCCTGGGTTCAGTAAACTGCCTTGCAGAAATACAAACCCCCACAACATCCTTAAGTTTAATCCCAGCCTGCACTACGTCAAACCACACCACGCTGTCACACCATTTCAGTTAACAAACAGCCTTTCCTTGACTCACTACACTGCCATTCACCAAACTTTATCATAAAGCGTCAATCTCTAACTTACTTCACACTTCCTTTTTAATTCCAGGAAAGCAAAAGCCCAATATGAAAGGGATCAGATGAGAGCAAAACAGGAAATTGAGAAGCAAAAGCAAGGTACCAATTCTATGCGATTTCTGATGATTTCTGACGATTGCCTTCTTTCTTATACATGTTTTTTATACGAAAAGAATTTATTAAAAAATGAGGCTTAAATGGCCAAAATCTTTAGAAAATCACAAGACTCAGTTTTTCAAAATTAAGTGTTTTTGTTGGCCAAAAGTTGATATAGCATCATTATTACATTCAAAAAAATAAAAGATGGAATTCAAATACGAGTATACACGATAAACAAAGATTCTTTGCAATTTGAAACATATTTATAACTGCAAATAGTCAAGAAAAAGGATGCCAGTTTTCATTTACAGCCAAACCTCACGTAGATACGTTTATAAAACTTCTTTCCTACCTTATTTAAGCCTTTAGTCTTGAGTTCTAACCAAAATTAAAGGTAAAGTTCAGAATTTTGATGTCTCCTTGTTTCTGTACAACTATTATTGCATTATACATGCAGTGAAAATTAAGGAACTATTAAGAAACCTCTAGAATTTGATAAAAAGAGGTCCAAAAATAAGGAACTTCTAGAACTAGGCCTTGAGCTAGGTTTCTTATAAACAATGCATGTAATGGAGCTCACAGAAAGGTAGTAAAGCATACTCAGAATCTAGCTGAGGTAAACAAGCTAATCAAGCAAAA
The DNA here is from genome assembly GCA_900291935.2 of Cassiopea xamachana. Lineage (NCBI taxonomy): Eukaryota > Metazoa > Cnidaria > Scyphozoa > Rhizostomeae > Cassiopeidae > Cassiopea > Cassiopea xamachana. The sequence goes on along the minus strand of OLMO02000003.1, from coordinate 10,512,580 downwards.
ATTTATTTGTTTCAGCTACTCTTTCACGTTTGTCAGCTACAATCAGCTCAAGCGATCCATTTTTCATTCATGACACAACTGTGGACGTGAAGCCATCGATCAATGACACTGCTACTTTGGAACAAGAAGACCCTGGTGCTGCCAGACGAAGTTCATATGTCCAACCGATTCCTTCGTTTTTACAAGCAATTCCTCAACCTATAACTGGCAGCATAAATGTAAGTACATTGAGGACGGTTTAATCATTAAAATAATCGATTTATCAGTCAAATCAGTTTCATCGAATCAGCAAATCATCTGTCTAGTCCTAATGCTAGCTGGCACAGTGAATAGGGGCTATTAATAGTAATAGTAATAAATTTATTTACAAACAGCTTGAAGATCATTCAATTCAGAGGCGATTTGATTATTGTACACAATCAACCTGTTGAAGTAGGTTACTAAATCGATTAAACCGTTTCAAGCATTGATTTTTGAAGATCTCAACAGAACCTACCAAATAAGCATGCTAGAGATCTGGAAACTAGCTAGGGTTATACTTGTCAATTAGTGCTAATGCCAATGATTGCTAATCAACCGATCATATAAAAAGTGATAATTACGACATAACACAACATCGTTTTCACAGAGAGAAGTCACACCACCTCCACGACTATCACCCATATTTCAAATCTCAGAGGAGAGACTACACGAAGAGCAAGTGCCCCCTAGAAGAAACACAGACTCATTGTTGCACCCCCATCAGAAGCTTAGAGAATCAGATTCTCCACCAGTACTGCTGCCCAGAGAGCCAATTCCTCATCAGAGAAGGCCACGGTACTATTCACACGGCAGCAATCCTCCATCAAATGCAACATCATCTGTAACAATTGGGCCACAAAATACATCTGAATTGTCAACGATATTCCAAGGTCCTGGAAAAAGATCGCATGAAAATGTAGAAAACCAAAGACGCCACAATGCTTCGTCCTATCCCTCCAATGAGCCATATGGGCCAAAAGATTCGGATTGCCCACCGGAATTGCCGCCGAGAGGGCCACTTTTTTCTTCACGAAGACCACAGATAGATATAAAAACCAAAGAGCGTTCACAAAGTTCAATTGAATCGCAAGATCAAAATCTTGGTGTGTATGCTTGATGTTATAAATGAATGAACACTATGGGTGATCCATAATCAATGAATTTCCATTGAAGCTAAATATGGTAATAGTCTAATTAGACTTTGAAATAGCGGTAAATAGAGTACCACCCAACTTCGTTGATACTGTCCCACTCTATGACTTCAGAATCTGTGGCCTATCTTGTTCAATCATCACTGCTAAAACTTCAGCCATAAACAAGGTCTATGGAACACAAACAGTTGCCAACTCTCTACAAAACATCTGCAAAGACTAAACATCTGAATAGGGAAGAAATGAAGCGATTAAGGAGCACTTCCTTTACATGATAACTCACTCCGAATAAAATAAGTCTATCTTGAAATGTAGGCTCCAAAGATTTTCGTACACATGGAAGGCATACAATCTCTGTGCAACAATAATTGGCAATCGCAACAACATTATGATTCATTCCCCTTATCTATATTGGTAATTGATAGAGCAAACTGCACCCAGAAGATAAGCTTCAGTAGTACGACGACGATAAAAAAATGTAGACAAATCTTCGTCTCGGATACATTTCTTCGACTGTTGTGATCAAATACACGTCTTTATTTATAAGAAATGGTTTATAAAAAAGTAGTATTCAGCTGCTCAAAAAGTTAAGAAAGTTCAGTACTTGATTTTTGAAACTTTAGAAAGTTTTTTAGTGTTTATGTATTGAAAATTCGATTTTTCTGGGTACAAAATGTCATGTATGTGATTTCGGTTACCCTCTAACAGTTTAACTTCTGTTATTTACTAAGATTTATCATCATTTCAAGTGTACACGGACCTTTTCACTTTCGGTTAATGTGCATGTGCAAAACATATGAACTCAAGAATTTTCGCAAAGAAAGTCTTAAGAAAAGTTTTGATACTGGAATCGTAAAAATGTTACGGAAGTTTCACTATTGGGCCAAAAAAAAGTGCAGTTCAAGCGTACAAGAGAGGAAAAAATGTCTCCCTTATTTATCATTGTCTTACTACTAAAAACTACATAGGTAGTATTCATTCAATGTTTGCACTTTGTTTTCCAAATCTGTTTACTTCCACTCTGAACAATATAAATTTAGGCATTCCCGTAGGCAATTTTCCTGACGCCAGAGCAATGCCTAAACGCGCTCAAAAGGAATTAACAATGACATCTTTATACCGTTTTTCTAGGGTTGATAACAGATGAAATGGAAGCAACAGAAGCTGATAAGGATAGTAACAATGCATAAAGTATATCACAGTATAACTTGCAATCGCTCGGTGTAGCTTCTAGTGCAGGAGTACTGATTAGTCAACCAACAACAAAGCAGGAAGAGAACAGAACAATAGTATAGCAGGATCGGAGTAGGAGAAGAAGCAGGGTAGGAGCAGGAGTAGAGTAGGAGTACAGCAAAAGCAAAGCAATCAAGAGTGGAAGCAGAGATGGAGCAGAAAAGGACTAGAATAGGAGCAGAGCAGGAGTAGAGCATGAGCAGAGCAATCAAGAGTGGAAGCAGAGAAGGAACAGGAAAGGACTAGAATAGGAGCAGAGCAAGAGCAGATGAGGAGTAGAGCAGGAGCATACAAGAAGCAGAGCAGGATCAGAATGGAAGCAGAGAAGGAGTAGATCGAGAATACAATAGGAACTGAGGAGGATTAGAACACGTGCAGGGTGGAGGCAGGAAGCAGCTGAAAACGTAACATGTATTGTGATAGATTGTAAATATAAGTTATTTGGAGTAATGCAAGACCGAGCTAAGGAGCTATGGGACTCAGAGTGAAATAAAACCAGTAATTTTTCAACGTAATAAAAACAGTACTTTTATGTTATCCAACAATGCATAGTATTTATTTTTTACATTTCCTGATTTTGAGTAATTTCTTCTAGAATCTTCAGTAACATGGCAACCCAAAGAAAGCTACTAGAAGAGCATCTGGGAAGGATCATACTCTCAGGTGCCAAATAAACGTCCCCCCGCCTATTAATTTTTCAGTTTTTTCCAATCCATCATTTCATTTCCTTTCATTGCTAGTACTATTCACGCCCGATTTTCATGACAAAATAGAGTACTGCTGTATGTATTTTAGTTCTATACTTTATGACAACCTGTTTTTGTTACCCCCTGTTGATTAGGCCCTCCGTTTATTTGGCACTTGAGAGTAGGGTAGGCTAAGAGCAAGAACAAAATACGGTGAGTGGGATTGGAGTAGAATAAGGAAGTAGATAGTCATAAAATAAACAAAATAAGAGGTTGTGGTTGTAAGATTATCGGAGGTATTACAATAACTTGCTAAGGACGAAGGAAGCTTATAGCAAAACAATAAACTAGTTGTTTCTCGATAGTTATCGAAAACTGTACAGTATTGTAATGTACTATAATGAAATTCATATTTACAGAGTTAGATCATACAGCGCAGTCATTTCTTATATAATCTTTAGTTCATACGCGGGACCACATCACCAGAAGTTGTACAGCATAACTTCGGCATATTCGACCAATGATCTGTTTATACGTAGCATGAATTGGGTAGAATTTGCATGTAGAAAGAGGTATTTGTATCAATACCAAGGGTTTCAGTTCACTCAACATACCACAGCAACTTGCTATCGCTTTCTCTTTCGCTTTGCGTTCTTCTTTTCAAGAGATTTGTTCGAACTATGCGCCGAAGATGTAGAGATTCTTTTCAAATGCGAATTCTCCTGCTCCAAAAGTGTTGATAAAAGTCCACGTTCAGCCAGCATTGTTAAAAACGTTAATATAAACGGATCGTAGTTGTGATGACGACGACAATCATCAACCTGATAGTATGGAAACCAACATAGCATTTTAATGCAACGTTCATTGTAGGTATTCCGGAACATTGGTCCATTATTCAATTCATAAAATAAAGACCCTACAATTAATTACAGTATGGCGCTATCTGAGATACCAAGTCGTTCTATCAAGATATTCTTGCTCCTAAAAATACTATCATATAAAAAATGAACAACACTCAGCCATAAAAGATTTTGGTGGGAATAACTGTTTACCAGCAACTGTAAAAGCAATAGAGATTCACTTTATAGAGTTTACAGCTGCAAGCAGAAACAGTAGATTAATTAAACAAACAGTAGATGGAACACAAATTGAGTTAACTTATATACGCTAATTTCTCGATACCTTGTACTTCTCTCTTTTATCTTTCTGGTCTTTATACGCAACTTGAGAATGTCTTACACCTGATTCGACTACCTGCATTACCGTCTGGAAATCCTGTATAGAAAGAAACAGTGTCATTTATTTTTAATGACATAAACCTAGTTTACTCTTTGGCATCGATTAGAAGGGGAGCACAATAAGCAAGGGGGCTAGTATTTTTGCTAAAAAGTATAAATTGGGGGCTCTTAATAGATAGGGGGTCAATGTTCAACAGAAAGTATGGGGACTTAAACACTTCAAAATTACCGTATACTTAATGTGAAAGTACACTTTGGTACAGAACAGAAGGGGGCTATAATAAGCAGGGAAGTTAGTATTTTTGTTAAAAAGCATAAATTGGGGGCTCTTAATAGATAGGGGGTCAATGCTCAACAGACAGTATGAGGACTCAAACATTTCAAAATTATTGCAACTAGTTGTTAACATCGTATAAGTATAAGCTAAATAGTTTGTTTTGATTTCCTTGGTTGTTAATATTGATTTCCGTTTATAAAACCAATGTTCTCTATTCGCTTATCCTTTTTAAACTTTGAAATCTTTAGGTTAGTAGGGGTTGGATTTTTCAAAATTGCTTCGTGGATAATAAATGGAAATGGGTGGTAAAATTTTCAAAAATCTGCAATCGCGCCCCTTATTATTTGGTGCCAAATAGTACCATTCTACAATATGAAACCCTTTCCTAGGCGCCATAGGCTAGAAAATTGGCTAACCTTCAGCGTAAAACCACTTGGAATATCATACTCCTCTAATTTTCGCATTTTTGCAGTCTCCTCCAGAGATTCCGATGATTTAATGTCCTTGAAAGTTTCAAAACTTCTGTCATTTGCTGCATCCTTGAAAGTTTTCGAGTCAACTGCGCCAAAACTGATTCTGCCTTGAGCTGAGGAATCGTCTCTCAGTTCATTCCCATTCAACTTTCTCTCGCTTGTTTTCATGTCCATTAGAGGCGAAAAGCTATCAGTTGATAGTGACTGGACTGATGCAACTGCAAATTTTGCAAGTTCTTCTGACACCATCTGACAACCGCCTGTAGAATCTGACGAATCTGTATGTTGAGAATTTGCTATCCCCAACTGTTTGGAATCATTCACGGCACTTTTTACCTCAGCTTTTGCAGATGAAGTCGCAATACCAATGCTCTCTGCTAGGCTCTTTGTTTGTACCTCAATATCCCCACTGCTATAAACACAAACTGGTCCCTTCATTTCACCTCTCAACAACGAGTTCAACCGATAACTTTCGACGTCACTTTCGTTATCCGAGAAGGCGTGCTGTGGCGATTCATTTCCGGTAATAGTTGACGATTGGGTACTATTCGCTGCAATTTGCTTCAATGCGAAAGTTACCTAGAAAAAAATATATCAAGCATGACTATAGATTCAAAAATTATTTGAGATTCCCTAATCGCGTGATGCATTGAATACATGGACACTGCTCGGTCGCCAACTTTTATTAATCTATTCATGAACTATTTATTTATTAATATATTTCACTTTTAAAGATTTATAACTTTGTCTACACTTAATTTTCAAATGGCTCAAGTGGAAAAAACATACGATACTCTTTCTAAAGACCATAGGCCAAGATCTTCTCGTTCGAACAATTCCACTTCACAACACAAAAGGCTCTGAAAACTATCTTCAGGGTTCCCAGTCTTTTTTCATCAATTTCTTAAGGATATTCAGGAGAATTCTTCACCTATTCTTAGGAGGTTTTGCAGATTCCAGAAAAATTTGGTAATCGTTGGGTTTTTTAGGGAGAATAATGGATAAAAGGTCACTCAGATGATATGATATAAATAAGGTAAATGGCCATCATATGTTTGGTATAGCAGAAAAAGTCATCATGCCTACTCAAAAAATAACACATTCATGGTAGGATTTAGAGAATTGATGACTGAACTACTTCTACTACGATAAATTATCACAAAATAATTTATTAAGCAACATAACTGCTGAAAAGAAATTCAACTAGTGAAAAATTTAGGAGAACTTTCAGACAACAGGAAAATATTCCTCAAATTTTTGGGTTTTTTAGGACTTTTTAGGGATATAACAATTATTTTTTACCTGAAGTTTTACACACTCTAAGAAAAGAATTGAAGGTATTAAGTTGTCAAATTGGTAGGAGTAGTGCCTTTGACTCACCTTTTTGTTGGGGCTTCTGTTTGGCATCAGTTCTTCTGGTATTCCTTGCATTTCATTATCAATCGTGTTCTGCTTTAGAATACCAGATTTTGGTGGCTCCAGTGAAAAGTTCAAGTCAGCGGCCATCTGCAGAAATATTAAAGAATTGCATAGGTAGAGAGTTAGATACATAGTAGATAAAAATAGAGATAGATAGATAGATAGATAGATAGATAGATAGATAGATAGATAGATAGATAGATAGATAGATAGATAGATAGATAGATAGATAGATAGATAGATAGATAGATAGATATAGATAGATAGATGGATGGATAGATAGATAAATATATAGATAGATAGATAGTTAGATAGGTTCATAGAAAGAGATAGATAGATGTAGACAGCTATACCTACTCTCTTCTCAGACTGGTCAATACGAATATGACAAATGAAAACGAAATGTAAACTCACCTTTTTAAAGACCTCAATTAAGATGTCTCTGTAGAAAGAAATCGAAAATATTTTCAAAATAAAAACGGTTAGGTCTCTCATGTTGTAACTTACAAACTTTCCTTATGCTAGAATCTGACTGCATATAATTTGGATAAAGAAACCTCTGCTATAGAAAAAATGTCTAGGTTTCTTGCTACTGCCTCTGCTTGTGTATGTGCTAAAATAATTATGAAAATACTGTGTCTCAAGGAAGAACGTTAGGTAGGTAGCCATAATCAATTGGAGACTGAAAGAGGCATAACAGCCAGACTGGTCAGACTGGTCAATATGTACATGGTGTTGTGGCAGAGCCAAGAAACAAGACAATAAAAATGGAGCTAAACAAGGTGAATGATGCAACAAAGGATAAAGATAGAAAAATAAGAAGCTAAAATGATAACTTTTGTAGCTTGCCTGTTGTGTCTCATCATATCAAGTCGTTTTTCATATTCCATCTGACGATCTGCCACGACAGCCATCAAATTGTATCTGATATCGTGAGAAGTGTCCCTACAAGTGAGCCATGGACATAGTTAATTGTTTGAGTATAAATATCACACGATATAACGTTAGAAAATGGCATTATATACAAAACTATAACGATACATAGTGTTAAAACATTACACTAATGATCTATACTAAAATCACAATCAAGGTATGTAGTGAAAAGCATAGAACATTGAATTAGTATCCATAGAATAAGGAAAAGCAATCTATGCCATTCATGTTACAGAGCAGCAGAATTTCTGCTGTGATACCACAAAACCCACATCAGACTAATGGGGATACATGAGTATTACCCTCATACTTTCCTCTCACACAAAAATATCTCATTGAACTCAAGGGAAGTAAACATATATAAGATACACGCTCTTCAATATAAGTGCAAGAGCCGCATAACGCCAGGAAAAGCGTCGCATGCCGCTCGCAAGCCGCGGGTCGGCCACACCTGTTATAGAGACAAGTCCATGAGTAAACTAAACAATGACAATAGAAGTTATTTCAGCGACATAAACTGAGTGACTGAATCTATGAGAGTCTATTCTTGGTGTAGCATTTGCGAGATCATGACGCAATAAACTTACCCAGCAGTTGCCAGTGATATTTTCTCTTGAATAACTTGCCTCGCTTTGTCTGACCATGTTTCGTCATCTTCCCATGGGCCTAAAACACAATCAACCAATTCTCCTTACAGGAATGAGATATATGATTTCATAATTTTATAGATGAAAAGATATATACTATGTAGAACAGAGTAGAATTTAATACTCGATTTTACCTCCGTTTCCCCAAATTCTTGGGGCTTGGAAGGTGCCTCTGGGAGGACTTTTTAGTTCTAGCATCAGTATTTAGGATCGGATGCACTTCTTGACGTCACCAATGGTCTGTGGTGGGCCTCGAACCCAGGATCACGTTGGTCTGAGTCGAGTGTATTACCACTAGGCCACGGCTGCTCAAAGTAGAATTTAATGACAAGGTTACATATACACACACATGTAAACCAGCTTTGAATCTTTACTTATCATAAGTTCGACTTCCTACACGGATTATATGCCTAACTCGTATTAGTTAGATATAATTGCCCAAGCATGTCAATGAATTTTTAGGATGGCTTATTAATCCACTTGATAATGCAAGGGCAAAACCAGCGTGATTGAGTCCAACCTATTAAATCATCTATTGAAAAAGAAATAGCCTGTACATTTTGCAGAAGGAAATTTGCTACACAGGCCAATTTACGAATATGTTAATCATGCATTTCTTATCGGGGTTTTCAAATAAAAAAAGACACCAAACTCTATCAACAAATCCTCTCCATACGCTGCACAAGGTGCTTAAGATATTCAAAAATACCGCCAATTCGCAGCGAGATGCAAAACTTTCAATGATAATCTAAGTTCATTAAACAAACTTTCATAATGTGTAAAGCTTGCTCGTAGCAAGCGAGCAATAAACAAATAGGACTAGCAAACTTGGGAACACTCTATAAATTTTCAACAATTATCCTGCATTCTGCACATGCAAAGATGACTTTCTTCGTCTGTTACTAAAAGAGTTACGTCAGATGCGGAGCCAAACATGAATGAGAGGAGAAATAACTCCTGATTAAATAAAGAGGATTCAAGGAATCCGCCCACGATGAAATTTTAAATAGCACTAAGTGATGCTGTCAGAGCAGCCGTGGCCTAGCAGTGAGGAACTCGACTTAGACCAATGTGGTCCTAGGTTCGAGGCCCACCGCAGGCCATTGATTACGCCAGGAAGGGCATCCGGTCCTAAATGCTCGTGCTATAACTAAAAGTCCTCTCAGAGGCACCCTCCAAGCCCCAAGGAATTGGGGGAAACGGTAGTAAAATCGAATAAAATTAGTGATGCTGTCAGCTTCAGATTGCCTTGTACTTAAGCCTGCATCTTTGTTTGGCATCAAGAAAAAAAATAACTCTCTCGAAGTTTGATTCTTCTTAGAAAAGGCTTTTAAAATTCAATACACGTTTTTTTATAAGAAAACCATCATTTTGCCTGAGCTTCAACTTTCTTTACTTTTCTCGAAATTGAGCCTGAGATCTTCTTAAATTTTTCGTAACTTTTACTGAAATACACTGGCTAAAATGGCTTGCACTTTCGTTACTAATATTGTATACTTGAATTGGAATTCCATCTTTAACATTTTGAATGTAATAGCGACGAAATACCGGTTTTTGTCCAATAAAAATACTTAATTCTGCATACTGAGCCTCGTGACTTTTTTAAGATTTTCTTAAGATTTCGACAATTTGAGCCTCATTTTCTTATAAAGTTTTTCTTATAAAAAAAACATGTATCAATTTTCACAAATTGAAAAAATTACTCGTTTCGAAAAAATTCCTATTTTTGCAAGAATAAAATACTACTACTTATGATTGAGTCAGTTTATGAGAAACTGACTGTGGCCATTCTGTTGAAAAATCTATGAGCTAACTGAAAGGCACCACTCATATTCAGTGGGAATTTTGGAGAAATCTTTGCTTTAGAATGCAATTTATGTGGCTTGCCAGAAGTTTAATAAATCTAGCTATTTCAGGTTCTAAGTAATCCAGCTTGGGCAGTGTCACCCCATATGACTACTCACCCATATATCTTACAACCTAATTCATTCTATAATGAAAGAGTCATATCTCGTATTGCTGTTTAATATTACTGTCTTCCTGCTGAATAAAATGCTTATCACTTATCTACTTACCGTGGTCTATAGGAAAAGGTTTTAGGCCATCCAGCTCAATTAAACGACCTTCATATGCAATGAAACTAACAAAATGAAATGCTTCCATTGCACGACTTGCTGACGCCAGATTCTTTGCTTTGTCGGTCTGCAGCTTCAGTTCTGACCTGAAATGTGAAATTTATCATCTAGCCTATTGGCTATAAGAATGGTTCTAGGTATAAAACGCAGAATCACTATCCTTTCTCCATGGAAAATAATGATACAATTTACGTGAGCAGTGAAGCTCTGACAGTAACAGATACAGCAGACCTAAAGTTTACGTAAACGTTTTGACCAGTCTATACCGTACAGTGTCAAACCTTAATGTTTCATTCACCGTGTAAGTTATTTATTCGAATCTAAGAATAAAGAGATAGAGGTATGTGTCAGTTTGCCAATGCTGTTCTCATTCTGAAGCTTATCCTGCAGCTGCATTTTCCACCATTAAAAAGAAATCCCGTCAAGAATCCGGTAATTTCCCCCTAAACAGTATGCCAATGAGAGTAAGATAAAGCCGAGATACTAACACTAATGCAATAGGGAGTAGAGATATTGGACAATGCGAAATATTTCATGGAAAATCCCAGTTTGGAAAAGATTTAAGAACAATTGGTTCCATCTAACCTTGCATGCTTGTTATGGGCAACTGTTATTTCAATAACATTACCAATGGCAAATCCCTTTGTCTGTTGAGAAAATGAAACAGAAAAGATTTGATTGTTGATGAAGATCACTTCTTACCATGGGTGTAGGAGGACGTCAGATTTTATGGGGGCTGTAAACGTTCTGTAAAGTTTACAGCCCCCACAAACAGATTTATGCCTAGCTTGGGGGGTTACAGCTCCCCCTGCCCTGTATGCTTATGCTTCTGACATGTATCTAATTACAAACTTATAAAAGATATGGTCATAAGGATATAAAGCTATTGCATATGTTTATGGCTTATGTGGGGATCTGTACTTCTGCAAATTCTAAACGTTGAAAATTTAAGACATTACAGATCCCCCAAGAGAAACTACTAAAATATGTTATTTTAAGATTAATACATCAAAGATAAAACTCAATATCACATATATTTAAAGGATAAAAATAGCATATTTATTTTAGCTCTCTTTCAATATTTATATAAACAGGGGCACATCTTGATAGTGTTTGGTGGGGGTGGGTAGGTAAAAAAAAGGTAAAGCTACCGGTCAAATTGACTTGTGCTCCTTCTCTAAACATTATTGCTATTTTACCGACAATTCTGCTCTGCACTTATTAGAAGATGAGGTATCTCAAGCCCTACAGCCTCCAGTAAATAGCCCCTTGGTATATAGATCCTTCACAGTGAATTTAATGCTTAACTAAATAATTCAATTTCCTTAGTTTTCAAATAGGGATAGTGAAAATCTATTTATAAGCACTGTATATATCTAACACTGTTGGAATACATCAAAATCATCCCAAATAGGGCAGATGAGTTCCCTATCAAATAGAAACTTAACAATGCTTAATTTGAATATGAAATCAACAATTTTACTCATCAATGTGTTCCCTACCTCAGGGTCAAAGCCTTTGCAAGTATCCCTAAGCTGTTCCAATGCCTCTCCAAGGTCAACATCCATGCAGTTCAAAAGGACACTTAGAAGGGCATGTGATGCACATGAATTTGGAATGATCTAAAATTAATAATAATAATAACAGTAGTGATCAGTCAATGTCTTGCTATATAAAAACAGAGCATGAAGGCATTTTTGCAAAAAAATGTCAGCTCTCAAATTTCACAAAATAAGAAGACATTTCAATCTGGAAACATGAAGAACGAACAAAATAAGTATAGGAATTAACCATCTTCAAGCAAAAACCATGGCAGACACTTGCAGGAGTAGAGTGCAAGGAGGGCACTCAGTTCAAAAAATCAGACTCAAAGACTTGTGATAAAGCTGTTCACCATGCTTTCTGCAACTATATAAAAAAATTGATAATGCTTAAGAGGCCTCTGGCTTTCTAATTGATACTGATGTGTCTGCCACTACACAAAATTTTTTTCCAATATATGGCTAAATGTTGGGTAAATGACAGAATACCTGCTGCGCAAAAAACATATTGCTAACAATGTCATCATTTTCTATGAAGGCTTCCTTGCCAGGTGTCTTTCTTCTTGATCTCCTTTCCTCTGTCCATTTGAACAGGAATATCAATCCATAGACATGACTTAAATGAAGAGAATATGATGTAATGGCAAAACTGTGTACATACTTTGTAATATATATATATAATATATTCATATATAATATATACATATATATAATATATAATATATACATATATATATATATATAATATATAATATAGATATATATATATATATATCTATATATAATATATAAGTATGCATATATTCATAAGTTTCACACCTTCAATAAACCTAAAAAAATTAATTGATATCAAGACATGCTTTCTTCTTGTCAAACATTTCTACTTCTAATGTATATATGTACATGCACACACAAGTTCAAGTTTCATAGTACAACTCCAACACCAATAAAAATTCCTTATATTAACAACCAAAAACAACACTAGTAACAACAAAATAAAGTAACAGTTTACAAGAAATTAGTGCAAGAGCATTGATTCACATGTATGCCCCTATCTGCACGAGCGATTACTCTAAATTATTTGGATTTGCATGTTTGATCCAAGATTTTGGTATCCAAAATACAGAGTTTCTTGTTGCTGAAGCATTTCAAATACTCCATTTAGGATACAAAAGGATAAAGCAGAGTTATGAAACCAAAAGGTGAAAGTCACCAGCATTACAGTTGTGACAACAAAGCTCCTATTCGGCATGTGCGGTTGCTCCATTTAGAGTGACTTTGACACAAGCAGTTTTTTCTTTTACACTGGGGATTTTACATACGTGTGGACATGCACACATGTGATCACATGTGCCTCCAGGCCTTATTAAAAGTGTTTTGTGCCTGTGAGCACAGATCTAAGAAAAATATGCCAGCAGAAAAAAGATTGTAGTAGACAGTTATAAACAGATTTTGAGGAAAAGGGCCTGCAGCAATCTGAAATGTGGCATTTTGTGCCTGCAAGTGATGCTCACTGCTTGCAAAGATTAATGAGTTCTGTGTGCCTCTGAGTATGGACTGATGACATCAGAAATGCTGGTCCAATACATATAGAAGATATGCTAGATACTATATACTTATGTCAGAAAAGGAGAAAAGTTGGATAGTGACTGTAAGAAATTGTGGTGCTACCTTATTTTCAAATTTATTTGCCATTTACGTTTTAATTTTTTGTTTGTTGTGAGCAAGGGTTTGGTGGCTGGAGGCGGAGGTTGTCTTTGTTGTTTTATTGGTTTTAACATGTTGATTGCATTGATGTGGAGTAAGTTGGTTGATGAGAGTTGAAGTAGAAACAGGATTGCAAAGAATCTTTACATCTTGAATGGATGAACAGTGAATTACTTGATGAAGATAAAGGCGAAGAAGACAACACAATAAAGATGACTCCAGAACAAGACCAAGCAACATTGAACATTTGTACACTATTTGCCTGGACAATTGAACTTTTGGGTTGTCAGTTGATTTTTGATGTGCTTTTTGTTATTTGAATGAAAATTATACAGTCCTCTAAAATAAAAAACCAGTGATATTTCTCATGGTGAAATCAAATGTGTAGAACAGAAATTAGCAGCTTTGCTCAATGCATGCTGTAGGAAACATATTAGCATAACTAAACAATATAAATACAAATTAGAAAAGACATGTTTGTCAAAGGCAAATTGGAGGCATCATACAATGTTCAGATAGGAGGGTACTAACCCTTCAATTGGTTTGCTAAGATCATATATTTCTTCAACTTCTACTCCCTTCACACCTATACAAAATAAGTAGTTTACTTCCATCATTTTTTATTCAATGCAAAGGATCCTGATACAATTAGGCAACTTGCAGCAGCAAATTTCTCTCAGAATGACAATATTAGAAGAGTGAAAAAAGTAGTAAACAAGTAATTGAATTACTAGGTAAATGGAGCATAACAATGATATCGTAAATACATTTTTGCAAGCCAAGTTAGTCAGCACAGTAAGCTGAAAATTTGCACTTTGACAGTAGAGATCACTTACCAAAATCCTCAACAAGTAATGTGAATAATCCTGAAATAAAAAAACTTATTTAAAGCTATGGGTATTTAATCATGCTCCAGTATATTCAAGTTTTCCAGGTTTATCGAAGATGTTGATTAGCAGCTTCATTCTACGACTAAACAATTACAATTCTGAGTATCTAAGACATGTAAAATCACAAAATGATAACAACAAAAGCATCACTGCGTCAAGAATCACAGCACAGCCCTTTGCAATAAAGCTGGAAGGATGTGGCGCGCTTGTCCGCTGGGATCATATGGATGACTGACCTGGATCACTTTCAAGTTCCCTCCATTCTCTATAACTGCCTGGATAGCTCATCTTTCAGGTTCGATACACGAGGCAAACCTATCTACCAGTTCTGAAATTAATTATTTGCGATCGATGGCAGAGCTTGATCGTTTATCGATTCGCCTATTTTCGGCCATATTGCATCTGAATTGTTATTATGTATACAAGAGAGGCTAAAGCAATAGAGCGTCTTATTTCAAAACGTGACTTATTACTTTCAAATGGCTAAAGGTTTGAGTAAAAGAAAACAGAGAAGAAAGAGAAGCGATGCGATCGAGGTACCATTGTCTTGATATTTGAGCTACTGATTAGCTCAATATTTTTCATTCAGGCTTTCGTGTACAGGAAGCTGGCTTAGAGTACAAGAATACGCTGGATTTACTTTAGCAGCTTTCCACGAAGCCAGGTCTGGCATGGGGGCAATGCCCCACCCAGCTCAACGATCTTGCCCGCCCTTGCCTGCAACTTTGAATCTTGATAATTTTGTATCTTGTTATTGTCTTTTGTATGTCAAAGACTGCAGGATGAAGCTGTCCTATGATGTTTGCAAAGGGGCATTCTCCAGCAATGTAAGGAGTGTAATTTGGAAAATTTTGTTCTGGGGACAAGCCCCCAGACTCCCTTTCCTACCTCTGTAGTACTATAAAAGACATTGACAGCATTTTAGCCAACATAAAAGGCATGGTGATCAAACACTTTCTGATCGAAGCTCCTAAACTCCTTCCTTTCCATGTGTATCCAGTAAGCAACAACAGTATATTTAGGTGTGGCGGCGCTAATGGAGTTTTGTACCTCCTACTTGTCTACCATGTTGGCAATTACTAAACATGGAGTGTGTGTGGGTATAATCGCACCATGTTTGGTCAATTTCATAATGGTCGATTTGACTGCCACCTCCTTCCGGCCTGATTGCCCCCCTGTCTATTGAAAGCTGGCTTCATGACTACCATTGAACTAGTTATCTACTCTACTTTTCATATCTTTTCATTATTTTTAATATTTTATTGTCACATCCTTATCACTTTACTCTGAATCAGATTCATCACCTTCTATCCTTAGGATCTACAAAAGTTAACAACTGCAAAAAGTGTAAAGAAAGTGAAGAAGAAAAGGAAGAACACTGAAATAAACAAAGTCCTTAAAGAGTTTAAATTCTCACAAGTTGCTGCTGAGATAAAAAAACTGAATAAGAATGAAACAAAGCAAAACCAAATTGATAAGACACCTGATAAAAGTTTGGACAATAAACAGAGTCTGCAAAATTCAGATGAGTCAACTGGAAGCATTACCTTAATATCAGATGATGATGTTGAAACATCCCATATCCAAGCAAATGAAACAGAGATATCTGAAGAATACAGAGCAGTTGATGCTGATGCAGGTGTGCCTCAAACAGATGATAATGATGCCGAGTGAGTTAGATATGTGTTACTTAAGTAGCAGGCAGATTTGCACCCAAGCCCTTCCAAGCTATTTTCAAACTGTTTCCAAGCCCTTATAGCCCCTTGATTTGGCAGTAGCCTAAACTGCAAGTCCACCTAATTGCAATTCCTCTGAAATTCTTTGAAGAGTAGTCAGCAGAGTAGCTGAATTTGTATTTTGATGGGACTAAATTTAAAAATTGTTCTGAGTATATGTCCTTGCGGATTTATCTGTTTAGGTTTTTACTTTTAGCATTGTTTTAACTGTATTGTAAAAAGAAGAATAATAAGGTTGTATAATTTTAATTTGATGAAAATGCACAAGAAATTAGTGACTTTTGATTTTGCTTGAAGACAGGGTTAGTTTTAGGAAATTTGTAAAAGGGAAACTATTCTAACTGTGGGACTAAGAGATATCAGCTTTAGCACCTAGCTAGCCATATATGACTAGCAGGGAAGAATGGCTGATAATATAGCTCTGAGAAAGTAGTTAGAGACCTTACGATGTGGGAGCTATGTGCTCCAATGAGAGGAATGTAGCCCCTAGAACCTCCATTGGCACTAGTACTGATAGTTGCCCAAGTGAGACAGTAATCCTTTGTTTAAGTAATGCTATTATGATGAGGTACCTTTTCATTTTGTGCAGCTTTAGTAATTCTAGTATTGTGCAGGTATTTTGCTGCTAGTGAAAATGATAAAAGCATCATTGGGTTGCTCCTTCTAAGAAATTCAAAGGTTTGTCAGTTTTGCCTACTACTATTTGTCAATTTGACTGAACTTACAAGTCAGCAAATAAATAGATAAATTGATAAGTAACTATAGTAAATGAGTAACTAAATAATTATAGATAAATAACAAATGCTTGGATTAGTAGTAATATTTAATATTTAATAATGTCAATAATATTTGTCTATAGATAATTATTGAGTCTGCTATGCCAAGGATATTCTTTCTTCCCTTTATCATTGCTACCCTAGTATACTTATTTGATAGTCAGCAGCTATATTCACAGCTATATTCAAAGACTATTGCATGGTAGCATCATGTACCTCATATTATTCTATGTAGGAGATTGCTATCCACGGGAAATTACAACTTGAAGTTCTAAAAGGAAGAATTAACATCCTGGGATATGATGTTTCACCAGAGGATGGTCAAGTGCCTATGTTTTCTTCAAAATTGTCAGCTATACTTGGAATCAAGGAAGCAAGTTGTAAGGATAAAACTGATACAATGAAGGAAGTGATTTGTGAGCAGTTAGAAGAAATTTATGGTAATGAATGGGTCAATATTAAAGAGAAATTGGAGTCGTATGCAAGTGTTGCACTGTTCAGAAAGCTGGTTTCATCAGAGATAGATTTTTTGTGCAAATACAAATCTTATAAGACACTTTTCTCAGACCCCCCTAAGGTAAGATGTTTTTTGTTTCCAAAGATAGGTTGCTGTTTTAGGTACTTTTTGGTATTTGTATTATAAGTCTTGAATGAATTGCAAAGCAGCATGTGCTGTGTAGTTCAAACATATTCTGATAGTTTTATAGACTCAAATTCCTAATTAGATTCAAATTACCAAACTTTGTTTTTGTAACTTTTTAGTCATTTTTTGAGCGAAGTTTATTTCTTTTTTGCATGTAGCAAATAAGTTTGCTGTTTGCAGGTTACTTGCTTATTATCTATCATATTTTATGCCAGTTTTGTGAATCTGTAGGTTGCAATTAGTAAGACTAAGCTAGAAGGAGCAATCAATGTGACAAGCTGGAGAGAAGCAACCGATGAAATTATTAATGTGTTGTCAGGAGTTGAAAGTAAGTTCCTTTATATTTCATATCATTTTTGATTAAGTATTGGATATGGAGCAGCATTACTGACAAAGAATTTCAATTTTGTTTAACTATTTGAAGTCCCTTTCATCTCATGAGAGATAGGTGAGGTAAAAGTGCCCCTCTTATCTTGTCTTCATTGATACCAACAAGATATTCAACATGTTTGTGAAGAATTATGTACTTATAACCAAAGCAGGGCATTCTTCTTTTCTCATTGACCATCTTCCTCCTTTACTACCCTATCATTCACTCCATCAAACCACAAATAAAATGTGATACATCCTTTTTTATAGGAAACATGTCTGTCAGAAACATGAGGCTTAAATTAGGTAAATTAAGAAACATTTAAGAAACATAGGCAGGCTGAGTTTTAAATAATAGCATGCAAAAACTATTTTTGCTAGCAAGTTTTTGATCAAACCAGTAAGAAAATAGAATGAACATCCATTACATACCTCACAAAACCTGAGCATCCTTTTCTTGCATCATAGTTGTCTAATCTGGGTTGTTGTTGTCATCAAAAATCTTTAAATTTGAGAAATACTTAAGGCTGGATTTGACAAAATATTAAGTAACATCCAGGTTGAAGCCAAAGAGTTTGTTTCTTACAAAAACATGTATAGCATAGAAGACTATGCAAAGAAATAAGCACTAGATAAATATCCATGCAATGTTGACCATAATAACAGCTGCTATGATGATCTTGTTCTACTTGATGTTTTATTTTAATTTGTTGAGTTTGGTTACTATCAAGCATTTATTTCTTCATTGTTCTTGAGTTACACATCTATTTACAGTTATCTTTTATTTAAGTTTAGACCTTTTGACCCAATTATCTCATTTGTCATTTGTGTGGAGATAACAGCTGCTATGATAATCTTGTTCTACAGCAGTAGAAAATAGCTGAGTGATGCTCCCCTGGTTCTTTTCCATTTCCTCCTTTAAAATATAACTTCAATTCTAAGTATGGTTAGCACATGCTTTGAAATTATGAATCATTTGAAAGAGGAGGAAATGATGGCTTTGGTAAGAAGGAAAGAATCACTGCTTATTAATTAAGTGGCATTTTTGTTGTGTTGCATTCAATATTTTTTGCCCTCTCATGTATATTTATTATGTGCTTTATGTGTTTGTTATTTATTTGTTTTATTTTATTTTCATTTATATATTCAATATTGGTAATATTTCCTCACTTGAAGTGAAAATAGATTTTTGTGTGACATCTGGGTATTTCCATTTATAGGCACTTCTGGATTTCATATTCTTTTGTGTGGAAATAAGAATACTGGGAAGTCAACTTTTGCAAGATACCTCATTAACTCCATCTTATCCAGGTAATCAATTTGTGTTTTCCATATTGTGGTGTCTTTATCATCTTTAATCATTTTTCGACTCTGACTCCCTCCCCACCACAATTACTCAGGTGCAGTTTTTACAGAACATTATTATTATACTTGATATGTAGGATTGATTGATTGACACTTGATTTATTCATATATGTGTGTGTGTGTGTGTGTGTGTGTGTGTGTGTGTGTGTGTGTGTGTGTGTGTGTGTGTGTGTGTATAAGAAGTTTATTGAATGAGTTCTTCCTTTAGGGTGCTCAGTATCATAAGGCAGAGCTTTATTGATATGTATATAATGGCAAATTATGCATATAGATTCTACCATTTTATACATACATACATTTATACATACATATATATATATATATATATATATATATATATATATATATATATATATATATCTATATATGCATTTACAATAGTCATCAAGTTAGGAGCCATTTATTACATGTTACCATTACATTTTTCATGTTACCTAACCAATGTAGAGCAATTGAGAGTATGCTACCCAACGTTTGAGAAACAAAAAAGTGATATACCTAACCTTAAGGCTTGCTGAAAAATAATTTATCTAGTCTTTCCCTTCACCCCAACCTGAGGCATAAATATTGAATGGTCCTTTGGTTAGTGATATGCAGCAGTGAGTGAACATGACTTAAATATATAAATGTTCAGTATTTTATTATTTGTAACTGAATATTGCATCAGGCAATCATTTTTGCTACAGTTCTAATTTCCAATATCAATCAGATTTTGCCATTCATTATCATCATTATGTTAATCATCTTCATCACTCTCTTCTCTTCACCCCTTTTGAAATAACATGTTGTTCCCTAGTGGTGCAATGGCCACTGTTGTGAATTGATTAGGGCGGAAGGCAAAGAGAAAGAACCCATTTCAAAATATATAGATAACGATTAAATCAGTGAATATATAATCTAATTATTTCTACAGTGCATCTTCTCTCGCAATGCTCCTCCAACTCCTTCTTACTGCTGCTGCCAGATGCAAACTAATAACACTGTAAATACTGCGCGGGGCCTGGTTCTAACAACTCTGCTAGCCAATGATAAACTTTTACAACAGCCAATGAAAGGCTGATGAACAAAACTTTAACCACTCATCAGAATAGTCTACGGTTGCTAATGATTGAAATATACAAACGAAGCATAGTTTGAATCCAACTTTTGTGAACGATGTTTCTACTGAGAGAAATAATTAGTACAACTTGAGAAGTGGAAATCATTTGTGACAGCCAATAGCAAGAGCAACAACATACGGACTAGAAAATAATGAATACAGAGGTTGTCTTTTATGGTCCACATTACCAAAAACATCAAAGATTCTAGATCTCTGCCTGACTTCAAACGGAAGATAAAAAAATGGGTTGGAAATTCTTGCGTCTGCAGATTATGAAAAATTTTTGTTAAAAATTTTGGGTTTTTATAGTTGTCGTTTAATAGCTTATCTTTTGAACATTTTGATTAGGTTTTTGTTGGTGTTAATTAGTTTTTAGCTATTTTGTGTTTGCCAACTGTAAAAAAATTTGTTTCAAACGTCATTTATAATATCTCATATATTACGAGTGCAAATCTCACTGAATAGGCAATTTGTACTAAGCTGGCTTGCAAGTAATAGTAATAAAACAAGAACTATAGTTTATACAACGTTGTGTCAGGAAGAGAGGAGTTCTGGGTCAGTCCATGGTTTGGTTCGCATGCAAAAAATGCAATGCGTGGGGTGTATGATGATGGTGGTCATTTTAATTGCTACATAGTGGAGGTGAGGTTTTTCAATGCCTAGCTCTTTGCACATGTCAAAAAATGATTCAGATGCTTGACCACAAATACCAAGAGAATTTGTTGATAAGTTTATTAACTTTGCTTTACGGTATGTGTTTTCAAAAATGTCCTAGAAGAGGTTGATACTTAATTTAGAAGAGGTCGATACTTTCGTTGAGAATTGCGTTCGAGGTTAGTGTCAAAGCCGACTGTTATCTCTATAACAAAGAGGCATTTATCTTCTATACTTAGAAGTATATCAGGACGAAGACTTTCACCAGTTAGAATAGACGGCAACTTGTTGTTGTTGTTGTTTAATTTATTTTGAGTAGGCTGTTATACCTAGCTTATTCAGCTAATTTAGGCCTACTATGCATGCCGCATCCAGGCATGGGACTCCTAGTTTAACGTCCCTTCCGAAGGATGGCGGAGTGAGCTGTTTTGGTCGTTCATCTGGAGGTCGCCCATCCAGTTTCTGACCGTACACAGTCATGCTTAACTTCAGTTAAGATAATGGAACTGGCTGGGCCGCTTGGCCACTCATCCCTAAACCTATCAATCTACCAGGCGAGAGGTAGCCTGGTAGATTGATGTATTATAATAAAATGGCTAGTTCCTGGCTGTTATTGCTAGTTAAGCAGGGATGAAAATAAGGAAATTTATGGTGTCAGACATTGTTGGAACTTTGATCAAATCAGGTTGATTATTGCTGCAAGGGCACTAGAACATGAATGGGATTATTCATTCAGCTGAGCATGAAAAGATTTTGGGTCTTACTGTCAAGTTTTGACTCACTTGAAATGAAGTACCTAGTGTAATAAAAAGTTTTCTATTTACCGAGGGGGGTCGTAGGACATTTTGACAATATTTGTCTCAGTGTTACCTGCTGTTTGAACATTTCTTTCCGACATTTCTGATGTCCGATGGTTTTTTCCATCCCTGCAGCTCTGTACAATAACTAGAGACTAAGTATGCTGGAATAGAATAGATCTTTCTGAATATCAAGTTTAAGCTGTTCCAGCACACTTAGTCTTTAGTTATTATACACTTAGTCTCTGGTAACTGCTGAAAGTACAAATGGAAGGCGACTGCTTTGCTTTAGTTGGTGAAAGAAAAAGTTTCCCGTTAACAAAAGGGGATCATCGGACATTTTCACAATTTTTATCTCAGTATTACCGATGGTTAGAGTATTTTTGTCGGACTTTTCAGATGTCCGCCGACTATTTGCATCCGTGCCTAAGAATAGGTGGCTTATCTGTGAGTGTGCCATATGGATGGTTACCCAACAGTGCTCTGTTGCATGAAGAGTCACTTAGATCTTCTAGAAGCCATCGCCCTCGCTCAATATCCTTTGTTTATGTCTTTACCCCAACATATTGCACAGCACAAGAACACGTGGGTCTGATACCCACCATGAGAAGGCAAACAAACTTCAACTAGTACTATAGTTATTATCGTCATCATTAGAGATAGAATTTTGGAAATCATTATGACAACCATGTTTACTAAGCATAGGCGTCAAATCTTGATTGGCTAACAAAGGAATCACCATCAAAGGATTACTGCCAATAATGTTGCGAGAATTCCTTTTTTAGCAAATTACTATTTACCACCAAAACACGCTTCTCGATGCTTTTCGAACGAATTCTCGCAACATTATTGGCAGGAATCCTTTGATGGTGATTCCTTTGTTAGCCAATCAAGATTTGACGCCTATGCTCGTTTACTATAGACCATGAATCAGTAAATTTCATTCTAATCATTATAATTCTCATTCATCATTTCTACATTACGATGTATTCTTTCTAATTAGAATTTTTTGCTTGTGCCTCAAATATACTGAAATATACATTTTCTACCTTAGACGAAAGCTAATTTATTTTTTCTAAGTTTTAATTTCCGGATTTCCTATCCCATATTCTTCCGTAGATCTTCGAAGACAGTATTCTTCCTTGAGTGCGATGCTGGACAAACTGAATTCACTCCACCTGGTATTATATCTCTATCACGAGTTGACAAGCCAATACTTGGTCCGCCTTTCACACACCAAAAGGATCCTATTGCGTATGTTACCATATATTCTTACATTCTTTGAACGTATCTCAACTTTTTTTCAATGTAAAATCCAGACTATTACGGCTAATGTATGTTGGCTACGCAGTCTTGAGTCTTATGACAAAATTCGATGCGACAGTGGACTGACGTATAGTTAGCAGGATACAGTAAACTAGACCTCAGAATCTTCTGACGGGCGGACTACCAAGCTCCCACGGGGCAGTAGCTCTCTCTAGCCCCCACCCCTGATCATAGCTAGGTTGCAAATGTAGTAAGGGGGCTTGCTTTTTCTGCAAGGTATGCTCCTCATCAAGAACCCCTTAGAACACCGTGTATTAGAGCGTCAAAAAAGGTTGGATTATCTCAGTGCTTCTCAATTATTTTTTGCAAAGCCACCCTCATAGGAAGAGAAAATGTTCCCCCCCCACTCGTTATAGATGCTATTATATCAATATTTATAGAAGTTGTATATACGCGACCCTTGCAGCATTGCATCGCTCCTCCCTTGGGGCAGTGGTGTAGAAGTAAATCGGTAGTTAGGGGGCTCTATTGGTAGCTAGGGGACTCTTTTCTCGTATATATCTTTTTAAGAAACTTTGAAGTCAATCCACGTAGTTATATGAGAAAATGATAATGTCATCCAAAAAACAACATATTTTTAATACCCTATATCTTGTAAACTTACGATTTCTCCACAGCTCTTTGAATCTAAAATAGCTTTTTACAGCAGAATATTGATTCTGCTATGTTTCTACTTCGAAAAAATATACAGAGCTAGGGGGCTGAGCCCCTCCAAGTCACAGCTAGGGGGCTGCGCCGCCCCCTTCTTCTACACCACTGCTTGGGGGGCGCACCCCACTATTTGAGAAACGCTGGATTATCTACCGGTTGGGAAAAACAACGTAAAATATTGTCGCAGGGGTTAAGGAGAGATCTGGATGAACAGTTGTCCTCTTACGATATATGTAAAGGGGCCTGATCTGTGATTATCTGCTGCATGGAAAATATTTGTTTTTCGCATTTATTTTACTGGTGTTTCACTATTGTACTTTTTTCTCACGAAAAGCAGCTTTAGATAAGTCTTAAAATTTCCTTGCTAATGCATGGCTCTTCAATTTTGATTAGTGAACGTATTCCTTATTTCTGAAAGCTTGACTAGATTAGCTTCATTCACTTGTGGTATCATCTTTGTCACTGAATAGAATTCTCACATGTATATCCGAGAAATGCGGGATTATTCATCATTGAATGCTTTTTCATAGCTCCCACTTTGCATCAATGATAAGGATTGATTTTTTGCAAACAATATGCCATAGATTTTGCAACCCACATTCTTGTTGGCCATATATATATATATATATATATATATATATATATATATATATATATATATATATATATATATATATATATATATATATATATATATATATATATATATATATATATATATATATATATATATATATATATATATATATATATATATATATATATATATATATATATATCTATATTTATATATATGCATATATGTATATATGCTGTGCTGCACTGATGAGCCCACAAAGGGCGAAGCAGTACTGTCTGCATGTTGAGTAATTATATATATAAATAACAGCTTGCTTTAGTCCCAGCCTCAATATTCTTAAATTTAGCTGATTTTAAACCTAAGATTATTTTCAAGTTATTCTTAAGTGTCAAAGGTGTAACTTGGTCTGGAAATGACAGGGATTTATTCAAGTCTTTGTTGATATCCTACTTCATCATAAAGCACATCAAAGAAGAGCAGAATAATAAGTGTTTTATTGGTTGTCCAAAATTTGATCTAAAACCACCATTTTAGCTTTAAATGTGCAAAAAATTCTAAATCTTGATAAGCTTGATCCTTGCATTATTCTTAAATTATTCTTAAATTTCAGCGATTCTGAGCCTTAATATTCTTTTGAACTTTATTCTTAGAAAATAGAAAGTGTGTATTTAGCCTTTAGATTTTAAGCTCTTATCATTTAGGTCTCCAATGAATATCACGATATTTGTTCTTGTAATTTGTGTAAATTTTATAGTTTTGTTTCCAGTTTCGTTGAAAATTATCATCAGTAATTTGTGCGTCAAGAGATACATTTATTTTATCCAGCTAGTGCCACAAGCTCTTCCTAGAGCCCTAGACTTAGCACTATATTCTGCTAGATCAGATGTCGCATGTTGTAATCATAAGACGGTTGAATGAGGTCTATCTGTTTAGCAAGAGCTACATTGATCAAGCTTAGACCTGTGTAATTCCCGCTAATTTGTAGGATAGAGAGACTGATCTTTACTGATATCACAATAACCAAGGATTAGTTTCTCCAGCTGCATTCTCTCCATTGTTTTTCCAATTATCTCCAATGACCAAGCACAACAGATATCGTTAGCCCAAGTGGCAAGTAATCGCTACCCAGACCTTCATGTAAATGAACAATTTCTAGAAGCCTTTTTTAGAGTCTAAGAGTTATGTTTATTAGTTAGCTACACATTTTAGGAGCAACGTTTTGTGCAATCAACTTAAAGGGCAATTTCTCTTTTACAGATCCCTGTTCTTTGGAAATAATACCTCCAAGGATGAGCCTTCAAGATACATAAGATGTATTGAGGAGGCTTTCCAATTTTATATCGCACATCATCAATCGGAAGGCCCATTGATAATTAACACTCAGGGATGGGTCAAAGGTTTGTATACATCACCTTACATATTAGGGAGGTGCTGGATTGCACCCCCCCATTAAATTCCCAATCTTTTCTTGTTTTTTGTGTCAGCCCTAAAATTTACAAACGTTTGAGGCGATTGAAAGCATGCCTACAACTCACGCGATACTATGTGTTCCCCCTGCTTATAATGGATAGTTCCAGGAGTTGTCTTGCTTTGTGCCCTATCAAAGAAAATTAAGTCTTTTAAGTAGAACCTCTCCTTGCAGAACTGTTTCTTTTAAAATATCACGCTGCCTTAAATCGCCCCTGATCTTCAAGTGATTGGATGTGAAGGCTTTTAGAGCGCAATACCAAAAGATATAGCTACCATTGTTTGTATTCCTATGGCTTCATTAGGCCAAAAGTCGAGAAGCACCTTGCATCTGAGTTGCATGGAAGGGATAAGAAAGTTTTGACTGTGAAGAAGCCTTATATAAATTATAAATAAAATATATGATAAAATTTTGATTTAATAGTACACTCTGCAAAGGCCATAAAACAGCGTATGCAACATGTGGAAAACAAGACAAGAAGGATGATTGTTATCTAAGCAATCTATACAGCCTTCGCAATTCGCTGAGATAAAATCTTGACGAGACGCTGGAGTGATAACTGCAAGTGTAGATACAGATTGCTCAGTTAACAAAGAGGAGTTCTTTGTATTTTTTGAAGGTGTTATTCGTATTGCCTAAATTGTATTGAGAAGAATAGATGTGATGGCTATCTACTTTGTATTATTGCACCTCCGCAGGTATTGGCCTGTCTCTTCTTGCTGATACAATAAGGTTGACAGGGCCAATGTACGTGCTCCAGTTCAGGACACAACGCGAAATTGAAAGAGGATTCACTCCACTCAGCCATGAATTTGTACATTTTCAGCCAGGATGGGTTGTCGAGGCAAATCAAAGGTATACTTTAGCCATTTCGCACTCTTATAGTTCGCGACTTTTATTACCCCGTAACTACTATTTTCTTTTGTTAAGTTTCGTATATTTTGATCTATAGTTTCCATTTTTGAGATAGTTGTGAAAGATAGTCATGAAAATCTTTATGCACATTCTACATACCATGAATTTTCTCTTTCCATTGCAAATTTGCGTATTTCACTTTCAGCTAGTTGATACCAGTCTTGTTCCGTGACCTTCTCTCTAAAACAGGGAACATTCGTGTAGAAGGATTTTCAATACAAAAGTTCAGTACAAAAGTTTTTTGTAATGAATACATTGGTTATTTTTGCAAAACCTTCTCTTAGGTAACATTTTAACCGGTTATCTTTTTTTGGATGTTTCCTTCGTGTGTTATATAGCTGGTCTGAGTCTTAGGCTTGCTCTGTAAGGTATGACCTCAGTCGAAAACTACGTATGTATTATAAATTATCACTTTGGCTTGAGGTTTGTGAATGTTTATTGTTTAGGGCTGGTTTCCATATAATCGTAAGCATGTTTCCATATAATCGGTAGGTGCTTGCGATGCATCGGCGATGGTTCGCAGGCAGATTTTTTTTAATGGAAACACTCTTTTTCCGACGTCTGCGATGCATCTGCGACATCGTAAGAGCATCGGGAGAGTAGAACCATGTTCTACTTTCGCGGTCTTTACGATGCTTTTCCGGCATCGCCGATGGCTTTAAAATGTATAGAAACACTCATCTGCGATGCATTGGCGATACCTCTGCGATGACCTATTGTTTTGTATCCCACGAGACATGAATTATCCAACATCAGATAACTTCAATAACAATACGTAATGTTTACACATACACTTTTAAAACTACCTTTCCTTGGTTACAAGCCACTAGGTTTCCGATTTTATTCTATATGGGAGCACTCATCTGCGATGTATCGCCGATGCATCGACGATGCATCGTAGGCATTTTACGATTATACGGAAACCAGCCCTTACTTCGTTCACAGAAGTTTTAAAATGCACCAAATGATTAAGGAAAATATCCAGAAAAGAGTTTTGGTCTTCCTGTGTATTCGAGGTTTATTAACTTAAGAGTTTTTATTTTAGTCCTTGAACAGTTCTTGAAAACTCCGTGAATTCACTTATCAACATCCTGCATGAACCTCGGATATACAGATGGATTGATTCAGGTGATAGGTGATAGCAGTGATTCAAGTGTACACTTCTGTAAATTGCAATCTGATATACAGATGAATTTATTAAGGTGATAACAATGAGTACAATTTCTTTGTAGTATCGAAGACGAGATTCTTGATAATGGAACCCCTGCGCAGTATCGCATCATAGATACGCCAAAGCAGCATGTCGATTATCAGTGAGTAACTTCTAAAGAGATATAGATGTTGGAAACTTGATCAACTTTTCGCTACATTTAGGCCATAATATGCCATCCATATGGCCACTTCTCCTCATGCTTCTACCAGATCACTCTTTATGTAATGGTGTTGCCTTGGTATCTCAGCTGCGGCACTGAAACGGTGAAAACATCCTTCCATGAAAGCATCCCTTCTTCCAAGAATATTCACCATTATAGAACCATAGACTAATCACAGAATGAAGTTTCGCAACTATAGACTGAACAGAATGCCTACATGCCACACAGGCTAATTGGAGCAATAGCCTATTCAAGTTTGCTTGGATGTTGGCGTTGATAGTCAGCTAGTAAATACTATCGAACGTTGAGGATGGAGTGCCTAAAAGCTCACTCATTTTGTTTACTCGAAAAGTTATTTATTTCCCCTGCAAAATTTTGGCTGCCCCCACTACAAAAATGTTATGAACAATGTGCTTGCCATATGCACAGCATTAGCAGAAATTAATTCAAATTGTAATTCCTAGTAGGTTTGTAATGCTTGCAAATAATTTAAATAGAGCTTAGTTTCAATAGATCCATCTTGCAATTGAGAATTGGCATTTGTGATATTATGCACATTAATCATCATTACTGTTACAAATAGGGGCTTTGTTTTATTCCCTTTGGAGGGTTGTTTGACGGCTATCTTATCTTAGTAAAAGCTCCTAGTCTTTTTAAATCAGCAAGAGAGATATTTGGATTTAATTCTTTCACACACTTTTATAAGACTATTACCCATAAGATAATTGAGGCTCAATTTCGCCAAAATTCGAGAGGAATTTTCGAACAATTAGAAGATCAAGCATGTTTGCCACATAACCTGGAAAACCTAGAAAAATGTCCATCTTTTATGAAAGTCAGTGAACATTTGGAAGAGTCAGAAAAATATGTTGAAAAAACATATTGGTCAGTGAATTATCTTTTGTTTACGTTAGATAGTCAACATCCTTGCTATAAAATAGTTGTGGCCACAAAGACATTGCTCTTTGTATGTGCACCCGGCTCCCGGCTGACATTGGGCCTTTGGTCAAGGAAAAATAAAAGAATTTTTCTTTTCATTTTCTGTGGCAACCATGTCAAACATAATGAAGATTTAGATTTTTCTGTTAATTTGAGTATTTTTTAGATCAACTTTTGTACTTTAGATACAAAATTTCTTGCCATGTTCCGATCACATTTTGTTGTTATGAGGAACTGAAACATGAAGAGCATGTTGTCTTTGAGTTTCATTCGAATTTACAACTTTGGTCACACAAGAATATTTTAAGAATAACTAGATTTTCATATTAGAACTTTGTCTTATTATTTCCATCCCAAATGTAGAGCACCTCTTGAGTCACCACGTACATCACGCTAGGTCTTTGTAAAGAGACAATATAGGACTAGTCTTAACGTATTTTTGTATTAACATTCTTTCTTCATTTTAGACAATTTAAATCAGTTGATTATCGAAAGTTGTCCGTTCTTGCACACTTGAGCCATTTGTTTACGGATGAATCAGTCAATTCTTGCATGGTTGAGAGGCCGATAAGCTGCCTCATTCCAAGGATTGTGTATTGGAAAGATGTTGCTGTTCACGTGATGCACTCGAAGGTATTGTTGTGAGCATGTATGCAATATTTTTTTTATAAGAAACCTCCAGTTTGCCTGAGCCTCAATTGTCGTAACCTTTTCCGAATTGAGCCTGAGATTTTCTTAAAATTTTCTTAACTTTTACTGAAATAAGATAGCTAAAATGAGTTACCTTTTGTTTGTTAATCTTGTATACTCGAGTTTGAATTCTATCTTTAACATTTTGAATGTTATAATGACGTAATATCGATTTTTGGCTAGTAAAAACACTTAACTTTGGAATTCGAGCCTTGTGGTTTTCTTTAGATTTTGGCCATTTGAGCCTCATTTTCTTATAAACTTTTTCCTTATAAAAAACGTGTAGCTCTTTGGGATGTCCGTAGAAATATTTTGAGATTTATCACTTCAACAATTTCTAAGATAAAAACATGGACTATGTGTTGGTAAATCAGACATACTCCAAAAGCCTTATAATATGTTATAAGACTTATAAGACTTAAAATATGTTTTCTCACTCCTATTTTCTATGGTTGTTAGTTTTGGACTTCTGAAAAGTTTTTTGTAATGATGTAGACGATTTAATTTCCTCTCATAGGTTCCTCCGAGCTTGGTCATGGCAGCAATTAATTTCTCATTGGTATCTTTGTCCTTTGTACATCCAAGTATGGTAAGAGTATTTTCTCCATGTCATTCTGTAAACAGTGGCATTGTCAAGGGAGCATATACCCTCCACCCTCCAGTTACAATTGACGTTGGTTTCTTATTCCCTCGAAATCTCTATTTTTCGCTACCAACCTTAGCAGTATTATCATCATCTTCACCAGGACCATCACAGCCATGATTTATTACATCTCCAGCATCTTTACCATCACCAGCAAGATTACCACCTTGAGTATTACAACTATTATCATCATCACAGTACCATCAATATCACATCACCTTCAGCAAGAAAACCAAAATCAGAAACACCCTCTCCTTTTTATATCTTAGTTATAAGAATTCCTTTACTGGTAAGTTAAACCCACTCATTTCCTGTTTCTAATTAGGTCATTGAACTATCCGAAGATGTACTTCCCAATGGGCCTAAATTCCTCAAGCACAACCCTGTTGCTTCACATATTGGATTTGGTACGTCTCTTATAGTTTAATATTTCCTAGATTGATTTATGATCACAACCCTTGAGAGTGTTTCACAGATTCAACTTTGACATAAACTATAGATTTGCCTGGTAAAGTTTGAGTTTAACAAAGCACCAAGGAATTAAAATGTTAATGGTCACATCTGTTTCCAGATGGTGAAATAAGTCCTTTGTACAACAGCGTTCACGAGCAGCTGTGGAAAAATTGTTGATGTACTATTGTTGTTTATAAACAATTTTTACTTCAAATGTGGGACAGTTTCATTGTCCTAATATTGTATGGAGTTATTTATGACCATGCAATGCATGACAATGCGCATGCTCTCTAGAATTCT
Source organism: Cassiopea xamachana (assembly GCA_900291935.2). Lineage (NCBI taxonomy): Eukaryota > Metazoa > Cnidaria > Scyphozoa > Rhizostomeae > Cassiopeidae > Cassiopea > Cassiopea xamachana. The sequence goes on along the minus strand of OLMO02000003.1, from coordinate 10,481,452 downwards.
CTGCAGGCTCGGCCTAGGCCCCATTCCTTTAAGAGAAGATACTAGTAATTTTACATGTAGCAATTCCGAGGGAGTCTAGTGTAGGCTTTGTGATGAAATTTAATCAAACTTTCCAGTACTTTTGAATAACTTTCAACAATTTCTCTTTTCAAGGGTTCATTCGAAACATCGATATTGGCAGAAAAGCATTTGTGATTCTGACGCCATTGCCCTTTGAAAAACTCATCAACGTAAACGCACTTCTGAAAGGAAACATTGATATACCTTTGGAACTCATTGAAACTGTAAGTAGTTTTATTGGGAACTACTTAATGCCCAGGCACGGTGCTACAGAGGCTCTGCAGCAAATGGAGAAGGGGTAACAACTGCCAGCATTATCACCGTGGGGGGAGGGGAAAATTTCGTATCTGCACATTTAATATCATTCCAGGTCAATGGGCCCGTTGGAGGGCAAAATCATGTCAGATTTTTCACTTTAGAGGCAATTCCTCCGTGCCCCTGCAGTAGTGTACCTGGTGTAAAGGTATGACACTCCCAAAGATTGATGGTAGCCAAGATCCTCGATAGATTTGAGATTTCAGCTGCCAAAATTCCCTTCTAGCTATTTACAGAAGTACAATTTTTACACCTCCTGGCCTCACTCTGACTTTTTGTTTGTTAGAAGCCAAATTCAAAGCTTTCTAATTGAACTTTTATAAGAAACTACTCTATAAGCAATCTAGTACTAGACAGCCTAAAATTTAGGAAACTTTTAGAACTACAAAGAAAGAGTTAAGAGACAAATAGCACATTCAAATCGTTACCTGGTACGACGTAAAACTGTACCAAAACAATGTGAACATGACATTGCCTAAGAATTTAACTCGTACTAACGCATTTTGTTTGTTATAGGGCAAGTAGTATGCTACATTAACGTTCTGCGTACGCTTTCACTGCAATTTAGTTCGCTAAATTAAGAAACGTTTAAGAAACTTTTAGTGCTAGGCCTTGAGCTAGGTTTCTTATACAAGGAAATCGTGTTTTACGTTTGAACTAATTCTTGTTTTTTATACCTCTTAGCATCTTCTAGAAGTCTTGGAAATTCTTAGTTTGCAATGCAAATAGTACTTTGCGAGAAAAATACCGTTATTGTATTGTCGAGATGAAGGTAGCAGAATGGAACTTTCGGTTTAGTTTTTCAGGGTTTATGAGTATCGAAAACCAGGTTTTTTGTACATTGATTTCTTGGTAAGTAAAAAACGTATATTCATTTATGACATCGAATGCTTTTACTTTTAGGATAAGCTCAATTCTGAAAAGCTGTATTGCACTCTCAAAAACAATGCTGTTATCCGTGGTGCTCGCGCAAGAAAGCCACGATTTAATTTAAAACGAAGGAAGTTTGCCTCTCTAATGGCTACAGCATGATGGCGTCACAAGATAAGTGGTTTACCACATTAGAATGGATCTTGTATTCCTGGAAAGCCTGTTTGTTTACGTTGGTCAATAGTTCGGTTGCAGACATTGAGCTTTGTTCTATGTTGAACGGCAGGCTATACGGATTTATGGCTGATTAGTCCTATTGTACATCATGTTTACGTTATTACTGTAATAGAGTCAGCCTATAATCCTTAAAGGAAGAGGGCAAGAATACTGCCAAGATTTTTATACAATTCGGTATAATGGACATGCTAACGCTTGCCAAAGTCGAAGACATCTTACACACACGCAATGATATCTAGTCCTTTTGAACACTTTTTTGTGAGTTTTATGTGTGTGATAATTTGTATACCAAGTCCAGTTTCATGCTAAATAGTCGACGCGTATGTTTGCTACTGACCAAAGAGGTTATAGTCCGCTTACACTATAATAAAGTCGTCCATGAACTGGAAGTTGATAGTCCACCTATTATCATAGGTCACTCAATATAGGGTAAAGGTCTACGTAATGTATCAATTCCAGCAAGGAATTCAATGTGCTACCTTGTTAAGTGCTGTCTGAGAGACGATTCTCCCCTGTCTAGTTCACTTTTGTCACGATTAAAGAATTTAAAGCTAACTTTGATTAGTTTGATTGGTGTGCAGTGAAATGACTGAGCAAGTGCAAATCACACACCTTTGACGATGGTTAGAATTGATTGGTTCAGTTGAAGAGATAGCAGACTTTTGTAAAGCATCAAAGTACGCAATTTTTGATAAGAGCAATGCTTGTAAGCATATTCAGGCTCAGAATACTCAGTAACCATAGTTGCCAAGTCTTCCGCATTCTGTTTGAGACTCCAGCATTTCAAGATTGTTTCCAACCGAGCTCCAGCAACAGCAAAATCTGGAAAAACCTCTTTCTTATAAATAAACTTTATAAAAATATCCAGGCTCAGAATTGCTGAAATTTAAGAATAATTTAAGAATAATGCAAGGCTCAAGCTTCATCAAGACCTAGAATTTTTTTGTATTTGAGGTATAGTACTGCTTGTGGATTGACGGAAAAAATGTAAGAATATTGTGGCTCAGCGAGAAATAAAGTTTTCTTATAAAAAAAGTATGTAATCACTGTTTCATTGGATTTCATAGAAAGTTTGCATGCTATCGTCTCAGTTGACAATTCACATGACTAATGATTACAACGGAGTTATTTTATGATGCATACGTTGTATTTCTACCGCTAGTATTGTTTTTGCTTTTCTGTTTCCCTAGCAGCAAAACCTGAAACAATAGATAGAGAGTTACGCATTAAATTGGCATCCTGTAATTCCCCATACCTGCGGACAGAACGATACACTTCATTAACGTATTAAAAAAATTATTCTTTTTCAACATCTGCTGAAATTAGATGCTTTGAAGAATGTTACTAAACTTGCCATTTTATCTCTTGATAGATTAATCAGAGCCACGATCCTCTTTCGTGTGATATTATCGACATGTTGTTGAAGCTAAACTTAGTTTAAAAATGATTTGTGCTAAGATCTGCTGTTGTATGCCTCCAGCAATTAAACATGCTTTGCCCCATACTGTTCACAACATTATGGGTATATGACCCCCTTTTAAACTTACCTTATATGACCCCCTTTTTTGTTTATAACAGTTCCCCTGAATACGTATGCCCCTCTTCATACATCCTTCCTACTTTTTTGTTCTCATAAGATTACCCATTTTTCATGGAAAGTATAAGAAGTAGATTTAGACTGCTCGAAAGTTTAAGAGAGTACATTTCTGAAATTTAAGGCCTAAAAAAGTTAATAATTTCATTTAAAAGTAAGAACATTAAGACTCAAAATTGCGGAAATGTAAGGATACTTTAAGAGCAACACAGCTCAAGATTAATCAAGACTTAGATATTTCAAGTATTTTAGTACTTTTTAGACTATGCTTTATATTGTAGACACCTATTTATTATTCTTCGTTTAAGAATATTGAGGCTCTGCAACAAGTTTTAACATTGAAAATGCTTGTTATCTGTGTCTAATATCAGTCTGGTTAAATATGTTCACAGTTTTAGCAAATAGGTTATGCTTGCCTTTTGCAGATGCTCGTTTTAAGTGTTTGAAAATACCTTTAAATATGCACAGTTTATGAAGAAAATCTGAGGAAGATTTTAATGCCGAAATCGTAAAAGAGCTGGATGAGTTTCATTACTAGACCAAGCACTTTCTTGTAGAAGACTTGTATTTCTTGTGTGCAACCCTCGTGATGGGTAATATTTCGATGGCCTGGTATTTTCGTTACGTGTTCTTCTAGTGTAACCCGAAGTGAACTTTAACAAACTACATTGGTCTACAAGTATCAATCAAAATATGAGATACAGTGGGCTTGAACTTAACTGTATGTATTTAATAGGTGTGCAAGAAAGTAGCAATGTATAATGAATAATTGATAATAAAAAGAGTTCTTTGATGTTTACTAATTAAGCCTCAACGTTAAGGAAATGAAAGACATCGGAGTATCTGATAAGTTGTGCGGAATCTTCGACCAGATATCCTGTTGCCTGGAGTTATATAAGCTTACGGAAAATTGTCAAGGGATAATGGCTTCCTTCTTTGCAGATTTAGTTTATGTGATAAGAACATTTTTATTGTAGGTGTATCTAAGATCTTTTGGCCTGAGTTTGAGAATCCCTTCCCAAAACTCTGCACTTCCGGTTTTGTAAAGGGGGTATGCACATCCTCAAAGTCTGATTGGGTCATTGATATTTTGCTGAATCCTGATTGGCTCGTTGCTTTCTCTGCCGGTGTCTGATAGTCAGCCAAAGGTTTCCATTTGATGGAAGAGCCTGCCCAATGTGCGCACAGGCGGGCTAAAGAAAATGATTATTAAAACATCTTGAAAAGCCTGCAGCCGGTTTTACAGCAGATTGCAATCGAATATAATGAATGGCATTCATTTTAATATAGTCTACAATCACATCTAAGGTATAGCCTCGGAGAAATTTGCCTTGTACGTGAGTGGATATATTGGCCTAGACTTATTGGATTTCAAAATGAGACGAATAAAGCGAGCCCTATCAGTTACAAAAGCTCCGAAGATCGAAGAATTGGCTGATATTCATGAACATCACGAAATTGAAGCTCTAAATCGAAATGGTACTGCTAATGATCGCCAATGGCAGTCAAATAACAACAAAGTTTTCAATGGTAAGACTTGTGATTCCATTCTATGACCAAAACCATTGTAATAGGCTTTCATAATCACTTCGCTGAAATCACGGGTGGAAGACACTTGCATAAAATAAGCATCAACTACTTAGTTAGCAGTATTTCCTTACATTAATGTAAATAGGTACATCAGATGCTATATAACCTCCGTATCTTGTAAATTATAGAGTCCTATCGTCGACCGATTTGTAGCACTCGAAGCGAAAATGAGGAATGTCGTCTTACAACGGCTAGCGTTTTCAATCGTGCATTTTCAATGCTCAGAGGAAAGCAAGCGACATTATCAGTCACTTGTAATTTAATTACGATGTGTTGTGATAATATTTAGGATAAATTATGATGTGATGGGTTGCATTTTTCCGCAGCCTGTCGGAAATTCCCTGTGTGAAAAAGTGGTGATATCATGTAGATCGTAAATACGGACTTGACAAACAAAACGACTCTCATTATAATTTTCAACAGCTTTATATTCTAAACAGGCGATGCACTCATCAGATTCCCAAGCGAATATTCCACCTATTAAGATGCTAATAAGCAATTCTTTTCACATGAACTGGAAAACAGACAGCTAATTCAAAATTATCATCAGTTTGGTTAATTTTAAGGATGAGTAATTTCAGAAAGTGATAATGGCCTTCGTTGAAAAGTCCATCACAGTTTTGTTTTGCCAACGGAAAGGAGTTTCTTCGATCATATTGTTCGCAATTTTATTCATTTGAAACCACCGCTTTGAAGTAATTTAATGTTAATTGTGAGTTTTCGCCCCAGATCAGTGGTTTTCAATCGGGGTTCCCCGGAACCCTAGGGTTACACCATTACAGTACAGGGGTTCTGCCAGAAGTTATAAAAATGCTACGATCGACAGTATATTTTGGCTCTTTTGAGCAGATCTGTGAGCAGGGGCCACTGGAATACATCTTTGGGGTTCTACTCCACCAAAAAGGTTGAAAACTATGCCTGTATGGATCAGGCTGTAATACAAGTGTATAGGCTAAAGACAGTGGGAGGGAGCAACGGGGGATTGCCCCCAAAATTCACTGGGGCTGTATGCAGAGATGCTCTACACTGCCGTTTTTACTTATTGCTTTATTGGTTTCTAAATTCATGAACTCCAGTCCGTTTTTGTTATCTATGGCCCTGACAGGGATGTGTTTGGTAATTGGGAAGGGATATTTTACTTAATATTAATGGAGAAAGCATTCTTGCCAAGGAAATAGATTGAAAGTTAGATCAAAGGTAATAATCCTATCTTCAACCTATTTCGATTTGTTTTTCTTGGGATTCAAAATCAGTTTCGCTGTGGCAGATATAAGTGGGAGACTGTACAAGGAACTGTTTCTAGATGGCAAAGTCTCCTGCCTTTGGATATTTATTGTATTTTACATCTGAAATAAAATTGATCTGAAAAATATGGCCACGTGTTTCAATTATTAGGGGTCAAGGATTACATTCTCCCAGTGGGTTGCAGGGGCAGATTCAAGGGGGTAGAGGGCCACGGCATTATAGTGTTAAATGTTAAGAAACTTCACAATTGAAAAGACAATAGGATGAATCAGATGCCCCCAAAATCCAGCTCTGGATCCCCCTGGTTAGTTAGCTCCATACTTTGTACCTATTACAGCTACTTTCATTGTATTATCTACACAAGATGTAAATCAAAATAGTGTTTTTGCTAATATAATCAGGTTCCAGGGCAATACTAGATATTTTGCAAATCCATGGTTAGCTGTGTGCTATAAGATGTTGGTTGTATGACTATTGGAGTATTTGATTATGACAATATAGGTAGACCAGGATTTTTCTTCAAAGGAGTATTTCACTTCTGCACCTTCAAATATTTTATTGCAGTATCTTTATTGGCAAAATAATTTTGGAAAGCCTTTGTTCATAAGTAGTTTCATTTTGCGCTGTGAACTTTCAGTATTACAGAAAATTAGAAAACTGCAATTGGCAGTTCTCTAAATGCTGGAATGTACAACATTAGCTGTAGGAAGCTAAGATAATAGATTGCATTGGCTAAGACTTCAGTTGAGAGTACTTGCAATTGCTCTGATTAAAATTCAAAGTTTGTTTAGTCTTTGATGAAGCATAAATGGTGTTGAACATTATATAGTGAAGTGAGCACTAAACATGAGATAGAGTAATGTCATTAGTAGGATAGTCAATATTTTTATATTATATTTATAAGTTTTTTTTCAGACTTCTCATTGATCAACAATTCATACACAGTCAATTGTAAACCTCACTAATATTAGGTAGCTTACAAAAGGTGTGCCTGATTAAATACAAAAAATATAGTATCAACAACATGAAAAGGAAAGTAATCAAAAGTTCAACAGTTCTGGGTTTGTCCATGCCTTATTCCTACAACAACAAAATATAATATGTTGTACAATAGCATAATAATAGTAATAGTAATAGTGCAATCTTTATACAGGGTATATCAGTCAGCTACAATATCATAGCTGCTATCAATTGAAGCCCTGTATTGATGCCCTGAGAGTGTTGCTAAATGATCATAACTCTAGTTATGAGGAGCTCCTACACAGAAATGAGGAAGTGACAATTCATGAAAAAAATCTTCAAAAAGTTATGTTAGAGTTATACAGACGTATGTCCTCAGGGAACCCCTCCTCTTTGTGGTCATTCTTCAGTAAAAAAGTGCTTCAATATAGCTTAAGAATAAACAAGCTCCTCCAACTTCCAAACACGAGGACAAAAAAGTATGGAAATGAGTCACTTTCATTTAGAGGAAGCATAATTTGGAGTCAACTTCCAAATCAGTAGAAAGCTGCAAAAGCTGATAATGGATTCAAAATGAAAATTAAAAGTTGGAAGGGATTTAAATGTACTTATTGCATTTTTATATAGTTTTTCCTTTTATACTTTTCATTTTAGTTTTCATTGTAGCTAGCATAGAGTTGGTGTTTATTAGCTTAAGCTATTTGTCAAGCCAACTGTAAATAAACTGTATTATTATTGGTATAGTCAGTGTTAAAGTTTCCACCAGAAGCTCTTGGAATTTTAGGAGAGACATACAGTTTACTGGATTTGTAAGAGGATTTGCAGAATATTTGATGGAATGAATCAAATAGGTTGATAAGAGTGTATGATGTTAAACACAATTTCAATGAGGTGTTAATAGGTTTCATGATGCAGCTCTAAATCAAGCTAGCATTAAAGTTATCTTTTAGTTTTTAAATTTTTTAGTATTTTGCACAACTGTCAAGTTATTTTTTATTTTTATGGAGATAATGCTTAGTTTTGAGATGGAATGGCAATTTATAGTGAATTAGGCATCTCTTAGCAGGTTCTTGTTTTCTGTTTACAGCAATTCATAATAGAAAAATCACTTGAATATTACAGTTTTGATGGCAAGCTGTATAGCAGGTTATCTGAATACATGCCAATTTCAATGACCATTTTATTTGTACCCATATACCTGCTCACTCAATTGATTTCAAGCTAAGCTTAAATAGAATCAGCTCATGAATGAAATCTGAGGTGCTATGTTTCCCATGTTAGCAATATTTCCAATGCGCAAATGAGTCACTTTACTTAAATTGCTTGGATTGAGCTCTTCCTAATTGAGTCATATCATTTCATGTGTGTTGCCTGACCAGGGAAAGTTATCATAATTTTCTGTAATTGTGAACACAAGGAAGAAAGTTAGCCTGGCCAGCTGTTGCAGTTACACATCACAGCTAGTCATGTGAAGTTGTGATATACCTGCCAGTTTTGATTGAATTTTAATTTATTGGGAAACAAAATCTGTTTTGCACTCCTACCTTGCTTAATTGGAATGGTGAAATACCAACCATATGCATCACTACGTCTTTGGTCATTGGATTAAATAAAAGATGATGTGAATGGCTTTTGTACACAATAGATCTCTCTTGATTATTTTGCACATTTGTGAATTTTTATAGGAATCTAGAAAGAAGTGCTTCAGAAAATTGGTAGGGTCTACAGAGTGAGTAATGTTGTATTGGGTGTGCAATACAAATGTTTGGAAAACCTTGCAAAATTTACATGCAAAATGGAATTAGAAATGTAAAATGTGTCCTCTATTTGCAAGAAGTCTCCACTGAGCAAAGCAGTTTTGCCAGTGAGTTGTGCATGTTTTGGATGTAGGCTTTCATAGTAGGTTGTGCTGTATGCAACAGCTTTGTTGTTGAAAAGTGATTCCAAAATATGAGATTTTTATTACCTGTATATCACCAGTTTTTGGTGTGACTTTTTAAGCCATTCTATTTAGGCCCAATTCTTATTTGAATAAGGAAAACGACAAACAGATGAGCAAAGATTTTTAAATACTGCAGGGGTCTCAAACTCTATTTTCCAGGGGGCTGCAAAAGGTAGAACCTGGGTGAGGCTGGACCACATAAGGGGCTCCACTTTTCTTATACTTTCTATCAAGGAGGAGGCTGCAAAACTTTATCATATGGGCCAGAAGTGGCCCACGAGCTGAGAGTTTGAGCCATATCATACTATAAAGTACTGCCCTTCTGCTTTTCTGAAATTGTTCTAGAGGTTTGCAGAGTTGGTCAGAGTTGGAGGTATATTTAACCTGGCAATCCTTCAAACCAACACATTAATGCAAAGGCTCCCTCAGTAGTGGCAAGATTAAAATTATCTCATGCAATAATTTTGTAACTGTTTATTTGAATTATCTGTATTTCCTTATTTTTTCTTAGATTTAGTATCTTTTATTCTTTTTTATTGGATTCTTAAGTTCTATGTTTTCTATATCCAAATAGCTACCTGTAGCCCAGCTCAATAAGCAAGGTTTGCATTCGTGTTGTAACGTGTTATTAAAATTCTCAATTGCTTGATCAGCAAAACTCAGACAAGTATGAAAACCTTGGATACACCTAGACATAATACTGCGATCTTTAGATTAGATTCTCTCATTAGATTAGGTTGTTATTTACGTTTACAATTTTCAGTTACTGTTACTGTTCATTTAGGTATGCATAGGTGCAGCTGGGGAAGAAATGTTGGGAGTGGGTCAAATACCGTTAAGTGCCGACAGTGAGTGTAGCGAGAAAATTTTAGCAGAGCACGCCCTGTTAAAATGCCCAAAGGCTCTTTTGAAATAATATCGTTTTCGCTTTAATACTTGGAATTATCTCCAGATATTAATTTCAAGCAAAACAGGCAAATATTTACTGTTCATTGAAAATTTTAATCACGCTCAAACTGGATTTGAATTCATTACTGTATCAAACAAGAAACTCTCACGTTTTTGGTCTGAAAGTGGCCCGTTTTTCTCACCACCAGCTAACGCGGAGAAAGAGAACCCACAAGAGTGATTTTCGCAATCGTGTCATCATTTAGTAAGGAGCTCCACAGTGTACCGCTGTTTTCACCATTAAACAAGCTGTCTTTCTATAAAAAGCGAGCTCTGTGGCGTTTGTAGTGGTTTGGGTCTTAGCTTCAAGTTCAACGTAACTTTGTCCATTGGTATATTCTTTATTATCAATTATTACTGTCATCGTTTGGAATATTTTGTTCCGCTGATAAGACGTGCTAGAAAGTTTACAGTAGCATTCTTAAATTCCTTATTTTTCGACCTTTTTTAATCACATTATAATACCAAAAGGAGCTGTTTAGTATAAAATTTACCACTAATTTTCCATTCTATCATCTCAATACTTGTATTCATAGTATTTATACATCTGTCGTTTGAATTATATTCTAAACATGTATCCCCCAGCGATCTGCCTCATGCATATTTTACATTAACGATGAGGAAGGTCATACATTTTTCATGATAAATCTTCGTTATGGAGGTACTTTTCTCTATGATGAGTTTTTCTGTTGACATCCCGAAGGGTAATTCTTTAAAACTCATGTCGCAGTGAAATTCAATTTTCAGCTGGATCAGGTGGTGGATTTCTCATTAGTGTGGCCCCAAGATTTGCCACGCCCGTTTCTTATATTGAACAGAGTCATCTAGCATTAAGTTGAATCATGCATTACAAGGCGTCTGCCAAATGAGGGAAATGTCAGAGAAATTTGTTTTGCCTAAAAATGCCAGGGAAAATCAGGAAATTTGACGAAGTTTGGCTATAATCAAAGAAATTTCGGAAATTGTTTCTTTGTTTATCTTGTGTATCAATTCTCTGATATGCTAAAATACGAGCAAGTAAACAAGTTCAGCAAATAGTTTTCTGTTTTCGTGATAAAGTTGAAGTACATTTGTTTGCTAATGAAAGGCAAAATTTGCTTAAGTAGGTTTGCATCGTGATAAGCCTGTGCGTGTCGTGGAAGGGGGTTCAGGCCCCCTTCTTAGAATTATGATAACTTTTGGGGGGACTCAGCCCCCCTTTGTCAAATATTTACCAGGCTGGAAAAGTTCTTAATTATGCATTTGCTAAAGGAGGATAGAGGAAGTGTACGCTCCTGACAATAGAAGAAGAGTGCTACAACCATATGCTGGCTGTTTCCTTCGTTTAATACTTTCAAATGTACAGCAGTAATAGGAAGATTATGGCCAGAATTTCAAAATGGGCATGGCCCAGGGCGTGGTCATTATAATTCCTACAGCACAGTCCCCCGTCTTACAGTTTTAGAACGGCACCACTGGATATGCCCAGTATATAATATTTTCTCAGAATCAGGGAAGAAACCTGGGAAGATCAGGGAAATGTCAGGGAAAATGAACATTAAATGGAACGGCCCTGTTTTCACTTCAGAGTTTTGCAGTTATGTAACCGACCTAATCATCAGGTTCATTTTGTAACTTTCAAATGGTAACCGTCATTGCAAACACCATTCCATATTTCTCAATAAGATTTTCACCTCGATTTTCTCTACAACCTTAAAACGGATGTTCACCACCATCTTTGCTACGATCTTCACCACGATCTTCAACGCGATCTTCACCACGATCTTCACCATGATCTTCACCATGATCTTCTCCATGATCTTCACCATGATCTTCACTAAGATTTCGCATGGTTCATTGTAAAATACCACAAATTTGTCCTAAGTTTTGTTTCAATGGTCTGTTCATATTTCCACTGACATTTGTAATTCCTAATTTTTACACGATCTCCTAGAATGATGATTTTGCAGCGAGCAATAATTCTGTTTGTAATACAGTGATTATTTTCTCATTTGAAAGTCATAAAAAGCAAATTTTGGTGTTATATTTTGCGCCTTTTTATTAAGCTGTTTACATAACAGCCAAGGCTCTTTAGTGGTCCACCGTATGCAGGATTATGTTCCCAGAAATCTTAGAGTTTGCAGTTACCATTGTAATATGGTATCTAAATCTTACAATTTGTCATCTTTTAAATCTTACATCAACAAATTTGATCTTATCTCCCTCTCTACCTAAACTTCCCCATTTTCTCAGTTTTTTCTTTTGTCGGGGCTTTGGTATAGGCCTTACGGCCTTTCCCCGACATTACTTACTAAAAAGATATATATATATATATATATATATATATATATATATATATATATATATATATATATATATATATATATATATATATATATATATAATGTATATATAAATTCTCTTTCTATGCAAGTAGCTCTTTATGATATAAGCTGCGTTAGGATTTGGCAACTATTTCCTTATATAAATTTTTTTTGAACGCTTGAACAGTAACTCTTCATCTCTTGTAAAAGTTTATAAATATTTTGCTGTGTAAAGGACTTCATGGCAATTTTCAGAAATTTTGTCTATAAATGAAGCTTGTCCACCTGTAACTTGTTGAGTATTTGGCTTCGGTCGGTATTTTTTTCGGACTATCAAAGGATGCAAAGAACATGAATTGCAAACACGTGACACTTCTATCTGCTTCTTGTTGCTTCATCCATTAGAACGGAGTAGATTTTCGCCAATTGCTGTGCTTTACCTCCTGTTGCTTCGCTGAATTTTGGCTAAGTGCCTGTAGTAGAAAGTTAATTACCATTCATGAGCGGTAGCTTGCCGAGGAATTTTTTAATGGTTGGTATAACAAAGGAATCTTACCGACAAGCTGCAAAATTGCCCAGAGTTATCAACAAGCGACGATTACTACACCAGCGTTTTCCTATCAGCCAAAGAGTTACCGACATCTTCGGCGAGAAGTGGTGGGTATGACCCCCCCACAATCCCTTTTTCGGCACGTCCCTGTATATGGGACTTCCCTTTCAGTGTATAACCTCCCTTTCAGTGTTTAACCTCCCTTTCAGTGTTTAACCTCCCTTTCAGTGTTTAACCTCCCTTTCAGTGTTTAACCAAAAGCTTCTCCTTGATGAAACTTTAATTAGGATTTTGCTGTTTTCGTTCAGTTCAGCAACTTTTTATTTGAACAATTAATTGTAATAAGGCTTATGTAGTTTATGTGTTTAGTTTATCTTCACCTTTTTCGTTTGTTTTTGCTTCTTATAGTTAATTGTAAGTAGTTGAGCGCAGGGCCTCTTGAAAATCACCTTCATAACTGAATGGTGACTCTCCTTAAATTTGTGAAATCAAATCGAAATCCATCAAAGTCTCACGACATGCATCTAGCAGTCGAAACCCTCAGCAATGTGCAGCCACAGCTTGTTTCCCTTTCGAAGGTTGATAGTGGTAATGTAGAGTAAGAGTGTCAGACATACGGCCCGTGGGCCGAGTCTGGCCCGCCAAGGCCTTCATTTGGCCCCTTGAAATTAACAAGGTTGGTTCCTCGGTTTTTCGCCATTGTCCAGCTTGCCAGATAGGAAACATGCCATGAGTTGTGTATACTAAAAAGTACCTATTACCAAGTTCTCTTGTACCCTGTCAATCTAGCGGGCCCACGTGGCGTCATGTCATATTATCCTTTTGTGCTTAATTGTAGGGGGGTCATATTGCACTTTTTGAAATTTTTCACTCCTCATAGCATTTTATAATGACCCCCCCCCCCATTTTAGCAAAATGTTAGCATCATCACTATCAGCAAAATTATCACTGTCATTTTTATCCCGTTATTCATGAGTCAACTCCCCATCAAGCACTGCATAACCCTTCTCAGGTGGAACACTGTCTACCACTCCATCCAATTTTCGCTTAACACTATCTGATGGGATCATCAGCTCTTCTACTTCCTTCAGGGTTGTAGCTAGATTGTGGTAGGTCATTTTATTACCACCCCTCCACTGTATGAAAATCTGGAAAAATATCCACCCCCCTACCATTAAGCACAATAGAGTATGCCAAAACGAGTTTGACAACCTTTATGTAGAGAGAAGATATTTGACCCAGACTTTTTTGAATAGACCATTCATTGTGCATTTCAAAGCCGTGTGCAAATTGTTTGTTTTTGGTAAAGCTTCCCTGATGAAGGCAATCTTATCTAGATTTTGATATTGACTTCAATGAACAGCGTTTCGAATGCGAGTGCATTGGATATCTGATTTAGCAGTTTCAGGATAATCTTATCTACAGTTTCAGAGACCATCGAACATTGACGCTAACTTACGTGCTTGTTGTAGATATCAAGTTAGGTTATATGAACACAGGCGTCGTTCAAAGCTAATTTTAAACTCAGATCTTCAACGTTCATAATTTGTCTCTACAGTATATGCTTATATTGGCACAAATGTCCTGTACATTCGTGGATGTTTTTCTGATTATAGTGGTGTTTTCTGCCTAAGAAATAAACTTCTGTAAATTGAACTTTTGAGCACTTACTGCGTTTGTGCTACTCCTTGAGTTCCTTTAAAACTCTTTGAATTTATCTTGTGTTTATCAGGGCGCTTAGAAACTTCTTACTTTTTTTCTTGCAAATAGTCTGTTGATACTGCAGAAATTTACCACAGCACGAAAAAGCGGCAACATAATTTTGACATACTGAAAGCTTTTTTCGT
>OLMO02000003.1:10414689-10466891 GCA_900291935.2 Cassiopea xamachana | reverse complement strand
TTTTCATACTCTGATGAGTGTCGGACGAAAAAAGCTTTCAGTATGTCAAAATTATGTTGCCGCTTTTTCGTGCTGTGGTAAATTTTTTTCTTGCATTTTGGAAAAATCCCTTGAAATCTCCTTATTTCTTGGTGAAAATTTTCAGTGACAGATTTAGCTAGTAATTGGTTTGCTTTTTTAAATTAAACAGACAAAAATACACCACAAAAGTATTTTTGGCCCTTAAAATCTTCTCAAAATTAACGCACCACAGCACGAACTCTGACTTTAGCATTCGGATAAATGCCCTCAGCAGCTCCTCCGCAACTCGACCTCAGCAACATGGCCTTGACACAGAGGCAGATCAGCAATCGCAGACTGAGGGGGATTTTGGGTGCCACGCCCAAAATTATGACGCGGTATGGTTGCCACACCCATTTCAAAATCTTGCTAGAAGTCCCTCAACCCAACCTCAACATTTTCTCATTGAATTTGGACAAATTAGAACATAGATTTTGGCGAGTAATGGCGTCACCGCTGCCTTAGCACACTGTTTTGGCTGCTAAAGAGAGTAGAGATAAAATTTGACATATAATAAGTGTAAGTTTCTTGATTTTATCACCTCTCAGTTGATGTTATTGCTGATAGCACGTGTTATTCTCGTCTCCTAGATACGGAACGGAGGACTTTGAGCGTTGCGTCCAATGACTCTGGTCATGGATCCGGGAATGAACTTGATGCAGGAAAGTCGCCAGTGCGAAGGAGACCTTTCGATAAAGAACGATTCGTAAGTTGGTTACTAACTATCCTCATTTCAATGCTGTTTAGAATATCTGAGTTCTTTTCCTCAAGTTTTGTGTGGAATTGTTCTAGCATTGAAAGGTTGTTTGGCAGTATTGTTTCCATATTGTTTTGGTAGGTGAATTGATTCTATACCGTTTGAAGGCAAGTTGGAAACATATGTATGTACGTGTAGATATGTGAATGTATGAGTGGATGAATTAAGGAATTAATGAATGAATGATTGAGTAAATGAATGAGTAGATGAATGGATGGATGGATGGATGGACGGACGGACGGACGGACGGACGGACAGATGGATGGATAAATTGATTGATGCGTGGAAAGGATGGAAATGATTGGGTGAGGGATATATAGGTGAAATGATGCATATGTGGAAAGATAATTATAAAAGCAGGTGCAAGGAAAGACGGATGATTGATTGAAAATTTCATAAATGAATTAATGTATGAATGGACGAATGATTGAGTGGATCAATAATGCATTTTATAATTAATTTAGCTTAAAATAATTCCCTCAGATGGATTTTTCCAGAGTTAATTAAATGAGTGTGTGACCGATGATAACTTTGTTCTGTGATGGAAAAATCCCGGAGATGTTTATAATCCAGATAGAGAAATATTTTGTAATAAAAGATTTCTTTTTGCATTTTATTCTAATTTGTGCATTTAGTAACATCTTACTATTATAGCTTTTATCACTTATATATTATTTATGAGTCATACATTATTTACCATACTCTTTTGTTTGTGATCTTGGATGTTCTTTTTTTATGATTTTTGCCTAGAGATGTCATCTCATTCGTGCGTGCTACGTTAATTGGATATCACATTTCTCCGCCTATAAGCTCTGGGCTTATCTGTGCTCGTAGGGCTTTTTTGGTGGGCTTATCTCCGGGGGCTTATCTGCGGGGGGCTTATAGGAGGTGTAGGAAAGTGTTCAGTGTGAAAGTGATCCACAATTCTCAGTTTGCTAGCTTAAACAGCAAGAGTAATATTGTCTTTGACAACAATCTATATAACAACTATACCACAGCACGAAAAAGCTGCAACATTATTTTGACACACTTAAAAGCTTTTAAGTATGTCAAATTAATGTTGCCGCTTTTTCGTGCTGTAGTAAAGTTCTGTAGTATCAACAGACTATTTATATAATAACTACTTATGATCGGTTCAAGAGTGCTCATTCATCCTCTTCATCACTAGTTATACCATTAGTTTCACTCTCGTTGTCACTCCTTTCAGTCTCAAAGTCCAGGTGAGGCATTGAGCAACCTTGTACCTATAAACTCTGTGGTACAAAACTGCACAAAGAGAATGTTAGAGATTTGATAAGAAAGGTACAATTCTATTCGTGAATTTACTCTTTCCTTCGATCTAGGAAGCAATCTTATAGAGCCTATCTGCGGGGAGGCTTATACGCGGAGAAAAGCATGCGTTAGGGAAAAGGTGGGCTTATCTGGGGGGTGCTTATGTGGAGGGGGCTTATAGGTGGAGAAATACAGAATAATACTCTAGAACACGTGACAGACCATTACATCATCTTTATTTTGTGATTGGTCAATTCGGTTGTTTTGCCCACCAAATCCGCGGTTTTTGGTGGGTAAAACAAGCGCATTGACCGATCATGATAAAGATAACATAATGATTTGTCACGTGTTCTAGAGTCTTATTGAGTTCAGGATTTTAGTCTGTCATTTTGGATAATAATTGTCATGATGCCATGCTCCACATTTTTCAGGAACAAAGAATGAAGCGCATGTCTCTCCCAGCCAACCTGAACATGCTGCCAGAATTATCCAGAAGACAACAGCAACAACAACTTAAGCCAGTCAGCCCTTTTAACAGCCAGTCAAGACGAGAAAGAAGAACGTCATTGGTTAGTATAATTCTCCTTCGTAGCGGTAATTATCTATGCCAAGCTGTTTATAGCTGTGGCCTCTAGCTTTGTTGTTATATTCCCGATATTATCTGATTATCTGTTTGATAGTCTTTGTTATCTTATTATTAAAGAAATTATGATAAACACCAACCTATGTGATCAAAATTAAGATTTCAATTTCAAGCATTTAGTAGTTTCTACTTAATTCGGGAGGATCTAGCTTAAAATAGCTTTGTTTTCTAAAGCATATAAGATATTTAAGCACTTCATTTATTGTCGTATAATTCTCGTTAGCGCTCTGTTTCATGTACAGTAATTCAGCAGAGCTTAACTAGATTTGAAGACAGCGAAAACTTTCTACTGCCCAATCATATTAGCTCTTATTTTTCGCATTTTTATGGAAGGAACGATGAGTCTAGAATATCAGTGACGCTGTGGAGATTAGGTGACGAATCAGTTGCTGTTGTTGCTAGTTTTATTTCAGTCTCTCATCGGTATTTAGTTTTACAAATGACTACTTTGTCTCGTGGTCTGCCACTAGGGATTACAGGTTGCATCTTTGCCAGAACTCACCCCGTGTTTCCCCAGATCGCTCATGCACCTTCATTGTTCATACCAACTGCAACCAGCCCCACCTACAAAACCAGCGCTACTGAAGGGCTACAGAACCAGCGCTGCTGAAGGGCACAGCTACAGACCAACACAGCTACAAAACCAGCGCTGCTGAAGGGCCACCCTCCTAAAATATTTGAAATGAAATGAACCCCGGCTCTTATTCTACCTGTTTCAGCTTAATTGCCGTATTGCGCAGATGGTTTTTTATCCCCAGCATAAAATACGCGAAAAAGTGACGAAACTGCCCCTTATTAACCCGATTTGAAAGAATATGCTTAATTCTTAATGGGAACTCCGTATGAGATTTAACTCAAAAGCCAGGCTGTAAGGCGATTGTGTAAATATTCTACTCCAACTCACCAAAGGCTGTATTTTCAACAATGAGAGCTGAATTTGTTGTTGATTTATTTGAAAAACAAGTTTTGCAGATCTACGTTTTATTAAAGTTTAATGTAACCTAAGCTTAAACCCAAATAGGTGATAGTCTGCTAAAGTGATTACTTTTGCATCGCGAACATTAAGTCTGGATTTGTTTTGGATGTCGCATAGCTCAGGTGAATGTGTTGGCGATCAGTTTTAACTGAAGGGTCGCTTGTTGTGCAAATCTTCCACTGAGAAGGGCAGGTATCTGTTGCTATCATCACCAATAGCATGGCTTCTAAATGGAAGAAGTTGAAGTTTGCTGCGCTATCGTTCTCTAAGCCGAAAAGGGTAGCAAAGACATCTGAAACGCAGGAGTTCTCTGTGAGTTTTTTTACGGTGAACAGGATTAACTTAGTCTTTGTTCTTTGCCATGTTTTTCAGTTTTTTTTAGCTACGTTTATCGTTTCTTTGAATTCGGTGTGTTTATGTAGGGGTGTCATTTATTGGTGCGTATTAAGGTAAAAGAGCTGAGGAAAATGGTTTTTGCATTGATTTGTGTGGCTTGCAGTTTCGAAACAGAATTGATTTCTGTATTTTGTGGGTTATAGTTGTGCTTGGAAGTCACTTCGTATAGATGGAAGTTCTTACATGCCAACGTTTCTTTGTAATTAGAGTTAGACTTGCGCTATCGTTTTGTAAATAGGCACCTAATTACATTGATCACACATTCAAATGGTGAATCCATTGAAGTTTCCGTCTCGTAGTTTTCGCAGCCACAAATTGATATCAAAATTGTGCTTAATTGTTCGGCCTGGAAGCAGTATTTGATTTAGTGTCTTGATGTTCGTGAGAGCTGAAAGCAATCTATTGAAATGTGGAATTCTAGCTGGTTATTGCATTTGCTATTTACACCAGTTGTACAACGAGAGGGGACGTAAAATCGAGAATTGGTCTGTACTGAAAGACACAGCAAATCATAGTACAGCGCTGCTACCTTCAGTAAAGTGCCAGAATAATACGATAGCTTACACCGAACAGTTATACTTTTTTTTATAAGAAACCAAGGTCCGGTGCTGGAAAGCAGTTTCTTAAATTTTCTGGCCATTTTGCTACCAACAATTTCTTACATGTTTCTTAAATTTCCAGTTTAAAAAATTCATTACCTAAGAGTCTTAGGTAATGAATTTTTTAAACTCGCTTCAAGGTGAAGTAAATCGCTCGCTCACTCGGTAGTTCACTCGCATTCAGAGCACGATAAAAAGAAGGAATTTACTGATAATTAATGCAAACTTCATGTCTGTTGTCGTGTTGAAGATAGGATCCATAAGTTTGCCTGAGCCTGAATTTTCTCAACATTTCCCGAAATTGAGCCTGAGATTTTCTTAAATTTTTCATAACTTTTACTGAAATAAACTGGCTAGAATGGCTTAAACATTCGTTATTAATATTGTATCCATGAATTTGAATTCCATCTTTAACATTTTGAATGCATTGATGACAAAATATCAATTTATGGCCAATAAATTTTGGCCATAAATTGATATTTGGAAATTGAGCCTCGTGATTTTGTTAAGATTTTCTTAAGATTTTGACAATTTGAGACTAATTTTCTTATAAACTTTTTCCTTATAAAGAAAACGTGTACAGCACATAGCACACGCTTGTTTACAAGGGACGACTTTATAAGGAACCTACATGTAGACAGCTGGAATATTTAAGGAACTTATACTACTGCCGGAAAAAACCTAAGGAACTGTGCAATTTGAGAAGTTTTATATCTGTAAATAGTCAAGAAGTAGGAAGCTGGTTCCATTTATAAATACATTTATAATACATTTATAATACATTTTTTTGTGTCTTTAGTCTTGAGTTCCAGCCACAACTAAACTAAAATTCAGAATCCTGATGTTTCCTTGTGACTGTATGGCACTATATGTGCAGAGAAAATTAAGGAACTATTAAGAAACTTTGAATGCTAGAATTTGATATATGATGGTCCAAAAAGAAGGAACTGCTAGAGCTAGGCCTTCACAAAAATGCAGCATTTGACTTTGTATGCCGTTTACTATTTGATGTACCTACAATCCTCGTCAAAATTAGTTGGGAGGCTAGGAAAAAGTTATCTTCTAGATATCATAGCTATTTTAGTGACTCTGGCAAACCTCCGAATTTTCGCCTCCCTCGCCCCCTCTCCTCCCCAAAAAAATGTTGATTTGTGAGTAGGAAGGACAGATCTAAAGTTCCACAGTCCAAGGTACTCCAAAAGTGGAAAACATTCTTCATAATTCAACATTGTACCGGGTGGAGGGGTGGATCAGAAGAGAAAAAGCGTGGAAATCTTCGAAGTGTTCCAACTATTTTGGCCTGAATTGTAGGGTCCTTATCAAAAATTCATGTACTTGTATATGCAATCCGATACAATACGTTGCATTGCTTTCAATTGCAGTTCAATACAATTTGATAGAATACAACAGGCTGCTATGTAGCATTGTGAGAAACATAGTAATCGCAAATATTTTTCTGTCAATGTCTAGATCTCTTTCTTAATTTTTAGTCTGATATGGGTTATGGTAGACTGGAAACTTACACAAAGTTAGATAAGCTCGGAGAGGTAAGACTTTATTGCAGAAACGAAACAAATGCCATATATTTGCTCACTGCTGAAGTAACAGCGAATCGTTTGAAAGTAGCAGATTTTTTTTCTTGATTTTTATAATAATCTTAATAATTCTCTAGTTGGATTGTAGCTTTTGAATACATGCAGATACATAGACACACACACACACACACAAACGGTATATATGTGTATGTATACACACACACGCACGCACGCGCGTCTATGTCTTTGTGTGTGTCTGTGTGTATGTAAAGAATCTATGCGTATATGTGTATTTATAATTTATACATTTATGTTTATATGAGTTATAAATATATGTATTAAGGTGACACCGATGCTTCACAAAATACAGCACACCAGATGCTTGTTTTTTAATCGGGCTTTCATGCTTTTACCAGAGATTGAATCGCAGTTGACATTTTAAATCGCAGTTGACATTAATTGTAGCTGCAAAATTGTTAGGGATAACTTTAGTTCTCAATCATCTTTTATGCTTCCATTAATTTTGTATGCCTCTTGCTGCTTGTTGAGAATATTTTATGAGTGTTATGTCTGCCTCTTTAAAGGGAACATACGCTACTGTATACAAAGGTAAAAGCAGGTGAGTGGAAAGACTTAGCATCATTTCATTACACTATGCTCTCATCACCAGTGCTCACCGATTTGTATTTTGATCTAGTTGCTTTTATTATATGACAGACAAGTTCTCAAACGAGTTCTCATCTTCCTACACTCATTTGCCTCTCGTATTATTTGCTTCTCCTTTTTTTATAAGAATTATGTGTAGAAGAAACATGAGGCTGAAGTTATGCAGAAGTTGAGAAACATTTAAAAAACATGAGCAGGCCGAGTTTCAAATAATAAATATCAAAAACTGTTTTTATTAGCAAATTTTTGATCAAACTAGCAAGAAAATAGAATTAACATCCATTACATGCCTCACAAAATCTGAATATCCTTTTTCTTGCATCATAATTGCCTAATCTGGGTTGTTATTGTCATTGGAAGTCTTTAAATTTAAGAAACACTCAAGAAACGTGTAAGGCTGGATTTGACGAAATATTAAAAGGCATTCAGGCTTAAATGAGAGGATTTGTTTCTTATAAAAAAAACCGTGTTTGTGTTCATGGTGCACTGCACGTAGATGTAGCCAAGTCTTCAAATTATCTCCACTGTGGGCTTGCCACAAATTTTCCTAATTGATCAAAATACTATTTTATCATGCAATGTTTTCAATCTTAAACCCATAATCATCTGCGTGACAGCATACTCTAATAGCTTTCGTCTTAAAATTGAACTGACTTAAGTCCATCTTATTGCTTCTGATAGAGCATAAGATTATCAATTTTTTTGTTATTTAAATCATACACTCCATCTATCCCGAACATTTTCTTCATCATTATCCTCATCATCAATTTTTATCAGAGTCCAGAATAGCACCAATCCTTTCTCTGGCTGCTACTCTAAAGTGCCTATTTGGGGGGAGGGTCGAAAAAGGTGGGGGGGCTAAACATTGGAAGAGGTTAAAATTAAAAAGCGGGGGAAGGTTGGAATAAGTGGGGGTAGAAAAAATGCTTTCAGATCTAAGATAGAACTGCTATGAAGCAATCGATGTTCATAGATTGGGCGTCTATGGTCGTGAGAACGTAAGCAGCACAAAAACATTGCTAACAGACAAGAAGACTTGCTCAAAACATCTATTTGGAAGACGGTTTGACAAAGTTTTGCGCAAAAACTAATAAGCAGGGGGTCCTAATAAGAGCAGGGGGGTTGGAAAAATTTTCAAAAATTAATTAGCAGGGGGACGGCAGTCAGACACGTAGGAGTAACTCCTTGTGTAAAGCCTTCATCTGTATATAAAATCAAGCTCTGCATCATCCCTTGATTTCTCCCACATTAATTCACCTCAGTTCCATTACTGAAAATTTTCTTGAAACTGGATTGTTTAAAGAATTACTAGACCTTGATCAGAAATGAGAAAAAAGCTTGATCGTAACTATTGTCTATCATTACCAATCAGTACTAATCATTATCATCATCATTGATCATAATCATTATCAATCATTACCAATCAGCACTAATCATTATCATCATTGTCTATCACTACCAATCAGTACTAAGCATTATCATCATCATTGATCATAATCATTATCAATCATTACCAATCAGCACTAATCATTATCATCATTGTCTATCACTACCAATCAGTACTAATCATTATCATCATCATTGATCATAATCATTATCAATCATTACCAATCAGCACTAATCATTATC
This sequence comes from Cassiopea xamachana, assembly GCA_900291935.2. Lineage (NCBI taxonomy): Eukaryota > Metazoa > Cnidaria > Scyphozoa > Rhizostomeae > Cassiopeidae > Cassiopea > Cassiopea xamachana. Next base: position 10,458,358 of record OLMO02000003.1, on the reverse strand, counting down.
ATCATTGTCTATCTCTACCAATCAGTACTAAGCATTATCATCATCATTGATCATAATCATTATCTATCATTACCAATCAGCACTAATCATTATCTTAATTGTCTATCACTACCAATCAGTACTAATCATTATCATCATCATTGATCATAATCATTATCTATCATTACCAATCAGCACTAATCATCATCATTGTCTATCATTAGCAATCAGTACTAATCATTATCATCACCATTGATCATCACCATTTAATCATTATCTATCAGTATCAGTACTGATCAGTAGCATTACCATTAATGATTGTCTTTATCTATCATTTCCAATGATTAATTATCATTGTCATCAGCCTTGACCATTTTCACATTGATCATGATCAGTCTGTATCACCAGCATAGTCACTGTTATCATCCTGACCCGATAACTTCGTTATGTCTTCCTTCTCTCCTTACCATATCTCAATGCTTTTAAGCAACCTTCATCATAAATGAAATCAGCCTAGAAAAATTATGCTGATTTTTGGCGCTATGGAAAATCGTTGAAAGTCTCCTTTTGATTTTAACCAATATGATTTGACCTCTTTTTATTTGATTATTTGGTACAGGTTGACTGATGCAATCGTGGCCCTAAAAGAGATCCGACTGGAACACGAAGAAGGTGCTCCGTGCACTGCCATTCGTGAAGGTTCATATTTCAGATTTCGTATTTAACCGACAATAAGTTGTTGATTATCAGATAACTGAATGATAAGGATTTTGCTTGTTTAGTAAAAGAGATTTTGTCGCATCCTTTTTTTTGAATATGATGCATCAGAGAGTCTTGTTTTTTACTTTTTTGGTATAGTCTTGTTTCAAAAAAAATCACCTAATCTCTTAAATTATTTTTTTAATAGATAATTCCTTGAGAAATATTACGCTGTTACATTTGTTGAAGGTTTGGTAGTTATGTTAAGTAATCAGCTTCTAGTTGAAATGCGGTTGTTGAAAGTGCCAAGGTCAGTCGTGAGTCATTTGATCTTTGAAGCATCCACGGAGGCCTGATGGATTGGACAATTTCCTTTAGAACTTTTCATCCAGTTTCCCAAATCTAGCTTTGCTACTTGCAAGCCCATTGACAGTAGGGTTGGCGGACATTGTGTTTGCTCGCTCCTCTCCCCTAATGTTTTATTGGGATCATATTTGGAGCTGTTTTGCTTAGTCATTAATGCAGAACGATTAGCTTCTCGTAGGTCTGGTTAAACTTAGAGTATGGACTATAGTATCAAGGGATTTTTTGTTGAAATAACTTCATACTATTGTATTCAATCTATTTTCCTTCCTTCAGTTTCTTTATTGAAAGACCTGAAGCATTCCAACATTGTGACGTTGCATGATATTGTTCACACTCCCAAGTCAATGATGCTTGTTTTTGAATACCTGGTGCGTTACTTTTTGAATGATTTCAAATCGTCTCATGAACATTATACTTCATCATATTCATATTTAGCATATGTTATATATTATGTGAATATTCAAGATTAATATATGTCTCTTGTCTTATTCAATCTTTCCAGTTCATCTATTAATCTTTCCAGTCCCCTTATCAATCTTTCAAATCCCCATATTAACCTTTCCATTTGATATATCAATCTTTCCAATCCCAATGAATCTTTCCAATCCCCTTATCAATCTTTTCAGTTCATGTGTAGGTCTTTTCCGGTACTTGAATCTGAAAATTAATTAGATATATTTCATCTCTAATATCATTGATGTCTTGTTGCCAACCTTAGAAATCTCTACTTTTTTCCCAGGAGAAGGACTTAAAGTCATATATGGATGAATGCAATGGAATCTTAAGCCTTTGGAATGTAAAAGTGAGCCATTTTTTTGGTTTTCTTCTTATCAATTTCTCACGTCCTCTTTCTATTTTTCTTTCTTTATATTTTCCTCTCTATCCGCCTATTTTCCACCCCCTTTTTGCCCCTTACTCTCGATTTATCTTTCCCTTTTATCCTTCTATTTATTTCTCTTTTTTCTGTATATTCTTTCTCTCTTCCCTCTTTTGGCATTAATTTTTATATTCTTCTATTTTCTCTCTTTCTTATGTTTTCTTTCGATGTTAGTTGGTCCTAATTTTGGCTATCTTGCTAGCATTTATTTGTATCAAGTTGCTGCTTATCAATCCACACAGATGCTAGGCATCTTAATCTGAAGAAATCGGTTTATTAATATTTCGCCACCGTTGTTGCAATTGGATTTATAACTCATGCCTTCACGAAAATAATCCTGATTATATGCTGCAACTTCCGCTAATCAAACACATTTGTCATTTTCCCCAGCTTTTCATGTTTCAATTGCTCAGAGGATTGAACTATTGTCACAAACGCAAGGTTCTTCACAGGTTGGTACTCTATTAACTTTGCTATATCCACCTTGAGAGAAGAATTGTGGGCAATAGGGTATAGATGTAATCTGCTAATGGTTTCACTAAGTAAAGGGTTAAAAAATGCAGTCCTTGACATTATGCATCTTCCAACCTCTGTATTATCGCTTCACCTTTTGTGTCACAAGTCTTCTCAGTGTTTCATTTTGTACTTGTGATGTTAGAGACATTTTGATTCTCATGTATCATGAATTAGCAGTTCCTTAAGCAGATTTTTAGCAAAATGAAACTGGCCCAGTTGAACGCAAAAATATTTTACGTTTGATTGATGATAGAATTTATTTCATCAAAGCTAGAACCTTTTTCAGCAGGCAGGGTATCAAATGGGACGCCCTTCATTATGAGCTCTTTCCATCTCTCCTATCTTTTGAAGGGGCATTTCCCGGCTTTGTAGACAGTTTGGTCAAAGAAAATTATTCTGAGAGCAAGGCGCCAGACCCGCAACTTGCCGTGGTATAACTTTGAGCCCAATATACTAAACATTGCCCTTCTAGAAAGGTGTTGGAAGGCCAAGATCAACCCCTGCGAGAGGAATATACATATACATAGATGTGCCCTCTGAGGAAGCCTTGCCTCCCCGTGCCTTAGGCACGCATAGGCGTCCCTGGGTATTAGCAAGCATGGAACCTGTGATGGAGGCATTTCTTGCAAAACTACATAGTGCATCTCTAAAACGATGACCGATTTCGATCTTTTGGTCTTAGAATATTTACATTCCTCCTCCATGCTCCCTAATTTCCAGTTGAGGTTTACTGTTTCAAATGGAATACGAACCACATGCTTTTGCTTTTTGGTGATAAACTTTAATTTACTGATAGCATTCTTGGTTGCGTGCATTTGTCTTAGCTGGATTTTGCAAGTGGTTTTATTTTTTAAGGGACTTGAAGCCACAAAATCTTCTCATCAACCAAAAAGGAGAGCTGAAATTAGCAGATTTTGGTAAGAATTAGTAGCTTCATCACGCGTTTCTTTGGCTTTTTCGGCGCCGGAGTAATAGAAAGAGCTTCTTTGAGTTATACACCTTGAAGAACGAAGTCATCCCCGTATTGGAATATATAATTACGACCTTTTTCACTCTTGACAATTAATGTATAGTTAGAAATAATTTATGGCTGTTTCACAGAATTTTTCGTCGTATTATCAAATGGCTTATTTTATTAATAACTGTTACACATTTAATGAATGTTTTTTCTTCTTATCTGTCCTTGTGAGAGTTAGATTATCCTATTTGCCATATGCCATAAATTACAAAGTAGCTTTATTCATAATATTATTGAACATACCATTGATGTTTTGAAAAATACTGCGAACCTTTAGATTAGTTAATTTGTAATGGCCTGTCTAGCGTATAATTTTGAGTAATATTTGGGATTCCTTTCTGTTTACGTAAGTTGGCAGTCTTTTAAGGTTTATCTCGGACTTATTTTTATTAGATGTATCAGTGCTGTTAAGATTTAGTCAGATTTGTGAGCAATCAATGTTTATTGTCTCCGTGTACGCAGGGTTTAGAAGATAAATGAAGAATAAGGAAAGGACTTTTTTATACACTCAACAAAGTCAATTGAACTCACAATATTAGTGACAGTCCATGTCTGGAGACACGTGCGATCACACTTGCGCATGCCCACACACGTGCAAAATCCCCAGCAGGAGTGCAAAATCGCCCGTGCCAACATCATTGCCAACCGTGCAATCGTACATGCCAAATAGGAACTTCGTAGTAGGAACTGCAACATTAGTGACTGTCACTTTTTGCTTTCATAACCCTGCTTTATCCTATTTTTTCCTAAATGAGACATGACATGCTTCAGCAACAAGAAACTCTGTATTGCGGATAGACAAACCTCAGATGCGAATGGACACTCGTGTGCCAATGTCTTCCGGACCAGGACTGTAGTGATAAGAACAAAGCATGCCTGTGTCAAGTGTCCTGGGCACGAGTTAATTGTAACGAAAGTAAAATGTCATCGTTCTCAAGTTTGTGTACATTTGTAAACACTACTCAGTGTCCTTGGGCAAGTCATTTAATTTGGCTATTGCGTTGTTCTTTCAGGTTTGGCAAGAGCAAAATCAGTTCCGACTAAAACATATTCAAATGAAGTAGTTACTTTATGGTGAGATTACCTAGTCATTTGAAAATTTTCACCCTGGTTTCTTCTCCCTGCAACATCTGAACCCGTTTAAATTTCCCACTAACATCAAAAGTACACCTCGCCGTGCAATTTCAACGTCATTGCCTGACTGTCCGTTTTTCCCGAGTTATACCTTTTGAATTTACTCTTGATTGATTTTCACATTCGGTCTCCAACACAGTAAAACAAATCCAGAATTCTTGGAAGAGTAGCAATGCAATTATTTGTAGCTTTGCGTTTGTACTAATATCAGCCGCGATTTTTCAACAGGGGACAGAGGTGCTAAATTTTCCATAAGAAACTTCCATAAGAAGAACTCTTACAAGAAAATTGAAGCTCAGGAAAAATGGTGTTCTGATTAAAAAGACGTTTAGTTAGCCTTTGGTGTACTACTTTTGCGGACAATTTGCCAACTCGATGGGGGCTAATGGGACTTTGTCCCTCTTGCCCTCCTTAATATCTGTCCCTCTTGCCCCCCCTTAATATCTGCTACTGCTAATATCCCACATATCTAGTAATTTTGAACCTTGACATTTAATCGCTTAAAGGTACCGACCGCCGGATGTCCTTCTTGGTTCAACAGAATACGATGCTTCAATTGACATGTGGTATGTAAATTCTGTCATTCAAAGCACGTTGATTTTTGACTGTGATCTGCACCTTTATTCCCGAATACCAGCAATAATACTAAGGCAATTATTTCACTAAATTAGTAGAACCGACGTACCAAAGACATTTTGTGAATTAGACGTATTTATAAATTCATCTTGTTTTGTTGCACTATCCCATTTACTCTTTGGCACCGAGTAAAAGGGGGTTTAATAAGCAGAGGGCAGGGGCCCCTTTTCCACTGATCATAAGTACACGGTTTTTTGTAAGAAAGTTATTATGGCCCCGCACTGAAGCTTGAGTTTTTCGTGATTCCCGTATAAAACTATATTTACACTTTCTTAGCAAGAATTATCTAGTTCCAATCTTTTATGCATGCACATTAGAGGAACGTGAAAAAGCTTCATATAAACCTGAAAGGATGATGAATCTTAATAAATAACAGAATTTAAACTGTTAGAAATCAGGCAGCATAACAAATATAGCATTTTGTACACAGATATATAAAATTTTATACACATATGCACCGAAAAACCTCTTAGGTATCAAAAATCCTTTACTGAACTTTCTCAACCTTTTGAGCAGCTGAGTAATAGTTTCTTATAAACCACTTTCTTATAAAAAGAACGTATATACGACTTATAGTGTCTTGATGGGGAACGTTGCAATTCTTAGCAGGGTAAGTACTCTTTGGTAACGAATAGAAGGGGGCTATAATAAGCAGGGGGGTTAGTATTTTTGCTAAAAAGGCATAATTTGGGGGGATTGTTAATAGTTGGGGGGTCAATGTTCAATAGATAATATGGGGACCCAAATATTTCGAAATTATAACAATTAGTCGTCAGCATTGTATAAGGTACATAGTTTGTTTTGATTTCCTTAGTTGTTAATATTTATTTGCTTTCATAAAGCAAATGCATTTTATTTACTTATCCTTTTTAAAACTTTTAAATCTTAGGGTTAGTAATATTGGGAGGGGGGTGGAATTTTTTCAAAATTTCTTAGTTGGGGGTGCTTATTAAATGGAAATGGATAGTGAAATTGTCAAAAATCTGCACTCTGGGACCCCCTACTATTTGTTGCCAAAGAGTATAGTTAATCTTGCGATCTTTTAAATGTGATAGTGTATATAGTGGAACTTTCTTTTATCTGCTAGTCTTCTAATTTTATTTTTTGAAATGGGACTTACCATACACCAAATTTAGGCTGAATATATTGGGGAACATGCAGTTCTCTATCTTTTCTTTGGATAGTTGTTAGAGAATTATACTTCAGAAAAAAACAATGCTCAGCATCAGTTATCAATACTCATGAAATCAACTCGACGAAATTTTTACTCTAAAAGCACATGTTGCATCACGCTATATGTTACGATCATTCGAAGGCTCTAGATTGAAGTCTCTAATTAAAAAGAGGTTTTTATGAAACCTGTCAACAGTTCTAAACAGATATGTGCTCTTTTATGCTTAATTGTAGGTGGGGCCATATTGCACTTTTTTGAAATTTTTCACCCCTCATATCATTTTATAATTTGACATCGTCACTATCAGCAAAATGTTCACTGTCATTTTCATCCCATTATTTATAATTCAACTCTCCATCAAGCACTTCGCACCCATGTCAGGTAAAACACTGTCTACCACTCCATCCAATTTTCACTTAACACCATCTGGTGGGATCATCAACTCTTCTACTTCCTTCAGGTTTGCTGCGATTTTCTCGGTAGGTCATTTTATTACCACCCCCCCACTTTATGAAAATCTAGAAAAATATCCACCCCCCTGCTAATTCCAACCACCTACAATTGAGCACAAAAGAGTATGTGTATATGTATGTAGTTTCATAAGTCTGAGGTTTGGTGAAGTATAACAATGAACGTTGGAAGAATTTTTTTGATTGTATCAGAGCTTGCTATCGAGTGTCAGGAGATATTTTTTCAGATTGAGTGTCATTTTGAATGTTATTTCATACACGAAATCGTTCTCAGATAGTTATTGAATAAAGGCATTCTTTTTTCGCAGGGGCGTAGGTTGTATATTTTACGAAATGGTCAGTGGTAGGCCAATGTTTCCAGGCTCAACAGCTGAGAATGAACTTATTTTGATATTTAAGGTTTGTTACATGCTTTCTGTTTTGTCTTATTTTTGTTTCGTTTGAAAAATGTATCGCTTTGTACTTTGACCCCAAACAGTGCAGTCTTGTATTTCAGCTCTTTTCCTAGTGTCTCCTGACAAACAGATTTAATCTAGTTAGTTTTAGAATGCATACTTTTCAGTAGGAATAGCTAACGTTGCTCTGAGCCTCAATATTCTTAAAGTTTACTGGTTTTTTGAGCCTAAGATGTTTCTGAAGCTATTCTTAGGTGCCAAAGATGTGGCTTGGTCTGGAATTAAAAGGAATACATTCAAGCCTTTGTTGATGTCATAATTAATCATAAAGCAAATCAAAAGAGGACCAGAAATAATTAATATTGTATCGATAGTGAAAAAACTAATCTAAAAGCGTCATTGTAACTCAAATACATAAAAATTCAAAGTCTTGATGAAGCTTGAGCCATGCCTTATTCTTAAATTATTCTTAAATTTCAGCGATTGTGAGCCTTAATAATCTTGCAAACTTAATTCTTATAAAATAAAAAGTGTGTACTGTTCCTTGTTTTCTTAGGCCATTTTTACTTTAATTTTTAGCTTAGTTTGCCTTGCATGATATAATTTGCTGATGTTAATTGCTTTTGTCTAACTCCTCAAACATCATTTCTTTAGATGCTTGGGACACCAAATGACTCCACTTGGCCCGGCATCTTTAGCAACCCAGATTTTGTAAATGGTATGTTGAGTTATTCCTGAAATGAGTTGTTTTGATGGAAAGTTACTACTTATTAGAGCTATACTGATTGCCGATATGAAAGATTGGCTTGACTCTGGGTGTCAAACTTTTCTCTAAGCTTTGGTACTAAAACAGATTTAACTTCTAAAGTTTTGGAGGAATTTTGCTGTAGCTTCTCAAATTCAAATTTTCTATGTTCCCTTCTCTGTAGATTTTTTGGTTAGAAGAATATGAATTAGATGCAAATCCTCTCGTCTTTTGCTGCTAGACCGTTTTCACTCCCAATTTAGTCGGCCATATGCATAAATTCTTTTGACAAATGATCTTACAGATAAGATTTGAAGGACGTTTACTTATGATAAGTAGAAGATCATATTTACACTGGCTAGAAATATTGATGATTAAAGTTTGCATATTCTGTTGAGCAACAAAATTGGAAGACAGTGTCTTCACGGAAATGCTTAATTATTTATAGATACTAGAAGTAACTATTATCTCGAAGCTGTTGGAAAGTTCCTAGCTTTCTATAGAAAGGAAAGATTACAATCGAACACGAAATAGCTGAACAGTTTCTTGTTATAACTTTGGGCCTAGCGTGCTGTGCGATCGATAGAGAACCCTTATCTGCAACTAAATAATGAGATATTGTTAGCTTCATGTGCAATAAACACGAAGATAATCATCATTGAACTGGGTTAATAAAAGAAGGATTAAGAATGAATGACATGAAGCTTTGAGGAAGAAGGAATATTGTAATTCGTTGAATGTAGTTCGTGGAATGTTATGAACTGCTGTGAGAAAGGGCTTTTCTTTTTAGAACTCCGCTGATCCTTTTCACAATGAAACAGTCTTTAACTTTTAAGATCAGCTGTAAATTAGAACAGAAAATTTTAGCTTGCACAGTTTGTATCGTGGTAATAAAAATAGTAGAGGTTTTTAATACCCAGAATGCTGTCGGAAAGCTGTATTCTTTGTAGTAATGGGGTGTTTTAGAAAGATTTGCTCCTTATTTAGGTTGCTGTTTGTATCCTCAGATTTTTCAAAATAGTTTGAAGTCTGCAGATTGTTGAACATTATTGAAATTACATCAAATTCACACATCAAAAGTCCTTATTTTGAATAATTCCACAACTCGTAGTCAAGTTGCAATTTCCATCAGAAAGTTTAATTATATTATCATTTTGCAGATTTTTATGGCCACAAATTTTTCGATAATGTATTTTATTATTTTCAGGCTTAAAATCTGTCTATTTTACATCTTCCGTTTCTTTCTTTTGCATCCTTCACATGCTCACCCTTATTCATTTGTAAATATATTACCATTCAAATAGGCCACTTTCCAGTGTATCGGCCAGAGCAACTGCATAATTATATTCCAAGGTTTGTATTCTTGCAGCTTTTTATCAAATTTTTTTCATTATTGTTTAAGATATTTAGAGATTTTATTTAAAAAAATGGGATGGAAGTTCCTGCGTTTGTAGATTAATTAAGACTTTTGTTAAAAATTTAAGGTTTTTATAGTTATAGTTTAGCATTTTAGTTTTGAGCATTGTAATTAGATTTTGTTGGTGTTAATTAGCTTTTAGTTATGTTGTATGTTTCCCAACTGTAAACAAATTGATAATAGTAATAATAATAATAATAATAATTACCTAATATGACGTTTGCCGAAAAGAGCGATTACTTGCTATATCAAACTGTGAAAGCAGCCCGAATGGCCTGGCAGATGTGTTTGTGATTTCTTTGAAAAAGAAGTTAAATGATGTAGGCTTTTTGAAAATAATGCTTATGAGGATATTTTCCCAAACAAAGCTGTCTGAAAACTCAGCAGATGTCGCGTAGATTTAAATTATGAAAAAATGCAAATATATTTACCTTTTGTGGTGTGAAAGCAGTTAGTGAAATTTCGCACGCCAGTATCAGGGAACGCCAAATCACAGAACACCAATATTAGAGAACACTATATTCATATAACTCACCACTATATGATTACACACAATACCGGGGACTTTCAATGTCAAGGAACGCTAGTTTAAGGATTGCTAATATGGATGACCCCCAGCACCAAGACCCATCAATTTCGGGGAACGCCAATGTCAGGGAACATTAATATCAGGGTTCAACATTCATATTACTCACCGCTATATGATTACATATTTTTAATTTCTATGAAAATTTATTTCGATAGGATGGAAAGTGATGGGCTGGATCTCCTACAGAAATTTATCTGTGTAAGTATTCGTGATTGTTCACTACGATCTATCAAATATCCATTAGACGGGGGTAAGAAAGTATTTGTTAGTTCGTTGTAGAGCAGTACCCATGTCATCTTAAAGGCTTACTTACGGTAGACAAGACACGTTTTAACATTGATCATCATATTTGTTTATTTATTTATTTCTTTGCATACTGATAATTTATTACACAACAGGAAAAGCAACAAATTGCAAAGAAAAATACCGCAGGGAGTATGCCTACCATATCAACCAAGCGGCCTTCACATATAAGAGATCATACACCCTTTACACAACGCCGCAGGAATGGGAGGGAGGGTACTTGATTTCTTCATATTTATTTCTAAAAGCCGGTGTACGCTAGTGCCACTTAAAGAGAGTTTCATCAATCAGTTTGAATGAGAATTAAGCACCACCCACGGTTGCCACCAAATCAGGGAATTCAGTGAAAATCAGGAAATTTGATTTTCAATCAGGGAAAATCAGGGAATAAAGAATGATATTTTGAAAAATCAGGGAAAGTCAGGGAAGTTTAGAGTTACTATTGTTTCATATTAGAGGGGCGACTCTCTATACTCAGTCATTCGTCTAGTCGAGTGTGACAATTGCCAAGGTGTTGTTGTTGTAGAATTTATTTTGAGTAGGCTGTTATACCTAGCTTATTCAGCTAATTTAGGCCTACTATGCATGCCGCATCCAGGCATGGGACTCCTAGTTTAACGTCCCTTCCGAAGGACGGCGGAGTGAGCTGTTTTGGTCGTTCATCTGGAAGGTCGCCCGTCCAGTTTCTGACCGTACACAGCCATGCTTAACTTCAGTTAAGCTAAAGGAACTGGCTGCGCCGCTTGGCCACTCACCCCGAAAGTTTTCCCCTTATTTATAGCATTTCATTCAGTGCAGTCATCTTGAGGTGCTGCTCTGCATTTTATGGACCCAAAACTTTGAAATGCCAAAAATAGGACCAAGACTCCCAGAACCCGCATCAGTCGAAAGAAATGATAGGAATATCAGGGAAAATCGGGGGAAATGAGTAGCATTTCTCGCAAAATATCCGGGAAAATCAGGGAATATTGTCTTGAAATATCAATGGAAACCCTGCTGCCAGTCTTGAGAAGAAGATACCCATTCTAGCTCTTCAGCCAAAGAACGCGACATATTTTTGACTGATGGGAAAAAGCTGATGAAAAGCAATTGATAGTTTACCGTGTATGCTCCAATAATCAACCAGTCTCTATTTAATAGCCGTCTCCAATAGACGCCCCCTAATGGCATAGCAGAGTGTAGATAGTTGGAATGCAAAGGAATCGACTAATTACCTAGATGGAAATGGTTCACGAAAAATCTCAAGAATTAGATAAACGCCCGGGGCTTTATTTGTTTTTCGGCCTTTAGAGTGATGGGAACTGCTTGATGGGAAACATTGCTTATTGTTTTTGCTTCGTGATTATTATCATTTTTTGTTGTTGCTGTTATCTATTTATGACACTATTTCATGTTGTTTGTTTTAGTACGATCCATCAATGAGGTCATCTGCTTGTGAGGCAATGCTCCATAAGTACTTTGCTTCGCTGGGTCCGAAAGTTCATGTACTTCCAGATTGTAAGTTATCCCTATCTGTTCTCATCTCTCTTATATACAAAATTTTTAATTTTTGCCAGCTTAACTTTTTTCGTTACTCATACCAGACCAGTGGAAGTATAGATCTTGGTATTTGCAGAACAGAATTCTCATCGTTTTACACGTTTTCTTGACAAGAAACATGTCTATGAAAAAAATGAGGCTGAAATTAGGCAAAAATTAAGAAACTTTTAGGAAACGCAGGCAAGCTGAGCTTCAAATATTAACTTGAAGAATTTGCTTTTATGAGAAAATTTTTGATCAAACTAGAAAAAAATAGAAGCAACATCCATTACATGCCACACAAAACCTGAACATCCTTTTTCTTGCATCACAATTGCCTAATCTGGGTTGCTATTGTCATTGGTAATCTTTAAATTTAAGAAACATTTAAGAAACACTTGAGGCTGAATTTGACGAAATATTAAGAAACATCCAGGCTGAATCCAGAGAGTTTGTTTCTTATAAAAAAAATTCGCGTTTGTCTCATATTGGAATGCTGAATTTGTGCACTAAATGACTAAATGCTTTATGTTTTAGTGTAACCTTTGGCTTAGACGCTATAACTTTGGAATAGATGTAGCGCATTTTTGCTGCTGTGGATTGTTCTGATTTCTGATGCTTGTTGTTCCCCTTTTTGTTTCGAAATTAGCCTTATTACAGTTCATTGTCGTGTTTTTAATGTGTTGCAATAATAGATGTAGATCAGTTTATTTTAAAGAAATGGAGGACATTTTGCTGTTATCCCTTGTAAAAATGCTTACTTGGGTTTCACCTTCCCCCAATTGTTATTTTCATTCAAATTTTTGCTTCGACGAACTTCTTCATCAATATTGTTTTCCATTTAGCTGTATCAATATTTTCCAACACTGAGCTTCGCCTTCAAAGAGACCCTGGGTTCAGGACAAGTTCCTCTTCAGCGAAGAGCAAAGGTAATGATATCTTCAGCCGTGCTCCTCTGTTACCAACAGTGGCGTGGCCACAGGGGGGCGCGTATGGGGGCAACTGCCCCCCCACTTTTTTGCCAAGATAGTGCTCAGAGTTTCTTTAAAGTGGATGAGAAAATAGGTGGGGGGGGGGTTTGTAGTTGCAAGTCATAAGAGAAATCTTGGAAGATGATTGATCAACATCATTATCAGTAAGCTCTGTGTGTCCTTAGCAGGCAAAAGGGGCAGGTGTTCTGAGTTTTTGCTTGGACCACTGGAGTTCGGTCTGTCCTTCCTCAACTAAAGTTACTTTTCTATAGGAGGGCGTGGTCAAATTTTGTATGTGGGAGTAGCCAAGATAGTCTCCCCTTATGCCCCCCACTTTGACCCTGGCCACATTGCTGGTTCCCAAATGCCTGAAGTGAAAATTTCTGTCATGCCAACTTCCTCTTTTGTTTTTCCTGTGGAATGATAAGGCTATGGCAAGCATTAATTACTTCTCCTTTTGGACTTAGTATCCAAATGCATATCACCCGTTACCTGGCATTAGCTTTATATTCTCTTGAGCTATCCTTTTTTATGGCGATCACCCTATAGGTCTTGCAATTAGTGTTTGAAGCTAGCTTTACTTTGTATACCGTAAATCCTCAAATTAGCTTATCTATATTTTGGATTTTTGCAAGGGGCCTTATTGGAGGGAGGACTTTGAAATTTTCCTGGTAGTTGGTCATATTCCAGTTGAGATTTTTCTGCTACACATACAAGCAAAAGGATATTTTTAAAGGACAGGCGAATTTTCGTTAATTGATGGGTGCTTTTTCTTCCCAGCTCTATAAAACACTAGCAGACTCTCAAATAAGTACAGTCACATGCTTGGTTGGGGGGCTTATTAACAATTTGTAGCTCTAGGGGTGCTTATGCGAGGGGGGCGAATTTGAGAATTTACGGTAATTCATTTGCAGTTAAATTCTCACAATTTGTGTCATCATTTTTACGTGTTTGGAGTTTATAGTTGTACAATGTTTTCTACGAAATATCCTTTTCAAAATAATAAGTTCTCTTTATTTTAGGCCCAGCAAGGCGACGTTTGAGTGTTATCTTTTAGCAAAAAAGAAATTTCAGATTCTAGTGGAGTTATATCTGGACTGTAATATACTTACATATTTAGTTGAAAATGACGATAAATTCAACTTAGGATTGTAAATACTAAATTTCACTAAAATATGATTGATATTGTAATTTTTTTTGGATTAGTAGATTTTTTCTCGATTTATTTGGTTTATGGATTAGTACTGGATCCATTCTCAGATTTTATCATTGACAATTAATCTAAGACCTTTTTTCGACTGGGTGGCGATTTTTAAACTGTCGTTATTTTTCATTATATAGTTGGTTGTTAGTTGATACGGCGACACAATTTAAGACTAGGAGCAGGTTGATTATCCTTAGCAAAATAAAGTTTTTGACAGCTTGCAGTAATAACTGAGGATTTCCAGCGCAGTTCTTAAGCCTAACAAATCGAATAATTTCGCCTCAGTTTACATTTTGCATGTAGACGAGGCTGTAATTATTGGTATCGGAAAAGTCTTCTGTACCTAATGTCTTTATATTTTAATTCGATATTTTTGAGTTGAGTTCCTGTGACACCCAGTTAATTATTTCTGATAGTACCTAACTGCGTTAGCAAATGTTGTGTGTTAGGGAATCTCCCTCGTTTCTGTTGCAAGGAAGCTGCAGAGATTGAGAGTGAAATATCTTGTGTTTAGTGGTTATTTTTTTTAGAAATTACACTTCTTTAGGTTCGTAATGTGCAAACCAGTATTTGGTTTTCAATGTATTCACTACCAGCCTGTTGAATCAGCTTTAAAGAATAAGCCCTTTGCAAGAAAGCATCAACAGTGATAGGTCTTTTACAATCAAGGGAGGCTTTAGATTTGTTTCAAAGTATGTAGAATCATTTTCATATTCACAATTTCACTTCTTCACAACTTCATTATATAATAGTATTCGTTTTAGAATCTACACCTAAAGGACCCAAAACTACACACGACCCTGTATTAGTTTGTCTTATCTCGAGTTTCCCTTTTTAACTATCTATCGCAGCCTCCTTGAACTCCAAACTTCAGACTAAACTACCTTGTAGATGCCCCATTTCCTCTCTAATAAACAACCTTACTACTGTCTCCAATAATGTAGCCCCCCCCCCACCACCACAAATGATCTCTTTTTCCACATTATCATCGTAGTCTTCTTTCTTTACAAGGTTGTGTCGTATATTAATCTTTCACTTACTTTGTAATTTGTTTGTACAAATTTTCCTCATTTCGTTGCATTGAAGTAGAAAATGTTGTGGATTAAGTCTTTTTAATGATCGTACACCTATCTGCTCTGTTGGGAATTTCTCAGAAAATTAAATGGATCGATATTTAGTTGATATGCTCTGCTCTAAATTAGCTTTTATTGCGATTTCAAAAACTTCTGGAAAGCTGATTTTCCACTCTTAAATTGGAAAGTGTTTTGCGTTTGAAGGAACAGCTGGCTATCACTTTATAGCTACAGGATCCGTACGGGTGTTGGAAAGCTATGGAAATTGAAAATGCAATTTTCCAAGACCTGGAAAGGTTTGGAAAAGAGAATTTTTAAATTGGCTATGGAAATGTTCTGGATTTTTATTTGGAAAAATTCTAAAAAATATCCTAAAATGTATGTAGCTTAGTGTCGCATTAAACTCCATATATGTTATGCCTTTTTATTTAGCTATTTATAATACGAAAAATAGTGCACCAAAAATTATATCGTCAAAAATAGCATTTTTCTATTATTATGGAATTTGAAAATGCAAGTGAAAATGAGTCTCATGGTTTTGGAAATATTGATTATTTGGCATTGGAAAAGTTTTGGAAATTTTTTAAAGGAGTTTGTATGACCCCTTTTACTAGTATTTTGAACTATAACTTCCCTACAATTCTGCATTCTTCTGCTGCAATCAAGTTGAAATATGTTATTCCATTTGTATATGAAATAAGTATTCCATTTCAGCTTAGTCCGATTAATTCAGTTAGCTTTCTTTTAAGTGTGGAGACTCTAATCTAGACTCATCGAAGTATTAACCTGTTTTAAAGTACATTTTGCTCAAATTTCAGATGCCTGTAATCAAATAGCAACACATTGCCGACTTGGCCTAAAGGCATTAACTGCTACTCCTTGATATCGTTCTTCAGGATTCATGCAGCCAAGGAAAGAAGATAAGCCAGGGAAAATCAGAGCTTTTTATGTAGTCTGGAAGTGTATGTTTATCAGAGTGAATTAGGGAAGTTTTTGGTGCACCTGAAAGTTTGTGGATCTTGTTCTTGTGCCTAACCTTGCAGCAAATCAAAAAAAGTCAGTCTTTTCCCGCGCGAAATGGCGCATAGGGCGGCGCCTATCTCCGTTTCTATAGCCCTAGGTCACACGTCTGCGAATGCAGTGAATGCTATAGCGGGGGGCTGGTCCACTGGTAGCTCCACGTGTTTAACTTTCCTACTATATTCTCATATAGTGAGCGCCAGACGAGAAGGCAGTGAGTACCATTTTTAAAGTCTTTGGTATTACGCGGCCGGGGTTCGAGCCTACGACCTACCGATTGTGAGGCAGACGCTCTACCACTGGGCCATCATTCCTTGCATCAAATGGCCATATATTATTACATCTTTAAGTCATTCGGTTGGAATTGCCGAAAAGTGCCTATTTTATTGTACTCTTTCAGTACATGTAGTCAAAATAAATAAATTCTAGAAATATAGTTTGTGACGTCATCACTTTAGTACAAGTTTTCTTTTTGTAAGACAACGATCATTTTGCCTGAGCCTCAATTTTCTTAACTTTTCCTGAATTTGAGCTTTAGATTTTCTTAAAATCTTCTTAATTTTGAAGTAAACTGGCTAGACTAGTTGATCCTTTCTTTGTTAATCTTGTATACTTGAATTTGAATTCTATCTTTAGTATATTGCATGTAATAATGACGTATTGTCGATTTTTAGCCGACAAAATACTTAGCTTTGAAATTGAGTCTTTTGATTTTCTTAAGATTTTGGCAATTTAAGTCTCATTTTCTTATAAGCTGTTTTCTTATAAAAAAAACGTGTACTTTACTACTAAAAAGAAGAATTTTAAGCGATCCTTGGCACTTACATGGTGATATCTCTTAAATCAA
The DNA here is from genome assembly GCA_900291935.2 of Cassiopea xamachana. NCBI lineage: Eukaryota > Metazoa > Cnidaria > Scyphozoa > Rhizostomeae > Cassiopeidae > Cassiopea > Cassiopea xamachana. The sequence continues at coordinate 10,441,407 of OLMO02000003.1, read as the reverse complement.
ATCTCAACCAGTTTTTAACATCATCTGTTTGTGTTTTTCACATTCATTTCCCCAGCCCTAGAAGAGATTTGAAAGTCATTATCGAATTGATCCACTGCAGAAAGGTGATTTGAGATTAAGAGATGAAAACACCCTGCAATTTAAAATAGAAACTGACTGCCTTCATCAGTTGTGATTTCTAAAAACCTTAACAAGTGGAGCTCTAGGCACAACCACACCCATAGTTTGGGTGTGGCTCAGCTACAACCACGCCCATGTTTTCAAAGATGGAGACATGATAATTTAGTTTAATACTGATATAGTATAATCAACGATACGAAATGCCACAATAGCCATTTAGCAGTGCACAACTGATCATAGCACTTTCGAAGCAAGGCCAATAAACTCTGAAAAGCCAAGCCAATGCAAGAGTTCTAGGGGGGGCTGAGCCCCCCAAAATGAGCAGACATTTTAGCAAGGAGGCTGAGCCCCCCTAGAAATCACCCCTGGCCTTCATTTATAAGAAAGAAAATGTTTGGATGTCTTGCCAAGGGTGTTAAGAGATAAGTAATATAAATACTTCTCCATTTAGTTATTCATTACCATATTCCAGCAACGTCTAACTGCGGGAATTAAGATGTATGAATTATTTATTACATCAAAGGTTGATTGGAAAGCATTTATATCTTGTCAATACTTGGATTAAATAACCTCATACATTGCCTTAAATTTCCTAGCTGTTTTTATTTTTAGGAAAGTGAATTAAAGTCTCTGAGTTAGTACATATGCAATCATTTTTATTGAGTGTACTGCATTGGCTATCAATGATAATGCTTGCAGACTCCTCCAGCTCCCACAAGGCCTACAAGACTATAGCTTCAACTGTTTTTTGAAAGGATAACACATTCTTTTTTGAAACTTCTTACTGATAAAATCAAGCATACTAATTGTAAGCCTCACTACAGGTAAGCAGCTAGCAATTGGCTTGCCTAAATAATATTGTAATTTATATTTGGTGTAATTAAAGTCTCAAAAATTCAGCAGTTCTGAATTCAACCAGTCTATTTCTTAAACAGAAATATAGTACATCGCCCGTATTGTGATGTTGATTAGCCTTCGTATGATATTAGTAAGAATAATAAGGCTCTGAAATTAAAAATAATGCAAGTCTGAAGCTCCATAATGACATAGAATCTTTGTATATTTGAGTTATAATACTGATTTTAGATAAATGTTTGTAGTATTGACACAATATTTATTAATCTTTTCCTCTTTTGATTTGCTTTATGAAGAAGTAGGATATCAATAAACATTCGAATATATTCCTTTGATCCTCATGCGAAGTTATCCTTTTGTGGATAAATAATTTGAGGACAACATGGATACAGAGTATTAGAGACTACTCTGGGTTATCTAGAACATATTAAAGAAAGATTTGAGGACTGGACAGTACTCCTGCGGTCTTAGTAGACTATGGGCAGGAAGAAGAGGTATTGCTTAGCTAATTTTTAACAAACAAACACTCTTAAATTAGACTCCAGTTTCGCTAAAATCTTTTTCATTCCTTCCTTCCTAGTGTGTGAGTTTAGGGAAACTCACACAAAAGATTGGAAAGGTAGAAATGTTGGTATCAATATTAGGAAACGGCAGATCAAGTGATTTGGACACGTCACCATTAGTTCTGTGAGCTGTATATGGGATTCGCAACAATTTTCTGTAGCATTTCATACTAAGTCTTTTAATAATAAAAGGGTGCTGCTAACTTTGACCAATTGTCAAATTGGCTTGAAGAGCTTGAAGAGAAATGTTTCTATAAGGAAGTATGATTGTTTGTGTTGCTGCGGAGGAGAGATAGCATTTTGGTCTGCGCATGTACCTGTGGAAGTCAACAAATTATTCAACATGGCGACCAAAAGTACTGTACATTTTATAAAGGATCAGTAATCAATTTCGTACTTTGAGATTTCATGTATTGGCGAAATGAGTGAGACGGCAAAGGAACGGTGAGGCTTACTTAGAGTGAAATACCAAACTAATTTCGAATTTAATTTCTGTAGAGACTATTTGTGACTTGGCTTGCGTGTCTGATATAAGAAATTGACAAATGTGCTCTCTTATTTTGACTATTAACTGCTTTGTCTCCAGAATTCGAAAGCCTCTTTTTTCCTTTTTGTTGAACCTTGCTTTCTTTTCCACAACAGCATTGCTTTGCAGTAGTCAAAGTTAGTTGGAAGAGAAATTGTAGAATGGAAGCAGCTCTCTGCCAATCGCTGCCCATTTCAAATCCGAATGGCATCTTCTAGCCAAGCTTCACTTGTCGGAATAACCAGCTTGTTGGTTTTTTGTACAACCATCTTGTGATGCTTTGCAGGTCCGTCGGAGCCGGATATCTTGCAAAAGTTTTAAGGCCTTTGTTATGCAACTTACTATATCTATGCTTAATCAAGTTTCACTTTGAAATAATGCTGAGCAGAAGAAACTGCGTTAATTGAACTGAATTGAATTGATTAAATCGTCAGTTGTGTGGAAAGCACATTTTCTATTTAATAAAACTTGATAGAATTTGAAAGCATTGCTTCTCTAAACTTTTGTTTTGCATAGGCCTATGTATTCATGCACACTTTTTTATGAGAAGCCACTTTTCATGTGGAGACTCCTTATTTAAACAACATACATTGTTTTCCATTCAGAGAGCAGCTACAGCCTTTAAATTATGTGGCTCCAAGCAATGTCAGCTTCCAAACACCTTCCAACTTTACTTCTTAGTATATGGTATATCCACAGAATTATTAGGCCAGGCATGTAGTTAGGAGTCTTGGGGATCTAGACACCTGCCCTTTTCAAAAATGGAAAGTACCCTTTTTTAGTGCCCTCTCTATTCAAATGGGGGTGTTACCCTAACATGGGAAGACATGCTCTCAAAAATATTCTGGGGGCTTTGCTCCTGGCCCTGTTCCACACTGTTTCCTCCACTTATGAGTCTGCAAAGCAGTATTCAAAGACTGTACCTTCTTTAAAAAGCTTTACTGTGCTCTTTTGTGGATTGGATCCTTGCCATAAAAAATTCCTAGTTGCATGCCTGTAAACAATATCTAAAGAAATTTTGTCATCCTATGACTAGTTGCACTTGTATTCCAATTTTCCCACTCAAAGTTTTTGTGGCAAGCAGTATGTTGAATTCATTTCATTTTTGAATCTTTAGACATGGTTACCCTTCAGATACTGAGATCAGTTTTCCTGGGAACCCTGTTAAAAAGCTAATGCATAAGATTCATAATACATACTTACATATAAAATAAAGATCTTTGCAACATAAAAAAGAGTAAAATTACAAAAAAATATCAATCAGACTTCTGATGACTATTGGCTGAATTTGTCTTTCTTTTATTCAGTGTTTTGACTGTTGGGACAAGATTTACCTCACTTGAGCAGACAAATCAACATAACACTTCACAAGCCACTGAAAAGCCATCACAACAATCATCTAAAGGTGCCTTTTGGAAGAAGGGAACAGGATCAAGTAAAGTACCAGGAAGGTATAGGCATTGAAGTTTCTTCCTTCATCTTTAAATGATGCAAGGCTTTCCGTGTATTGAGAGTGTTGGGCGTGTGACATCTCCCTCTATTTGGCAAGTTGATATGAAATGTTGTTTGTGTTGACTAGTCTTATTTCTCAGTTTTTGCAATTTGCTTTAAAAAAATGAAAGAAAACCATTGACATTTCTGCCTGTTCTCTTTGCTATTGTCCTATTATTTATTACTCTTTTCTTACACCTTTCTTGGTCAGGGGTGATTTCCAGGGGGCTCAGGGGGCAGAGTCCCCTTGCTAAAATTGCCAATCATTATAGGGGGCCTCAGCCCCCCAGAAGTCTTGTATTGGCCTTGCTTTTCAAAGTGTTTTGTATTGCTATGTCCAATTTTGCACTGCTGCATGGTTATTGAGATATGTCTGATTGTTGATTATACAATATCAGCATTAAACTAAATTATCATATCTGCACTTTGAAAATATGGTCATGACTGCAGCTATACCACACCTAAAATGCGGACATGGCTGCACCTAGAGCCCCCTTGTTAAAATTTTTAGAAATCACCACTGTTCTTGGTATACATGAGTATTTGCAATGCTCTACTTGAGTATTAGCTGCAATTGGGATTCCATATTGACCACACTCCCTCATGCAATTCCCCTGGGTAAGGATGTGATATCATAGTTAGTTGTGGGCTAATGATAGTACATCTGAATCATTACCACAAGGTTTGAGTTCTAGAATTATTGATATCAAGGACGTTACCTGATTTTTAGATGCTTGAATGACAAGCAGAACTTTAAGAACACCCATCAAACCTTAGGTGAATTCTTTCAAGTTGGCTTGAGAAAAATTGAAGTAAAAATCAAAGCTGTTGAACTATTCAGTAAATTATTAGTTTTCCATTTAACCTTTGTTTATATTGTAACCATTCTTGACATTTTGAAGCAGTCACATAACTTTATGGCTTTATGACTCACAAAATCTGATAGTTCTAAATGGTTTCTACATGCTTTCAGGTTCTTAGAGTTTTTGAGGTGATGCATTTTGTGAGAAAGACTGCCAATAAATTCATTAGGAAGTTTTGGTGTAGATGCATTAGGGAAGATTGCCACACAACTATCTTTGGGAAAATTTTTTAAATTTACTGGAGGGCTCAATTTTTAATTTTTTTTTGTGAAATATCTTAGAAACAGCTGCTCTCAGTGTCCAAAGTATTCTGATTTATTACATGATATGGTCAACAGACTATTAAATATCCCAGAAAAATACTGACAAACAATGATTGATAGCTGACAAGTAATGATTTCCAATCATATAATCATGCACCTAAACATTTGCAAAAACTATAGCACAAGTAAAAACCACCCCTCCAACAAAAGTCAGTCAACAATTCAAAGTCCTTTCCGACGCCCATTGGCGCATAGCGTGGCACCTACTATGTTTCTATAGCCCTAGACCACACATCTGCGAATGCAGTGAAAGCTACAGCAGGGAGCTGGTCCACTGGTAGCTCTGAGAGTTTAACTTTCCCACTCCATTCTCATATGTTGAGTGCTAGGCAAGAAGGCAGTGAGTACCATTTTAGAAGGCAGTGAGTATGACTCAGCCAGGGCTCAAACCCAGAACCTACCAGTTGTGAGGCAGGCGCTCTACCACTGGGCCATCACTCCAACATCTCAGTCTAATATGGAACCACATACACCATTAGTGGCAGTTTTAAGGACTGCGGGGCCCAAGGCTGAAATGATCTGTGGGGTACTTATTTGAAATTTTTTTTGTAAAACCATGCATACAGGGACTTTATAGGTACCATTTTTAAGGGGGTGTAAGGTTGAATATGCCTAAATCTAAATGGCCAGTAAGCTGCTCTATTGTCACCTATCACTATGATGGTAGGAGGGCAAGCATGGCTATCAAAGACGTATTATAGGACCCACCATGATTGGGCTGGGAGAAAAAATTTTCAGAGTGGAAAAATGCTATTTTAAATTTGGTTTTTGTATGCACAGTATTTCCTAATACCCTCTTGTTAATAAAGCAGTTTTACTAATCTTTGAAGCAGAATTTACAGTATGCAACCACATTGACCATGCAAGGACTTGTTGCTATTTTTGGTGTGTGGCAATAATTCAGAGGAATTAATTGTAAGGAGTAGACACACATATACAATTCTTGTACCAGTTTCTCAGAGCATATTATCTAGCCTAATCAGATGGTCTGTCTGGCATTATCAGTTTAATATGGCTACTTTTTGGAGTAATTTGTTCCATTTCATGCTCTTTTAGGGCAGTATATGGTGCACAGCATCCACCTCTACATGCAACAGAGTAAGTTTCATTTTTGTTTTGTATACATTTTCTTGACATGAAACATGGAAATTATGAAATTCTAATTCATGGTATTCACTTTTTAAGACTTCCTGTGTCAAGGTAGTATGGTCTTTTTCTAAAAACCCCATGCAGCGGCATAACAAAGATACTTAGGAACTCTCAGGAAATTAACAAAAGTGTAGCCCTTTTTTTATTTTCCCACAAATATGCCTCTCTAAACCTCAGCAGTACCCCCATTAGGCCTCAAAATTTGAAAGCCCTTAGGAGTTGTGATTTATGCCAGCTATGCTACTGATTCCATGTACAGTACATCATTGTTTACCTGAATGGCATAAACTCAAATGTGAAGCCAGCCACTTGGATAAGCCAAAAATTTGGATGAGCAAGGATGGAAATCTGGGTCGCCAAAATGACCACTTAACATTTAGGCTTGACAAAATATGCCATATAATGAGGCATATGCTCAAAAAAGAGACAAAATAAAACAATTTTCAACACAAATGAATTAAATAACTTGTTCCACTGAAAGTCAACTACAGAAGAGATGAAAGCGGAACACCAAAACTGACACACTGTTTGTAAACAATTGAACAGCATTTGGTTCAACATGAAACACGGACTACTTGGAGCTAGTTCATATGATGAGCCATAGATGAACTGTACCTATGCATTTAGCAATTTGAGTAGTTAAGTTCATCTTCGGTTCAGTATATGAAACCACAGAAAAGCATCAGCTCGAGCCACAGTCACGCTTTTCATTGGTTCAACACTGGCTCATCCCCTTCAGTGACGCCATTGTTGAACCAATGTTATAATAGGTTTGGGTCATCTATGGCTCATCATATGAACTAGCTCTTAGATCCAGATAAATAAGGTTTTAAGTATTCTGCTTCAGGAAAATAGATTTGAAAAGTTTCAAAACCTTAGGAGTTGTCTTAACCCTCAACTTACACCAGTTATGCTACTGATTCCATGTACAACTAAAGAGTTTCTAACTAGAAGATTTAGGGGTAAGCGATATTGGTCTAGAAGAGGTGACACAGGGGGTGCAGTCCCCTAGCTGTGACTTGAGATAGGCACAGCCCCCTAAATTCAGTAAATTTTTTGGAAGTAGAGGCATGGAAGAATCCTTATTCTTATGGAAAAGGCAATTTTAGATGTAAATAGATGTCTAGAATGTATTAGTTCACAAATATATGTTAACTACTGGATGACATTATAATTTCCTTATATTGCTAGGTGGACTACCTCCAAAGTTTCTTGTAAAGGCATGTGCAAGAAAAGAGCCCCCCTAGCTATCAATAGAGCCCCCTAGCTATCCCTTTTTAGTTTTACACCACTGATAAGTGGGTCATGAAGCATGTAGTAACTGTAGTTTGTATGTAGCCATTGATGGATTTTCTGCTCTTCATGCAATGATTGGATCTTTGCACTTTCATTTTTAGTTTTTATTTTGCACTTTCATTTTTCATTTTTATTTTGCACTTTCATTTTTCAGTGAAGCATTGATGGAAAGCTTTACGAAAAGCTCAAAGAGCAGAAACAAAAAGCTGCTATCATTTCGTGAATTTGAAGGGTCAACAAATGATGCCTGGGAAGACAATGATGATGACATCATCAAACATAGTAGCTCACCAAGCACTGAACCAGACTTCACCACCAAATCTCACATAAAACTGTCTAAGGTGAGGGTGCTTGACCTATATTCGGTGGTGTTTCATTAGCTCTTTTTCTAGGGGGGGGTGTAAAGAGCCTGGTGAAGCTGTGAATTTACCAATAGAAGTGTTGTCTTCTTATTTTTATGGGATAAGTTGATGCTAGAAAGTGGATTTTAAACAATCTACTGACCAGATGGTGGCAAAACATGCAGTCACATACCAACTAAAGCCATTGAGTCTAAATTTACCAAGAAGTCACCAATAGCTGGTGGTATGACACCCCTGCTAGCTAGGCCCCTACCTATATTATACTTCTAATTTTATCATACTTCAATGCATCAAGTTGAGCAGTTTGTAACTCTAACTGCCTGCCTGCATATATATTCAGGGTTTCCTCTCCTCCTTAAATTCCTTAAAAATCTTTAATGAAACAAGATATCCTTATAAACCCATGGAAATCCTTGATTAATATCAAATTTATTAAAATCCTCTTAAATCTCCTTACAAAAAGTAGCTTCAAGTAGCAGTTGTGATATTTCTGTAAGGAAAAGCTTACTATGCAGAATCTCATGCCATTGGGTGGCAAATAGTCCTTATAGGAAAATATGATTTTATATGCTTTGTTATGTTTGCTTTAGAAAGTAGTTTGAAAAAGTCCTTCTTTATGTGTTTAGTTGATATGGACAGGGCTAATAACATGACAACCTTCTTAAATCTCCCTGCTTTTTATAGGCTTTTATCATACTCAACTCAATTTTACCTCCATTTCCCCCAATTCCTTGGGGCTTGGAGGGTGCCTCTGAGAGGACTTTAGTTCCGGCACAAGCATTTAGGACCAGATGCCCTTCCTGATGTCACCAATGGCATGTGGTGGGCCTTGAACTCAGGACCATGTTGGTCTTAGTCTAGTGCATTACCACTAGGCCACGGCTGCTCTTACAGGTTTTTATCATAGTTGTGCTAAATTATCCTTTAAAAGTACTAAAAAATCTCCTTTTTTCTCCTTAGAATTCCTACTTTTTTAAGTAAAAAAGTGTAGGAACCCAGATGTTTGTGCTTGTTTAAGCCAACATGTACTGTAAGCTCATTGTTTTTTAAGGAATCAACACCTCCAAAAGTAAGCATAACAAAGCAATCTGGGGCAAAAGCAAAAGAGTTCCAAACACCCAGTAATAGCACACATCCAAAAGAGTTGGGTGTGGCTGGAGTTGGAGAGCTGCAGGCAAATTCAAGAAAGCCATCTTTGGAGCCAAAAAATGATGGGAAAATGTCAAAGCATACAGGCAAAGTCAAGCAAGCAATTGTTTCAAAACTTTCTGAGACAATTGGTGAGAATGTTAATTGCTTTGGTGTTGGTATGTCACTTACCTTTGCTAACTACTAACTACAAGAAATTATTAGTGAATATTGCTAATGCCTGCTAATGCTAGCATTATTTTTTGTCTGTATTCTAGTCAGTTCTTCATAACTTAAGCTTTGTTTATAGATTCTAATTTCATAGCTTCTAGTACTTATTTATGTTGGTTATGGAAGTGTTGATCTTAGTCTTGGCTGTGCATGATTAATTACTTATTTCCAATTTGGAGCAAATAGTCAGATAAGGGGACAAGGTAGCTCTGGCCACCCATTGGAGCATACTAGCCTCTCCATCAGATGGTGAAAAACTCTTTATCTTTGAGAGTTTTAGTAGGTATAGTACCCTGTTAACTGTATCTTTGCTCTGCTATAGGAAAAATCAGTGCCCTGTTGGAAAACTCCTGGAACTGCCCCTAATCAGATTAACATTAGATTTATTGATATTGTTGATCAGATTGTTTCAAATGTAGTATGTGTATAATTGAGACTTTCCCTGTTTCAGCAAAAGCAACTAAAGGCAAGCTATCACCTCCACCGCCTCATTCTCCACAGCAGAAGGACATCTTACAGGCACCTGAACCACCATCTCCAATACGACAGAAAAAATTTGAACTGCATGACCAGGAGAATACACGATTGGAAAAGTTTGGAAAGCTCCTTGCTGGACCAACTACAGATTTGGGTTAGTTTATTATACTGAATTCATTATTATTCATTACTGTTCTCTACTACACTACATATCTTGTTGTTCATGAATGAACAGTATAATGACTATAGTATTTGCCTACACACTTCCTGTCAGAATACTTATTCACTGCCCTTCCACAACAGATAGGGGCCTATTTGCAACAACAGGGAGGTAGAAGTGATAGAGGAACTGTCCCTCTTTTGCCAATAATCCATTAGCATTACTCCATAGAAATAAAAATGTATTAGATTTATATTTAATAAAAGTACTTTACAGTACATATATTACTTTTAAATAAATCTCCATTTTGTCATGATGGTTATTCACAAGCAAATTTGGTATACGGTAGCATTAGTCAGTATGGCAAACTGTTACTTGAACAGAAAGTCTTTGTTTCACAGATCAACTTCGTAAACTGAGCTGGAATGGTGTACCAGAACCTATAAGGGCCAGCACATGGAGACTGCTTTCTGTGAGTTTCATCACGTGCACTCTGTGTTTGTGTCTCTGTCTATGTGTCTGTGTCTATGTGACTACATGTGTCTATGTATGTGCTTTGTGTATTGTGTCTATGTGTCTGTGTCTATGTGACTATATGTGTCTATGTATGTCTTGTGTATTGTGTCTATGTATGTGTCTTGTGACTACATGTGTCTTGTGTATTGTGTCTATGTGTCTGTGTCTATGTGACCACATGTATCTATGTATGTGCCTTGTGTCTATGTGACTACTTGTGTCTATGTATGTGTCTTGTGTCTATGTGTCTGTGTCTATGTGACTACATGTGTCTATGTATTTGTCTTGTGTATTGTGTCTATGTGTCTGTGTCTATGTGACTACATGGATCTATATATGTATCTTGTGTATTGCGTCTGTGTGTCTGTGTCTATGTGACTACATGTGTATATGTATGTGTCTTGTGTATTGTGTCTATGTGTCTGTGTCTATGTGACTACATGGATCTATGTATATATCTTGTGTATTGTATCTATGTGTCTGTGTCTATGTGACCACATGTGTCTATGTATGTGTCTTGTGTATTGTGTCTATGTGTCTGTGTCTATGTGACCACATGTGTCTATGTATGTGTCTTGTGTATTGTGTCTATGTGTCTGTGTCTATGTGACTACATGTATCTATGTATGTATCTTGTGTATTGTATCTATGTGTCTGTGTCTATGTGACCACATGTGTCTATGTATGTGTCTTGTGTATTTATCATGTGTTCATTTTTCCAATAGAAAATTTCAGCATATGCACATGTTTTTAAAAGAGAGTTGTTTTGGCCCAGAACTGAATTTTCTTAACTTTTTCACGATGCCAGTATCGAAACTTCCTTAAGACTTTTTTAACAAAAATTTTTGAGTTCCAATGTTTTGCGCACGCACATTAATGGGATGTGAAAACTCCAAGTATACTTGAAATTATGGTAAATTTTAGTAAATAGCAGTTGTTAAACTGTTAGAGGGTAGCATAACATCACATACATGACATTCTGTACACAAATAAATTGAATTTTAAATACATGGGCATTAAAAACAATTTCTTTTGTCTTAAAAATCCAGTACTGAACTATCTCAAATTTATGAGCAGCTGAGTACTACTTTCTCGTAAACCACTTTATTAAAAAGTGTAGTTTCTCCAATTCAATGCCAGTTTTTATAAATACTGCTTAATTTCCTAGGGCTACCTTCCTCCAAGCATTGACCGACGGCAGGCAACATTAGAGCGGAAGCGCGAGGAGTACTTCAACTTCGTGTCACAATACTACCCTACAAGGTTTGAAGAACTGAATCAAGAAACTTATCGACAGGTGAGCTGAAGTGCTAGTTCTGTAGATAGTTGAACTGGATTAGAGGGGGATGTATGGATGTTGAGTCGAGAAGAAAATATGGTAGTTCGGAGCACTTCATTTACAACGGCAGTGACGTACACGTTGTTTTATAGGAAATATGTCTATAGAAACATGAATGAAATTAGGAAAAAATTAAGATAAATTTAAGAAACATAGGCAGGCTGAGTATATAATAATGATTTTCAAAAACTGTTTTTACTAGTAAATTTTTACCAAACTAGCAAGAAAATAGATTGAACATCCATTACATGGTTCATAAAACCTGAGCATCCTTTTTCTTGCATCACAATTGCCTAATCTGGCTTGTTGTTGTCATTGGAAGTCTTTACATTTAAAAACCATTTAAGGCTGGATTTGATGAAATGCTAAGAAACATCCAGGCTGAAGCTAAAGAGTTGGTTTCTTATAAAAAAATGTGTACTAGATGCGATGTCCCCCCTCCCCCCCCCCGACTATTTATGGGCCTGGAAGAGCTTCTACTCTGACTTTACAGGCTTTATATCTATTCTAAGGTGAAATGAATTTGTATGAATTGATTTTCCTCGTTGATATTTGGGATGTGATATTATATAAATGTTGACTAAAGTTTTCCTATTTCAAAATTTTTGGATTTTCCCTTTTTCAAGTCACCCAAACCACAAGACAGAAAGTATGATACTACTCTGTCAGCCTCATAATCAATAATGTATCATGCCTTTGAAGCTGATGCGAGACAGCATTCATCAAGCTAGTACTTTTAATTGCCGGGCTGGGATGAGAATAACCAGGGAACGTCAGATGAAATTAATAAGCTGGGGAGTAAGGATAGAAAAAATGCCTTTAAATCTAAGATAATAATACTATGAAGCACTGTATGTTCATAAATCAGGCGTTTATGGTCGTGAGAATATGAGCAGCACAAACATATTAATAAAAGACAAAAAGATGTTTTTAAAACATCTGTTTAGAACATGCTTCGAAAATTGTATGCGCAAAAACTAATAAACAGGGGTCCTAATAAGAGAGGGGGGCTGGAAAAATTTTTCAGAAATTAATTATTAGGAGGGACGGCAATTAAGGGTACTGCGAGCTTCCACATGCCAGGTCACAAAGATTTGGTAAAAATTGAAATTTAAAGGCAGTCTACTCTGGAATGAAATCAGTGATGAAATTAGAACTGCAAAGAGCTTAGCCATATTCAAACAAAAATCAAATCCTGGAATGGCACTCATTGCACGTGCAACATCTGCAGAAACTAGTCATTAGTAAACTTATTCTTATTTATTTTACTTCAACTTTTTCTATGTTACTTAAGTCATTGATATGTTAGGATTCTCGTATGTTGGTTTTAATTAATTTATAAACCTGTTTTAGTATACCAAAAGTAAATAAATTTAAGATATGATGAGGATATGATATGATATGATATATGATTTGATGTGATGTGATGTGCTGTGATATGATATGATGATGATGATATGATATGACATATGATATGATGATGATATGATATGATATGATATGATATGATATGATATGATATGATATGATATGATATGATATGATATGATATGATATGATATGATAAGATTATGTTTTGTTTTAGATTCACATCGATATTCCACGAACGAATCCACTGATCCCAATATTTCAGCAGGAAGTCGTCCAAGAAGTAAGATATAATTCTATTGTTCACAAAACATTGTGGCGAAATGCTTTTAGAAGCTATTATGATTGTAGCTGGTGGTTATTATGCAATACACCCAGCTTCATGTAAATTGTTGATTCGATGTGGTATGAGTCAACGGGGTCGTGATTGTCTACTGAGTTTTGGTTGCTAATTATGCATCTTGATATATAATTATGCGCATAATCAAGGCGTGCTTATGCAGTACATTAGGAGAAAATCTGACAGAGTTATTTAGGGTACCATGAATCCTGAAGAGAATATGAACGGCGTTTGTAGGAGGGAAATGGAAATGAAAGAGGATTATGTACACGCTACATTACACGTTCTTTTTTTATAAGGAAATCATTATTTTGCCTTAGCCTCAATTTTCTTAACTTTTCCCGAAATTGAGCCTGAGATTTTCTTAAATTTTTCATAACTTTTACTGAAATAAACTTGCTATAGTGGTTTACACTTTCGTTAATAATATTGTATAGTTGAATTTGAATTTCATGTTTAACATTTTGAATGCAATAACGACGAAATACCGATTTTTGGCCTATAAAAACACTTAATTGTGGAAGTTGAGCCTCGTGATTTTCTTAAGATTTTGACGATTTGAGCCTCATTTTCTTATAAAATTTTTTCTAATAAAAATACGTGTATTTAGTGTGTCGTTTTAATGTTCAGTTTTTAGATGCAAGGTGTGACAAATTGGATATAATTTCTCTGCTATATAGTCTCAGAAGACTACCTTTTAACGATCATTTTTCTACATGTTCAAAATTCTACCACATGATGTTAGGCCGTCTTCAGAGACTTATGAGCCGGGGTGCCAGATGGGCCATGCCCCTCACTTTTTAGCAAATTATGCAAAAGTGCCCCCTTTCAAAACCCAAAGCGCCCCTTCCTGAAGACACAAAGTGCTCCTTCTAAATCCAAAAGTGCCTTTTCGCATAGATTTTGTGTCCAATTTCTCAACGCAAGGTGAGGCCCAAATAATTTTTGCAATCACAACTTCTTATGAAGATTATCATTATCACTATCGCAGGGATGTGCCGATGGGGGCGTGGGGGGCGTCGTGCCCCCCATAGTTTCAAAGTTGCAAGAAAGTTGGTTAAAAGTCAGCCATGCTGCTGTTAGAGAGTTGGCCACAGTATTTTCTCTGACCTGTTTTTAGCAACAATTTAGTAACAATAGTTGGTCAATTGGTGAAAACGCGCCCCCCCCCCCAACAGAAGGTATTTCGGCACATCACTGCACTATCGATAAGTGTTATAAGCAAATATTTAGGAAATCACTTGATGAAAAATATTATTCTTAATGCGTTCTGTTTATTTCTTCTGAGGTCTTTTAATTTTTTCTAGCTTTTTGAAAGGGTTTTGTACATCTGGGCAATAAGACATCCGGCTAGTGGATATGTACAGGGGATCAATGACTTAGTGGTACCATTTTTCGTGGTGTTCTTGTCAGATCATATAGGTACAAGATATTCTTATAATATTCTCAGTTTATTTTATTATGTATTTTTGACCTTGAGCTTTCAGTAAATTTTCAGTATATTCTTGCAATATATATTTCCAATGTATATTTATTAAGTACCTTGAACTTGTAAGTCAGCTGATAGACAATTACAAGCAGGTCAGATTTATCTATTTCTCAATGAGTTCACTTGGATTATGCAGTAAGGCTTCTTCTGATGTTATTGACATGATGAAGGATTTAGAAATGACCACTGACCAGACGAGCTTTATAATTAAAAGGATAATTAACGTCGCAATTAAGACTTCGTATTTTATTTTTTGCTGCCGCAACAGAGACTGGTGTAACCCAGAACTTATAAACTACTACCTTGTAACACGTTTGTCAGTTTAAGTAGCCAATAGTAAACTAACTGTTATAGTGAGGTTTACCATTGCATTTAGCTGTTATGGTGAGGTTTACCATTGTATTTAGCTGTTATAGTGAGGTTTACCATTGTAATTCATTATTTTTATAAAAAAATGTTTATACAGTTTTAGTATTTTTTCATTAATTCTTTGTTAGATTCTCATTACGTTCTGATTAAAATATCATTTTATTATCATTTCTCATAACATTCTCACAATATTTTGGGGCTGTTCAACAATTTCGTCTCGCCTATGGGGTGGGTAGTTCTCATAGAGACAGGCCTCCCTATGTTAGTTATACACATTCTTCGTGATTCAGAGCGTAGCGCTGGAGTGGGTGTATGATTCAAAAATGGCAATTTCAACGTGACGTAATTATTGAACGTGACGTTATTTCAACTTGACGTAATTATTGAACAGCCTCTTTCATTATGTTGACATTGTTTCTTAGTATATTTTCATCGTATTATCGAGTGGCGTGACCATGGGGGTATGGGGTTTAATTTCCCCCCACACTTTTGCCAAGATGGTGCTTGAGATTCCTTAAAATCGATGAGAAAATAGGTGTGAGGGGGTAGTAGCAAATCTTCAAAGAACTAGAGTGTGTTACCAAGATTTTTCATTTATGCCCTCACTTTTTTAGCTCTATTCGCCCCCTGGCTATCTCTTAGGCGCGTTGTATGCATATCATGTTATTATCATTGTTAATTTTTTATATTTTTGTTCTTTGATCATATAATTATTTATTTTGTCAAGTAACTGGTCCAGAATGCGCCACAACATATACAGACGACAATTTTCGGATCATTGGGCAAGCAAGATCGTCTTTTCATTTTAGTGTTTTGGAATCTGTTTACATCAAAACTCAAAACCCAGTCTTGTGTAGACAAAAAGAGTTTGTTTTCTCATTGGGACTCTTCAAGTAAACAATGTTAATAGGTCCTAATTGGTCACACTTGTGGCCAATTAGACGCATCCTATCACATTAACTGCATCTGGGTATATATTTCGGTTAACCTTTAGGTCACTATCCGACGTTTTCATACACTGATGAGTGTCGGACGAAAAAAGCTTTCAGTATGTGAAAAGAATGTTGCCGCTTTTTCGTGCTGTGGTAAAGTTCTGTAGTACCAACAGACTATTTAAATAGCTGGTATATGTGAATCATTTATTTTTATCGTCTTTTTATTATTTTATAATTTATCTAATTTTACTCATTATTTAAGAATTTTATCTAATCATCTGCTTAAGTAGCTAAGTTTGTTACTTGTAAAGTAATTATTGTTTTGTAGTTTGATTAATCTATTAGATCTTTTAGTGACTCGTTCATTAATTTTGTTTTTAATTAAATTTTGAACATATGTGTTAGTTTATCTACTCTTTGATTGATTATGTAATGATTATTGTTCTTTTGTTTACTGTGATTCAGCAATAATTATCCGCACAACTTACTATATATTCCGTATGAGGAACAAAGCATGGTGCGACCCGGAGCTCCTAAAATATTAATGTCTTTGCAGAATTAACTGTGGGCTTTGAGACAAATTTAGACAATAACACTCATTTTAAGGAACTTAAGTATGGCCCCCTTGTTACAAACCTTGCCAACGATTACAATAAAGTAAACTCTGTTAACCTGTGCATTAGCTGTTTTGGTATATTTGGTAACTCCTCTGACTCATTTCTTGAAATGTGCAATGAAAGAGGCATTGAAAATCGTGATCTTAGGTCCATTATCTCTAAGTTATCAAAAATAATTATCCGCACAACTTATTGTATATTCCGTATGAGGAACAAAGCATGGTGCGATCCGGAGCTCCTAAACTATTAATATCTTATTTTTCTTTCTTTTCTTCGGTATTGATGTAATTATCATATTTTGATGTTATGTTTAGTTGTATACTGTTCATTATCATTGTAAGCCAGCCAAATATAAATTACCCTAGAGCGAGATTTGTATTTTTATTGTTAAGATATTCTCATGAAAAGAAGTTTGAAAAAATTATGCTGTTATCTATCTCGACATTTTGCTTTCTAAGTCATTCTTTTCCCGTGCATAGATGAAGCTGTGGAAACTTACGATGTAAATAAAGTACCAAAGGATGTTTTAGATTCTGTTGAAGCTGACACTTTCTGGTGTATGACACGACTACTAAATGGAATCCAGGTACGAGTAATTTTCTTTAATTGCACTCTCAGTAACCCAATATTTTTGCAAATATACTTTTCTAGGACAATGAAAATATACAGTGCTATGATGCTAACAGATTAGATGAGTTTTTCTCATTTTCATTCTTGTACATTATTCAACATTTTTATTATTGATTTGTTGATGCTCTTCATACCTGAAAATGGTGATTTATTTCTTGAGTGATTGAGTGATTGATAGATATATGAATTGATTTATTGATTTATTGGTTGGTTGATTGATTGATTGATGGATGGATAGATAGATGATTTGATTGATTAATAGATTGGTTGATAGAGTGATTGATTGAGTGAGTGATGGATAGATGAATAGATTAATAGATTGATTAAGTGATTGGGTCATGGAGGGATGTACGAATTTATTGATGGGCTGATCAAGGAATCGATGAATGACTCTGTTACTCAACTTGAATATTGCTCGTTCGAATTCTTCCCTCTGCAGTGTGAAGAAATTAATATTTTTGAGGAGATGACTGCAAATGCTTGCTTTCCTTCTCTGATCTGTAAAACCTTGGACTAGTAGGACGTTTAGTAATTGTTATTAGAAAAGCTTTCAAATAACTCAAATTCTGTTTAATGCTAATTAGTCCTCTGTTTGAATAGGACAATTACACGTTTGCACAACCAGGAATTCAAATGAAAGTCAAAGCATTGAGTGATTTAATTAGTAGAATAGATGGTAAGAGGAGCTTTTTCGTCACAGTTTATAGCGAATTTATGCATTGGAATCGTTGATTCTTTGGAATATGACATATAATAGGATTTGCTCTTGTACTAACTGGTTTTGCAATAGGTTTTTGAATCTGGCTTTTTAATCAATTTCTTCTGTTTTTTTCATGTCAATTACAGTAAAAACCCGCACATAAGAATCGTCAGATAACAAGAAACTTCATCCTGAAATTGTATGTTTTGATTTCAGCCTGATACTCTAGCTAGGTCCTTATTAGTGGTCTACTTTTTCTACTGGCAAACAAACTATGCCTGCTTGCCAATCAACCCCTTTCATGGATGAAAATAGTGCGTACATTTTGTGATAGGCAGGCTCACACCTATTTAGTTAATCATAAAGTTTTGGATGGGTGAGCAGCCGTGGCCTGGCGGTGATGCACTCGACTCAGACCAACGTGGTCCTGGGTTCAAGGCCCATCGCAGGCCATTGGTGACGTCAGGAAGTGCATCCGGTCTTAAATGCTCGTGCCAGAACTAAAGTCCTCATAGAGGCACCCTCCAAGCCCCAAGGAATTGGGGGAAATGGAAGTAAAATCGAATAAAGTTGTGGATTGCTAATTATATTGCCAGTCTTTCAATGCCGTATCGTCAACTGTGATCTTCCTTGGCATTTATGGACCCTGGCATTTATAGACCCGTATTAAGAAAGAGCACCATGATATCAGTAATTACCTTATCGCCTAAGAACACGAACAGTTTCAATTCAAAATTACAGGTTCTTATATGCGAGTTTTTACTGTACTGTCATTGATCATTTTGCTTCTAAATTGTTTTATACCCACAGCGTTTTTGTAGATACCACTGTAGACAAACCATTCTTTTTCTCCTTGAGAATTGTTATGAGTAGCAATATTGAAAAGAAATTAGTGCTACAAGAAGCACAATTTTAATTCTCTCTTCCTGTTACTTACCACGCTCATTTTTGTAAAGTTTTAAGAACCTACTTTCATCAAAAGCTGTGACTTTCGTCATAATCTTATTTTTGTGTCGTAGAGCCAATGCATAACCACATCAAACAACACAACATTGATTATCTTCAGTTCACGTTTCGATGGATGAATAATCTTCTTATGCGGGAATTTCCTCTACGATGCCTTATTCGCCTGTGGGATACGTACTGGGTAAGCGATCACGTTCAATAGCTTGGACATGACCTTTCAATAACCTTTCATTGTGTTTCATGTTCCTGGAACACACTTATCTGCATATCTTGGTAGGATTTGGGCAGGCCCTTGAACTCCTTTAGAAGTGCTGAAATTTGAAATGTCTTTTTAAGGGCTCTTGAAGCTCGTTGAAAATGAGAATTTTTCCTTGAAAATTGATCACACTCCATAAAATTTGTGAATTTTTAATGTTTACTTCGTTCACAGCAATGCAAAAAATAATTTTAAAAAATATTAAAACAATTTTAAGAAGATCGTGTTAGCAAACTCGTGATGTGTCAAGAAAGTCTCGTTTTCGGTATTTTGGGCTTTCTGTATATTCAAGGCCTAATTATTTACAGCTGCTTTAAGATTTTCATTTTCGTCCTTGAATAGTCCTTGAAAACTCCTTGAGATCCTACACGAACCCTGTCTTAGAGAGTATAGCACTGAAGAACATTCTCAGTTATAGGTAAACCACTACCATTGGATTCCCGTTTACTGTGCAGTTTAAAAAACTCATAGGGTAACATTTTCAAGAATTAATCTTGCTCTTTTACCGGATAAGAACAATTTTTCTTGTAGTCCGAACCAGATGGCTTTGCTATATTTCATCTTTATGTTTGTGCTGCACTTTTGAAGAAATTCTCGAAGGAAATATCACATATGTTTGACTTTCAGGTAAGCATTTTTTTCTGTAGCTTCATTTCAAAGATTTAATTCCAGATTAGTGGCTTTTTCTCTCACCAAATGATGTCATCCACATAGTACGTATTATTAAAAAACGTTAAGCCCCCCTCCCTCCTTCTTGTGCGCAATAATACGCTTTTTGCCAACCCCTCTTTCCTTACTTCGTGTGTGCATGCAATGTGAATGGCTCGAAGGTAATTTTGTAGTGATACAAACAGTTTTAGATCGAGGGGCATATTTCGTACATTTCATAGAAAAAAACAAACATTTGAAAAAACCAGTCAAAAAATCGCTAAAGAAAATCACAAAAAATCACTAGTAATCACGAAAATCACTAACAATCACGAAAATCACTAATAATCACTAGTAATCACTGTAATACTCCCACAACATTGCAGGAATCTCGTACGCTATTACGAGTTCTTACTCCACTCAATATGGATAGTAAAATGGTGAAATTTCACTGTTCCCATCTTCCTTCAGGATTTACCTAGAGGGCATTCACATATTTCTTCACGCAAGGGGGTTGGGGGTTCTCTTAATCTCTGTGACAAAGTGTGACAAAAGATGGGTGGATTTTATTTGGAATGTGATGTCACATTTTAGAACAACTTGATGTTTAGTACATTTGACCTCAAAATAGCAAGTCTGGCCCTTTTTTAGAACAAATTTCGCTCTATCCAAAAAAATAATCAGGCAATTTTATTTTGTTGCCATTTTAGCCATTTTCACTTTTTCATTTTCACCATTTTCAATGAAAAGGCATAATAAACGCATTGTTACGAAAGCAAAAATTATCTTATTGAATTCATAATGTGATGTCACATATTGGGGGTGGGTGGGTTGTTTTTGGATTGTGTTGTCACGAATCTAATAATCCTATTTTGATGCCATTTTGATAATTTTCACTTATTCATTTTCATCATTTTCATTATAAACATCTTACAAAATCAGACAAACTTCCTATTGAAATTCATTATGTGAAGCCACACATTAAGGAGAGTGGGTGGGTAGTTTTGAATTTGTGATGAAGTGTGACAGGGGGTGGGTGGGTGTCTAAACATGCCAGAATTAGTGTGCCGCAATGTGTAAATACTCTAGTGTCTCTAGTAGACGGCCCCCGTCTATTAATTTCAGGGGAATTTTCCTTCCCCCTCGTTGCTTATTAACACCCCCTTCTATTAAATTTTACAACTCGATCATGGTCAGAACACGCAGAAAATTGAATTACCTTTTAATAGAACACTTTACGAACATGAACCACCTTCTCTTAGCATTCCTTTTCTTTTGAAAAGCTCCCAACATGCATACCCCCTTCTATTATTACCCTCTTTTTATTGAAAACTAGCCGACATGAACACCCCCTGGTATTCGTACCCCTTTCTATTAAGAATTTGCCGATACGAACACCCCCTTCTATTGCCTCCCCTCTTCTATTAGAGACACCAGAGTAGCCTCTTAAAGCATTGTTTCGTTTTTTTGTGTTCTACTCTTTTGATGGTACAGATTGGGCAATTGCAAAAAGTTCTAAAATGCAAAACCACAAGGCCTAAATTCTCATTGTTGAGACTATCTTTACTTTCCATCATCATCAACTTGGAATTTTGCTAAGAAGTTGATCCTTCATTCCAGTCTTTGTAATAGCTAAACCAGAACCCTTTCTTTGGAGGTCACTTTTTGGTTTGCGTAGAGCTTTGTTCTAGCTTTTTTATTTTGGAGTGTAGTTATTGATCCATTTGGGTGGTTTCTGCCAAAAGAAAGAGGCTATCATTTGGCTGTTTTGACAATTTCTAAAGCTGCTCTGCTCTTGTAAAGATTTTGTATTAGATGACATAATGATGACATAGCCAAGATAACTCAGCATTTGGCTTTACGGCTTCAATGAAACATTCCCAATAATATAATATAAATGTGCTATGATTTCGCTACTTCGCTTCATGGTGTTGTGAAAAGCATGAGTCATTTGGAGACAAAACTTCCTTGTTCGCATAATCCAAAGCTCACACCCAGTTTTGGTCATGTTGTATTAGTCACATTGACTCAGTTTAGAATGCAATCTCAACAGGGGAACAAAAGCCTAACCATAAATTTTAGCTAGGAAAGGAAACATGAAATTATTGAGGAAGAAGCCCCATATTTAGTGGATTATTAACTCAAATTTTTACCACAAGTACTGGGAAATTTGAAGTGTGCATCACAAAGATTGTACCAGCTATGAGAAGAGAATTTACTGATCATTCTCTGTGGAAGTCTGCTCTGCTTTACTAATGTCTTCCCATTTAGAACCTTTTACCTTCGTTTCTCATGTTCTTTTAGCTGTTTTTATGTTTATCAGTATCAAGGAAATATAAAACCCCCGCCGAAGCTGAGTCTCTTTTATCTCTAAACAATACTACCTCATGTTCCCATTTATTCTGGATGTCACTCCTTTTCTTACCCTCCCAATGGCCTAAACTTTGCAGTTGGTGGCATTCACAGGAGGTGGTTAAAACATTTTTGTGGCTCCATTTTCGAAGAGTTTGAATTATAATTTCTTCTCAATTAATAATATCTATGTAAGTGTAGAAAAAGTTTTTATATTCCATCCAATCCATTTATTGAAATTGAGATCCAGTTGAAGGATTAAATGATCACGGAGTTTGTTTATTTGGTTATTGCAATTCTGTTGAATTTGCGGTGGTATGGTAGTCTTTGTTATCAGAAAGCTCATTGATAACAAAGGCCAAATACGTAGTTGTTACTTTGTTAAAGATCTTTCCTATGAATTATGGTTACAACTCAAGAGTTCATTGTATACGTGAAAAACAAAGGTATCCAAGTTAACATAATTGGGAAATGTTTTGACACCAATTAGCCAAATCACTGTCATACCTTGGAAGAAAATAGTTAAGTGGAATTCTAGAAGCTGACCTGTTTTGTGTCCGGTAGACATTCCTCTACTTCACTCTTTTTTTATAAGAACCAGTGAAGTCCAAGCTGGCTTTTCTTAATTTTTCTCAAATTTTGTGGCTGAATTGTTCTTAATTTGTTCTTAAATTAGTATGATGTAGACAGTCTATAATGCACATTGGATAGTACACAAGGCAACATTGGATGTTTTGATTGATTGAAGGCCCATTAGCCAAATGTTACATCTGAGCTGGTCTCTCTTGCATATCAATGTTTTTTGTTAATAAAAGTTTATAAACAATCATAAATAAATGTGTTAACGTAGTAACTAGTTTTGTAGGGGACAACTAATTCGTAGAGATCCAAAGGAAGTGGCAAGGCTCCCAATTAGCCTCTGGCTAGCAAAGAAAGGACATTTCATGTCCATATTGTGGTGGACAGTTTGTGCATCTTGTCCAAAATATATTTTGATATAGTTCTTCAGCCTAAGGCCAACTCTTAATTTCTTCTTACTCTTCCACCAAATTTCAGGCTCGTGTTCTTATGAAACTGTTCTTACAGAAAAGAGTGTATTTTGCTTTGCATATTTCTGCAGTACTCCAATCGTGGGATTAATTCTTTTTTTTATTGAAATTCATTGATTTCTATTTATTTATTTATTTATTTATTTATTTATTTCTATTTTATTTAGACCCTGATGCATTTCCTGCAAAACTTGCCGACCAAAAGTTGGACTGAGGAAGATATCGCTCTCATTGTCGCAGAAGCATACAAACTTAAGTTCATATTTGGTGATGCACCAAAACATTTAAAATCGAGTAGTACTCTAAGGTAATAGCGTATGGTGTAGGCCATTTTTTATAATGGACAGCTTTAGTATTTTTATATGTCAAAATTGCAGGAGAAGCTAACATGGGCAGCATTTCCCCCCAAGATACCCAAGATACATCGAGATACGTGGGTACAGTGTCAAATACTTCGCTGTTTGTTTGGGGATGTTTGGAGAAGGTTGTGAAAGCCTCTTGAACCCTGATGATAATTTCTACTTGTGGATCACCATTTATGAAATTTTGTTTCAATCCTTCAAGCCTAAGATTATTAGGGGCGAGTGCCCTCTGCCCCCTTCAAATGACATCGACTGTTTGGAATTTCAATTGGATTTACTAACAACTGAAAAGGGGATGATAAAGGGCTTGCTTACAGCACCTCGAATTTTATTTGTTACTTAAAGTTTTTATCAGAAAACATGACACAAGATAAGCACGAAATTGGTAAGCCGGTCTTGTTTTATGTATATTCGTATGTGTCACATCTCCATAGTTTTTTGGAAATAGTTACATGGCAAACCTTGTAGGTATTTGGCCGTAGAGCCCAATTTTTAGAGCTCGTTAGTAAGACACCATAATGACTAAACTTTTGAGGTTAAGTCAAGAAAGCATTTTTTTAGTGATTGCCTTTCTGTTTTGATAGGTATTGAGCCTTTAGCTGTTTTAGAGTTAAGAATCACATTCTCTGTATTTGTGTATATAGTACCTTTTACCTAAGGAGTCTCCCACTAAAGAAAGGAGCAGGACAATTAATTTCTGGAGAAGAGCTTTATCCTACCTGGATAAGTTTATTAGCTAGCAGATGTAATGCATCGAAAGTACATATATAAATATATTTAGAATGTTTGATTTTTGGATAAAAATGAACGTACAAACAGGTGTTATCAGTTCTTTTTCTTCTTTTTTCATGGACGATTGTTTGATCAGATCATTGCCTTTCCACAACTAATCGGCTTATTGCATGGACGCCGTAGCGTGTTTTTGAGTGCAAGTTCCTAGTGGGGTGTGGTAGTGGGGGTTAAGGAGTGGAGCCTCTTGAAAGTTTTATAACTACACCCTTAGACTGCAATAAAGCCACTTTTTTAAATATCAAAATGCATTCTATCTTAGATAGGAAAGGATCTTTATTGTATGCCATCTACACTGGTAAGAATGTGGGGGGTGGAGGGCTGCAGTAGTCCTGTCCACAAGTTGCTCGAAATTTTCTGAAAAGTTGCTCGTTTTCAAGAAAGTTGTGAATTTAATTTTCAACCACGCCCGTATTCACTGAATGATTATCTACTCGATGCATTTTGGACCAAATGAACGATTTTTTCCAAAGAAATAAATTTTCTGTCATTAGCTTGGATGTTTCTTTACATTTTGTTATATCATATCTAAGATTTTTCTTAACTGTTTCATACAATCTATAAATTTTCATTATCAAAAGCATCCCGGATAAGGCAACTGTGGTACAAGAGATAGAATGTTCAGGTTTTGTGAAGTATTTAATGGATGGTGTTCTATGTTTTCTAATTTTATCAAGCATCTTTCTTACAAGCCCAGTTTTTCCAGTTAGAATTTTAAGTTCAGCCTATCTGTGTTTCTTAAAAGTTTCTTAATTGTTGCTTTATTATAGCCTCTTGTTTCTTAGAGATACTTTTTATAGAACCCCGTGCTACCTAATAGTAAAACTACAGGATTTGACAAATATATTCTCGACACAAGTTATATTCTGTACTTTTTAATTGTTTCACTCATAGCAGGGGCATGACTGTGACTATCGAGATACAAAAACGTAAAAGTTGCCCGATGCACTGGAAGTTGCTCCACAAGCTGAAAGTTGCTAAAAGAAGCCTGAAGTGGCCTAAAAGTTTCCGAGCACCGACTCCTGCGTGCCTGGCTTATTGTACTAAGATCATTCTAGCTCTTTCTTTTCTCTTACAAGAAATAATTGTTTCATAAAATGCTGAAGACAGAAGTCACCTTTTTCATATTTTTTGTATAGCCTGCTGTTTCGCACTTAGGTAAAAAGTAAAGGGAGTACCGTATACTTTTGTACGTAGGGGAGTGCCTGTTAGAGAGGACACTTATCCTGAGCCATGGGCATGTGAGGTAGGGTAGCCAGTTCCTTTCCTCGCCTCCTTTATCCCCCCAGTGTTCCCACTGGGTACCCATTTGCTGCTGGGTAAACAGTGAGCGAGCATTCAGTCAGGGCATCGAGTCGGACTCGAACCGTAGGCCTTCCGCATGAGAGGCATGCGCTCTAACCACTATACTACCTCGCTTATTCGTGCTTAGGTAGCTACCACACTAATGCGTTTTCGTATGAACACGCATAAATTTAGGTGCATCTAAATGTATCTGAATGCATCTAAAGTGCAAAAACGCATCTAATGTTATGCGTTTTCATACGAAAACGCATTAGTGTTAACGCCACATTAGTATTTTGTTATGATATGTGCTGTTATGATGTGTATTGAGGCTTGTTGTTGATCAACAAATGGGAACTGTAATGATCACTTCAGTTTTCTGTTTTGAGCACGGTCAGAATGACCACTTCCCCCTTCGCCACATTTTTGCCTCAGTGTTCCCGCCATGCTCCAACTTATGAACGAGCTTTCAGTCAACAGAATTTTCTGCAATGCGGATTAGTGCAAATTAATGTAAATGCTTTGTGCATGCCATTAAAAGTTTAGAAAATTTTATGAAAATCTCAGCTCCATTTCTTCCACGACTTAGTAAAATTGAGGATCACAATCACCAAGCTTGGGTTGTTATTGTTGTTGGAGAGCTCAACAATTTAAGAAGCAGTTAAGCAACATTTGAGTGGCTGCATTTGACAAAATGCACGTTTTTCATAAGATGCATGTCTATAAGAAGTATGAGGCTGAAATCAGGCAAAAATTAAGAAACATCTAAGGAACATAGGCAGGCTGAGTTCCTAATAATGATTTTCAAAAACTGCTTTTACTAGTAAAGCTTTGATCAAACTAGCAAGGAAATAGATTGAACATCCATTATATGCCTCATAAAACCTGAGCATCCTTTCTCTTGCATCACAATTGCCTAATCTGGGCTTTTCTTGTCATTGGAAGTCTTTAAATTTAAGAAACATTTAATGCTGGATGTAACGAAATATTAAGAAACATTCGGACGGAAATCAGTGAGTTTGTTTCTTACGAAAGAAAACGTGTTTAACCCCATAACTAAGCTAAGCTGCTTAGACAGCCTTGCTAGCATTCACTGGAAATGAAACTTTTCAATATATATATATATATATATATATATATATATGAATATATATATATATATTTA
>OLMO02000003.1:10391570-10414606 GCA_900291935.2 Cassiopea xamachana | reverse complement strand
ATTGGACCTCTTTAAATTTAAGAAACATTTATGTTTAGATTTGATGAAATGCTAAAAAACATCCAGGCTGAAACCAGAGATTCTGATTCTTATAAAAAAATGTGAATTAAGAAACAGGCAGAAAAGTTGCTTCTCACATAAAAACGAGTATTCGCCGTTAACTATAGGGGTACGGAAGGGATATGTTTCACTGAAGAATTGACATGATTTTACCCCCCTCTGCAGGATTATTGCCGTAATTATCTGTTTGTGGCAACAAATTTCTCGCCTCTATTGTGAGAGTAAGGACATATTTGGAGTAATTCACCCGTTGCGTAACACCGATTTTACCATTTATGAGACCCCTCTCCCCCTCTCGTGACGCTCCGTAGCATAGGCCCCCATGTAAATTAAATAATAGCATAACAAATTAATTTACCCCCCTCCCTTAGAGAAGTCCCATAACGGGTGAATGACCCCTTTTTATATCCACAAAAGGTACAATACAGATTTACAATACTAACAAAACTACACACTACAATACTACTAGAACGATCGCTTTCACCCCTCTAGGTCGCGTCGATTGATTTTCTGACAAGAATTTATGTATTTCTGTTATATTTTTATTTTTTGTATTATCCACTATACTCTGAATCTCGTGTTGTTGATGAGCTCTGAATCTCTAAAAGCAGGAAACTGAGAATGCTATACTTTTGAGAGTGAGCCTATATCTTGTTAAGGTGCCACGTACATCATTTAAAAACATGCCGCAAAAGTCCGAATAATACTGTATACGCCCTGGGCTTCTAGAGGTTCGTAAGCATTTGCTGGCGGGCTTATGTACACTATTTTTAAATAAGAGCCAGTAAAATTGAAGTTCAGACTGGCTGTTCTTAATTCTTCCGAAATTTTGAAGCTGAATTGTTCTTAATGTGGCGGGGTGTAGGGGATTTAGAAATACGTAGAAAGACAATATAAAAGGATGTTTTGATTGATCGAGAGTCCATTACCTAAATGTTACAACCGAGATGATCTCTCTTGCACATCAACGCCTTTTATTGAAAAAAGTTTATAAACAATTAGAAATAGACGATGTTTGAACAGTATTTAGTTTGGCTAGGGGCAACTAACTCGCGAAAATCAAAGAGGAAAGGTGACAAGGCTGCCATTTTTCCTCAGGCTAGCAAGGAAAGAGCTTTTCATTTCAAAATATTAATGAAAAGCTTCTGCGTCGTTTTCCAAAAATACATTTTACGACAAGGCTTCAGGTTCAGCGTTTTTCTTAATTTGTTTTTAATTTGTCCCCAAATTTCAGGCTCGTGTTCTTCTAAAAAAGAGTGTAAATACAGAGGGTCTATATATGATCTGTCCATGTTCACTATTTAACATAACTATACATACAGAATCCCAATTATAAGTCCTAGGCTTATATTCTGGGGGTTATATTCGAAAGGATATTTGGGTTAGTTTACAGGGGGTCTATATTCGGGGGTTCAAATACGGGATTTTACGGTATTTAGATAACGAGCAACCTTCAGGGGAATTCTACTGAAAAGCGTGAGAGAGATACCCTTTGCTTCTCTAGGCCCCCACACAAATGAGTAGCTAGTGCTAGGGGAGCCCGCCTTCTTTTGTCAACATGAGCCACTTGAAATTTCCCGCAATTTCACGCACTGTCGATTACAAAAGAAATCGACACAAATAGCTGTATGTCCATTGGCCACTTGACTTCCGATTAAGCACTTCCGGTAGAAAGGGCTTCACAGTACTTTCCGAAACACATCGGAGCACAGGAAACCATTGGCGATCACTCTGTGCTATTCCATCAACGAGTGTCCTCAATTCAACGCATTACCGAAAGGATCTTCTGGAAGAGCCCGGTACAAGGTTGAAGAGCGAGGCAAGACAGAGCGACACGCTGAAACCATCCCGCATAAAACACTATTCACTTCGACAGCAGACAGGAGGGGTTTCCTTTGAACTTGTGGTTTTTGCGAAATCTTAGCATTTTGATCTCAGGGCAGGGCGACAGGGTGGTATCATCGGCAACTCTGCTCTTTTTGATCCCAGCGTAGACGCGGTTCACTACCAAGGTTTGTAAATTTTGTTTTTTAGATGTAGTTGCACCAGTTTGTAACATTCATATCTGCAAGGCCCTCGTTCTTTTCTTAAAGCAGCTGTCAGTATTCAGCTCGCTTTTGTTGAAATTTCAACTATGTCAACACCAGTGTTTGTTTTTATGGTCTGTTTGTTTCATTTCGCAGTGGTTTTAATTTCTCTTTTCATTGTTTTTGCGTTTCCTTTGGCTTTCATGTAAGTTGTACTCGCACTTCCTGCAAAATCGTGTCTAAAGCCTTCTAAAAATACCTAAGAATACTGAATGTAAATTATGTCAGTTTTCATTCCATTTCTTCAAATTTTATGGAACTATTTTGGCCCTGCGAGACATTCCTGTAATTTTTTACCGGCTTAGTGATATTTAGATGTTTCACTGCGATTTTATATCTATTACTATTTCGTAATATCAGATCTAGAACTCATTGTAAATGCGACGTTATTGAGCTGGGAATCGAGTGAATTTAGCTGCAAAGGGACCACTCAAAGCCCAGGTTTGTGGGAATGGCAGAACACAGCAGGAACAGTGATTCTCACTGGTTGAGGTCTATCATATTAGGTAAGTCATGATTTTACAAATTGTTTTTGAATCCTATTGAATACTACTAGGACCCCTAGGATCCATGATCATTGAGAATCAGTAGATTACGTTGGATTTTCCAACATGTGTTTTGATATCGGTTGACCATACATTCCACAAACCTTAAGTGAGATTTTCGACTCTTTTGCTACGTTGTAAACCGGCGGTGTACATATTGATTAGGATGCCTGGGGAAGATGACAAACCACTATCGATTTCCGTAGTATTTTCTACCACCTTTCTTGTGACTACACTCCTTTCCTGATACTTTTCCAGAATTACAGGTTGATTTACTGGGTGTTACATAGCACCTCTGTTCGATACTTTTGGCTCCGTTGATGTTGACTTCGTACAGAATTGTTTGATATCATTCTTAAATTGGACATGCAAAAATTGTAGAGTTATGAACGCGGGCTAGTTAGTAATTTTTTATGGGTGATTCTGAATTACGGAAGTACAGCTTCTAATTATGAATTTACCGCCTTACTCAACATTTGCCATACCCTTCCTTCAAGAAATTATTGATAATAGAAAAGGTATCTCTTGAAGATTAGCAGCGGAAGCCTTCAGATTTTGTGTTAGTCACAAGAACTACACAGTTTTTTAAGAAAACGAAGCTCAAATTGCCAAATCTTTAGAAAATCTGAGGAAAATCACAAAGCTCAATCGAAGCTCAATCAATCGAAAATCGAGGTACTTTTGTTAGCTAAAAATCGATTTTATGTCATTATCACATTCAAAATGTTAAAGATAGAGTTCAAACTCCAGTATGCAAGATCCACAAAGAAAGTATAACTCATTTTAGCCAATTCATTTCAGTAAAAGTTAAGAAAATTTTTTAAGAAATTCTCAGGCTCAATTTAGGGAAAAGTTAAGAAAATTGAGGCTCGGGCAGAATGATAGTTTTCTTATGAAAAATACCTGTACTTCAAATTTCAATATCAGTTTGAGTAAATTTGACAGGATCCTTTCTGTAGTATTGATGGCATGTTGGTTTGGTGGAATAATGAGTGAACCTGGGTTTGGGTATGAAGTATTCTCACTTCCTTTGCAGACAGTTCGAAATTTGTGAAAATTATTGTTTTCTCCGAGCAAGGTGATGAAGAAAATTAATTCAATACTGTCATAGAAGTCTAGGGTTGGGTAAGGATGAGAAAAGTGATTTTAAGCCTTTTCAACGTGTACCCCTTGGTAGTAACCGTGTGCAGTTACTCAGCCTTGCTTTGAAAATGCCCATACTAATATTGCGCAACGTGGAACTGTGCTCCTCCCCCCAAGTCATTTGATGACTGCGACCAATTCAACACTAAGTTTAGTGTTTATGTTTTATAGCAAGGGTGTACTTATATATAGTATCAGGAGAAGGAAGTGGGTGAAACGCACAGGCATAAATTTGTCTTAGAACAACGTTATACAGTTTTAGGTTGTTTAAAGTTTCACTTGGTTTACAGAGGCGTCGAAATGAGTTTCAAATGAAGGGGCCTGGTCATTAAGTTTGGAGATGAGCTTAGGCAAAAATAGTGAAAAATGCTTCTTTCTGAGAAAGCTGGGAGGCCAGTGCTGCCCTTGGCCTCCCATCCCGGTTTAGACGCCCCTGGTTTACTGCATAGGGCGGAATGCCTAGAGTTTGTGCTCATTGGAGGAGTTTGAGTTTCCACAATGCTCCTTCGCTGCCTCTATCACATCTGCATTTGCTGTACATGACTTCTATAATGCCAAACTAAATTAATAGATCGTTTGCTTGTACATAATACATATGCCACTTCGTGCAGATGCAAGCTCTATAGCTAATCCCTTGAAGCTACTCGGTGTTGGTCCACGTGCTTGTCAAGAGGTTCCAATACGATTACTAGGACCAGAGAGCGAAATTGCTGTATTACTGTCGACAGCCTAGTGTACTTCAAGATGATCAAATTGTCTTCATAAGTGCAGGACAGGGTTTGGCATCTTGGGTACCATGTCCTCATTGCAGATTAGGCTTAAGTTTGAGTGAAGTGGTTTGCTTTTCATCACAGCAGTTCCAGCTTTGAACGTATTGAATTCACTGTTGTTGCCTCCACACTCTATACAAACCGATCTCATTCTACTTTGATGGTTGTTGCGTTGAACAATCCGCGCGTCAATCCAGTTAGGCTGTCTTTCATATAGAGAATATTTGGTTTAACTTCGACCGGATATTTGACTTGGGGTGATTTCTACTTTCTCTTGTGCACGACATCCTGCCGCAGGATATTTTAACAAGGAAATTCTCGAGGGCTCCTTGCCATTTTATCGCCGTTTGAGAAATACAAATCAGCTGTGTTTAAGGTCATTAATGGCGGATGATAAGTGCAGAGGCCTATTACACGGAACAGCGGACTATGCATCACTGGAACCATTGACTAATCCATATATTGCGATGCTTCTGCGATGGTTTGCACATTCGATTCAATACATTGGGACGTTGGTATTGATAATAAGGCCTGCTTCGCACAGGTTCCCATTGAGCATTATATATCATGTTCTAGGTGAAATTGTTTTGAATTAGTCCAAGTGCTGCTAAGTATAAGCTGTTTACAGACGCCATGTAAAATAACATTGAATTCATTAGGAAGATTCTGTAAGGAAGCATTGGTTATCAAGGTATAGAGCGGTATACATGAATACTCAAATAGATACAAAGCTCAATATCTAGTCTTGCTTCACGCTTATCAGGAATTAACATCGCTGTTAAATGAGACATGTTATAAAACATGTGTCAAGCAGGGCTAGGCATATTGGCTCTCTCATTCGACTTTCTATGCTTTTGTGGTGAACTATTGACCCTCATCAATGCTAAGTTGTATGCGTTTCTTGGCCAAAGAGGATATTTTGTGAGACCCCGAAGACGAAAATTCCAACTGTTTATAAAAATACTATTCTTTTCATTCAATACCTCTTTATTCTATACTATTGGGGCTTCTTTCGGAAAGAGCAACCCTCAGTTAACCTCAGCAAAGGTTTCTGCTCGCCACAAATCTGCTTAATTGTTGTATTTAGATTCTTGTTGAGATAATCCTCTGTTCGAACATCCAAGTGACCAACGTGCCACAAACTGTGCGCAAACTATGAACTTGATTTAGTTTTCGACCAGAGGGGTACCTTCAAAACCAGGGGGTAGTCATGATATCTTGCACCACCTGGTATCGTCCTTGTAGTATTGTAAAGTAGGTTGTCAATTGGTAACTTGTTAATGTAATTTCTTATGTGTGTAGAACAAACAGATCTGGTGCAAGAATGGTCTAGATGATATAGGGTGATGTTCTCCTCGACTCCTGAGTCCATTAGCCGGGTTAATACCTTAACGATCAAGCGCTATTGTAGCATGCTGAGTGGAGACAGTCATGTGTGCCACCTAGCATGGTCCTTTGCTTTGGTGGTGAGAATGACTATGAAGGTGTGGCAAATGCCAGAGTGCCTTTTTACCCACCAAAGGGGACGAGTTTAAGGTCATAAGAATTTAGTTTATTTTGTACATCAGATCCCCACACGTGCGATCATGGACTTTGTGATAAAGCCTCTGAGATATAGTGAAGCTCGTTTGATTTAGCAGTTGGTTATAAACATTACATGTACTTTAGGGTCGTTGTGCCCAGGCGGGACACCAGGGCAATTTGCGGTCTGGCCCCCTTTTAAAGTACTTTACAGTTTTATTGGACAGGTTGATAGCAAAGGTATACGACAGTAAGTGGATCCTAATCGCCCGTTTATTATGGTACACAATTTTTTATAAGAATAAAGTTGATAAGAATATTCAGGCTCAGAGTCGTTGAAATTTAAGAATATTTTAAGGGTAATACAAGACTGAAACTTTTTGTGTGTTTGAGTTATAATACTGCTTTTAGATTAACTTTATTGGTTAACTTTATGATCAGTAGTAATTGGAAGATAACGCTTTGATTCACAGACGTAGTTATATTTAAGAATAAACTAAGAATAATCTACAAAGAAAAATTTAAGAATATTGAGGATCAGCGAAAAATTAGGTAGTCTTATTTTAAAATTGTGTACACCGCTTGTCCGCTAGTACCGCTTGTCCGCTAGTACCGTTTGTCCGCTAGTACCGTTTGACCACCAATACCGTTTGATCAATTGTACTGTTTGACCACTAATTTTTTTTTGTTAGTAAGTAAAGCTGTTATATAATGCCCGCTGCCGTGCATATCTGCAAATTAGCCTTGGAAAGACAAGAAGTACCCCCACTTGCATACATGAATTGATGACAACACATGTTGCTGTGAAGGACCATGTGACCCCCTGAGGGGTGTGGTTGAATTTCAGAGAAAAATTGTTGATAAAATTTGCGAGAAATGATAGTGAAAAAATGATCGCAAACCTACGCTAGGCTACACGGTTCAATAAAAGAAAGGAGGGAATGTAGAACGGGGGCTATGAGACAGACGCACACCATTCAGCTCCCTGATAATTGTAAGAGGCACTGATAGAGTTGTTTGTGTGTGTAATTACAGAGTTCATGTTTTATTAAGAGTAGAAACCTTTTCATGAGTTTGCACTGTGGAGTATCCGTTACTGACAATGAAGCAAATAATAATGTGATATCTAATGGAGTGTAACGTACCGGAGGCCGGTTGTTATGGACTGTCTAAATGCATCACGCAACCCAAGGCATTTCCTAATTTACCTATTATACCTCAATAATATTACGACCGCTTCTTCCTTTCCATTTGTTTGCGTGACACATGGCATTAAATGATCTGTGTTTTGTCAAGTTGAAGCATAGTCAGGGAGGTCTTGGTTGCAGGAACGAGATCAAGGAAAGTTTGTGTAGAGGCGTACGGTAATCAGTAGATAAGAGTCAAAGAATAAATGATGGAAAACGTAGAGGAAGCTTTGTTAGAAGATTGCTTTGGGGCGAATATACAAATTAATGAATGAATGAATGAACGAACAAATAAAAGACTGGAAAAATAAAACGAAAGAATAGCGTTTGGGCGAATATACAAATGGATGAATAAATTAATGCATGAATGAATGAATAAATGAATGAATGAATGAATCTTAATAAAATTGGAGATATGAAACGAGAGAATGCACGACCTATCGATTTGCTCACCAACCGCTTGTTCAGTTTTCTGATTGACTGAATGACTGAATGACTATCTAGACATAGGAAAGAGTGAATGAAAGAGTAATTTAAGGAGTGAATGAATGGATTAGTAAATGTATGAATGCATTATGCAGGCATTGCTAACTTGTGTGAATTCAGTGGCTTATTATTATAGAAGCAAGTATTTGAATTGGCCTAAAGTTGTTTGATTGGCTAGCAAATACCCAGTTTGTAGTTTTGGGTTTATTGATAATTGTTATCGAGATAAGTTTTACTATGTCTGGTGACTTTGGAAGTTAGGAAGTTGTTAGGGGGATGAATAATTGACCTTGGGGGGGGGGGGAGATGCAGAGTTAACTGTTTGAAGCAATTACGATCGAATGTGAATCTTAGCGGTTCTTTGCAACGTGAAACTTGTGCACTGATTCCACTTCCAAGCATTTCAATTTTATTATCCCCACTGACCAAACTCAGTTGAAGATTTCATAGTCGAAAGGTTTTTTTAGAGAACGAGATAAGTACAGTGATTTCTACTGGAAAGCCTTGAATTGTAGCAAAAAATTACCTTATACGCAACGTTTTATCTACGCCAAAATAAAGCAATATGAATTTGTAAGTAGAGCAAATGAAGTGAAATAACACTAGAAGGTTGTTTTATGGCATATTTTTTGGTTGATGTTGATGTTATTTTTTCGTAGTGACAATATGTCTTACAACGTTCACTTACTCACAAGAACGATGTGCGCAGCGGAGTTGCTACCCAGCGACAGGAGATTTATTGATTGGGAGAGAAAAGCAGTTGTATGCAAGTTCAACCTGCGGCCTAAAAGGACCTGAGGAGTACTGCATTGTTGGGTTTCTGAAGCAGCCCAAGAAGTGCTTCGTTTGTGACTCGAGGAAGAAGGCCGATGATGCACAAAATGGCTTCAAAGAAAGCCACCGTTTGAAGTATATTATATCTGACGAAGTTGGTGATAAATTGAACACTTGGTGGCAAGCTCAAAGTGGTAAAGAGAATGTTTACATCCAAGTAAGTTTAAAAATCTTGCATTTTGATTTTCCCATCAGCTTTTCTTGTATTCGTTTCTCTTTGCATGGAAGAAAATTTTTCTAGGTTTCTTGAAGAGCATTTGGTTTGTATGCAAGTGCACGAACTTCATACTGTCTGAACGCGAGCGTGGCAAAATTGACAGCTTGAAGAAATGTTGCAGTGGCAACATGGCTTACTTTTTCTTGCTATGCATTTAGTTTCTATCTTTTATATCAAAAGTCAAAGCTCCTCCCGCGCCAATGGTGCATAGGGCGGCGCCTACCTCCGTTTCCAGTAGCTCTAGGCCACACTTCTGTGAATGCAGTGAAAGCTCCAGCGGGGGGCTGTTCCACTGGCAGCTTTGCGTGCTTCACTTTCCCACTCCATTCTCATACATCGAGCGCCAGACAAAAAGGCAGGGAGTACCATTTTAAAGTTTTTGGTATGACTCGACTGGGGCTCGAACCAACGACCTTCTGGTTGTAAGGCAGACGCTCTACCACTGGGCCATCACTTCTGTAGTCTTTTATATATTTTAGTTTATTCTGTTTTTTCATTATTGGTCTAGTTAGTTATTCATGTAATTAGGGTACAACAGGGCAGTTCTGTTGGCCTGATAAATATCACCGAAAAGCATTTTATATTGGTCGTAGCCCAGGGGTGGTTTCTAAAAGGTTGTAACAAGGGGGTTCTAGGTGCAATGTCAGAAAGTGGGTGTGGCCCATCTACAGCCACACCCATATTTTTGAAGAAGGAGATATGATAATTTAGTCTAATTGTGATATAATATATAACCAACATCTACAAAGATCTCAATAGCCATATAGTAGTGAGGAAATCCATCTTAGCAATACTGTACAAACCATTGGAAGCAAGGTCAATGTGTTTTGAAAAACAAGATTGATACGAAAATTTGGGGGACTGAGTCTTCCCCAACATGAATAATAATTTTATCATGAACAATAGGCTCCGCCCCTCTCCCCAGAGCCCCCTGTCGTAGCCTATTCTCGAATTTTGAGCATCCAATCATTACAATACTTGCGACCACCGTTGATGTTTTGCTCGTAACTAGTTCTGCATCATGCTTTCTGCAAGAGTTTAAAAAACAATAGTATTTGATGGGCTAACTAAAATTGGGTTTAATTTCTATTTTGTAGCTTGATCTTGAGTCCGAGTTTCACTTCACGCATATTATTATGACATTCAAAACATTCCGACCCGCTGGAATGATAGTGGAGAAATCTGCAGACTATGGGAGAACTTGGTCCGTGTATCGTTACTTTTCTTCAAATTGTGCGAAGATGTTCCCTGGCGTAAAACGTGGACCACAGAAAAAAATCGACGATCTTATTTGTGATGAAAAATACTCTGGAATTGAACCGTCAACAGAAGGAGAGGTAAGTCAGTTTGGAATTAAGTCTGAAGCTCTTGATTTGTGAAAGTCTGCTGTTATGTGCACATGTAACAAGCAAGGTACATGGAGGAGATGCTTGAGGAACTCAACCTGATTCTCAGTTTTGTGTTAAATTAGCTTTTTTGCAACTTATATTGCATCTGTGTTATTTGTAGGTTGTAATGAAAGTTTTGGACCCGTTGATTCCAGTCAAAAACCCATACAGCTATGACGTACAGAAGCTGCTGAAGCTTACCAATCTGCGTATCAATTTCACGAAATTGCACACACTTGGTGATGATGCATTGAGCGATGGACCTGATGTTCAAAACAAGTATTACTATGCACTGTACGAGATGGTCGTCAGAGGGAGTTGTTCCTGTTATGGTCACGCAGAACAGTGCATACCTGTTAATGGAACAAAAGGCAATTCGAACATGGTACGTATCATTCGCCTTTTCCCATTGCCATTTGGTATGTTCAACATCATATCATATCATATCAACCATATCAATCATATCAATATATCAACAATTTATTTATAGAAGGCAAAAGAAATTAAGATAGCAAAATTACTGCTAATTAAGGCCTACTGGCTTAAAAAAATAAAATATATTACAAGTGTAAAATAAAAATTGATACATATCATGTTAGGTACCCAACCTGTTGTATATATGTTTCGCAAAGTCTACAGTTGTAGTTCTCGCCCTTCCACCATTTAATATGTCCTTTGAAAATAGTTTGATAAGCTTTTTGATAACCTTTGTACCGCAAAACGCAATGCTCTTTCATGGATATGTTGCACCACAGACCAACCACGTAACTGGAGGGCGTATCCTAGAGGAGCAAAACCTACCTGTACAATCACTTTGCAGGGGTCATAAGCCTTATTTTACTATATAAATCTCTAGATTGATGATTCTGTTGGGGAGCAAACCAATGAAAAAATTTGTCATTTGGGGGCCATTGTCCCCGTGTGCCCAGCTGCAGGTAAATGCCTCTACCTGACCCATTTGTGCTGATGGGTTGGGGGGTTTCTTTGCAATATTCTGCCCAATATGTGCTTTTTGTTTTTGATATGCGTATGATTTTGTGTGTGCACGTGTGTTGCTTATCTCTTCTGTGATGTGGGGTGCATTCCTTCTTCATATTTCAAGAATATATACACGCTTTTTTTATAAGAAAATCATTATTTTCCCTCAGCCTCAATTTTCTTAACTTTTCCCGAAATTGCGCCTGAGATTTTCTTAAATTTTTCTTAACTTTTGCTGAAATAAACTGGCTACGGTGGTTTACACTTTCGTTAATAATATTGTATACTTGAATTTGAATTCCATCTTTAACATTTTGAATGCAATAACGACGAAATACCGATTTTTGGCCTATAAAAATGCTTAATTTTGGAAATTGGGCCTCGTGATTTTCTTACGATTTTCTCAATATTTTGACGATTTGAGCCTAATTTTCTTATAGACTTTTTCTTATAAAAAAAACGTGTAGTTTTTTGCAAAATCTCAATATTCCTAAAATTTTTTACTTTTGAGTTTTAACTTATTCTTTTATTATGCGAAATTACCGAATTACTCCTAAGCACCAAACGTGTAACTTCGCCTGAAAATCAATTTTCATTTCACTTTTCCCAGTCATTTGAGTGTATCTTTGTATGATCCTATGAGGAATTGGCTTATTAAGGCGATCTAGTTACGAAGTCTGAGTCGCATTTGTTTCAGAAGGAATAAAGCTTGTCAACTATCAAATATCAACAGCTGATTGTGGTTTAAGCAGGATTTACTTTCTTAAAAGTAGAATTCTGTAAGCGGGAGTTAATGTTTTGTTGATTTCAATAGCCCATCTAGCGTGAATTTTTCGTTCTTAATGAAGGATAAGAGCTCAAGAGGCAAAGTCTTAGTCGTTTGAGTGAAAACATGTGGAACCAAGCAATGCTGGTAGCAGTAGTATGACAGTGCCTATTTTTGAATGATCTTTGCCACACTTTGTGGTCTTGGATATCTTGAGTGTGATCGTGGAAATATAAAACTGTGATCAATATTCTCACTTGGATATGGCTGTTATTTCGTAGAAGTCTTTCTGCACCTTGGCCTTTGTATGCTCCATGTAAATGTCGAGAGCAGTACGTGGGGTGAGTGGCCAAGCGGCACAGCCAGTTCCATTAGCTGAATTGAAGTTAAGCATGGCTGTGTACGGTCAGTAACTGGATGGGCGACCTTCCAGATGAACGACCAAAACAGCTCACTCCACTGTCCTTCGGAAGGGACGTTAAACTAGGTGTCCCATGCCCGGATGCGTTATGCATAGTAGGCCTAAATTAGCTGATAAAGCTAGGTATAACAGCGTACTCAAAATAAAGTAAACAACAACAACAACAAAAAAACAACATTTGTCTCAATGTGGTAGTAAACAACAAAATGCTCCACATGAAATTTGGGATTGTTTGAAGGGCGTGGTCTCCAAAAAGCCCAAGTTGGGTGTGGTTAAAGTTTATCATAGCATAATGTGGTCTTGCAACATTTCCTTAAAATATGCATTGCAGTGTGAGCTTGTCATGAAAACTGAAAGTCATTTCTTTTCAACACGCATGCACACAGATACTCAAACACAGACATAAAGTGCATACGCACTACTAGCTCACTGACGCATTTACTCTGTCATTTACTCACTTATTCGCTCATTCACTCACTCATTCACTCAATTACTCACTCACTAACTTATTCCCTCACTCATTCACTCAATTACTCACTCACTCACTCACTCACTCACTCACTCACTCACTCACTCACTTATTCACTCATTCACTCAATTACTAACTTACTCACTCACTCACTCACTCACTCACTTATTCACTCACTTATTCACTCAATTACTAACTCACTTATTCACTCCCTCATTCACTCAATTACTCGCTCACTCATTCACTCACTCACTCACTAACTCACTTATTCACTCGCTTATTCACTCAATTACTCACTCACTCATTCACTCACTCAATTACTCACTCACTCATTCACTCATTCACTTACTCATTCACTCACTCACTCACTCACTCACTCATTCACTCACTAACTCACTTATTCACTCACTTATTCACTCAATTACTTACTCACTCATTCACTCAACATCTATTCCATGATAGTTTGCTGTAATTGCAGACTTAAGTTATGGAAAGCTCCAACGACTATCTCTTTTGCGATAAATCCTTGCAGTTAGGAGCGTTATTCAAAGATTTCAAAGAACTTTTTCTTCATTTCCGTAGCGATTCGACAGAGCGTAATTTTATCGACCACAAGTTCGACACACAGGCCTTATCATGGCCATATAACCTTATCGAATTGTATCTGTGCATTTTAAAGCTCGATAAGCGGTTCTTTTTTGCATAACTTCATTGCCAGAGGGAGCTGGATACGTTGTTAACAGACGTAGTTAGAGAATAGCAAACTGTATCAATCAAGAGCGACGTATAAGGATTGAACTCAATTCTGTCTATGAATGCTTAGGAAATTCTTGAGATACGAATTGAAATATCGTCGGATGTTGTAGGAGACTTTGATCGCATTGTGCCTAGTAATGAAGTCATTGAGTATTGAGTCTCTTGTTTCATAATATATCGGGATTGCAGTCATCTCGACATCGAATGCATTGACCTTGTGGTTTACCATGGGATTTCCATCTGCACAGCCTCATTTCTAGTTCTCATTTGAATTTATTCCGGGTTATTTACAAACCATGGATCCCCTTGGAATCCACGAATTATGTTTTTAAGCTAGGAAGTCAAGATTAACAGGGACTCATATTTTGTTTTTCATTTATGTTGACGATCGATTGGTTGATCGATTCAGCACGACACCGATACGAAACCGAACCATTAGGTTGCTCTCTTTTAGGCCAGTTTTCATTCTCTCGGTGAGAAATCTTTCCAAGTTGTCTATAGCGCAGGGGAGTCCCAACTACGACCCGGGGGCCAAATGTGGCCCGCCATCTGGTTATTATTGGCCCGCATAAAATTCTGAGGATGTAGTTGTATATCAATATGTCTGTATATTGTCAATTTTTCCCAAACGTTAAAGAAAAGTCTGATAATGATAGAGCAACGCACAGCATCACTGCTATCATTAAGGGAAATATTATTGACTTCATATGCGTAGGCTAGCTAGAAATCCACACAGTATTTCCATATCACTGTCCCAAGTAGAGTATGTGGCTCGGCTCATTGCCGATTGTTCTGTGTTTGGCCCTTGCTGCAAAAACTTTGGACACCCCAGGTACAGCGTATGCTGTTCATCTGGGACGAAGTAAGTGAATGAAGCACGAGCATCTTCTAAGGATTTAGCATCCTCATTTACGCTATTTCTTCTTGCACTTCATTTTGATATAGTTATTGCCAGTGGTGTGCCTAGACACTTTCCTTTGGGGGGCGTTTTCACGATTTGACCAACTACAATGGCTTTAAAAAGATCACGGAAAACGCTATGATCAACGGGATTCTATAGCCCCTGCAGCATGGCCCACTTTTTTCTAGTTTTTTATACGTTTAGGGGCGTCACTCCTCCTTCACTCCCTATAACCACATCACACATTTTGTCATCTCCCTTCTGCACCACACGGTGTACTTGCATTACTATGTGTTACCATCCTTTTTTATACACAGGTTCATGGACAATGCAACTGCACACACAATACTCGTGGACGAAACTGTGAAATGTGCAAAGAAGGATATAATGATTTACCATGGCGCCCAGCACTCGAACAGCAAACTAACGAATGCAAAAGTATGTAATCGTTTGATTACTTTCTCCGTAATTTTTGAGACGACTGACTTCGTTCCTCTGTATTTGTATATCCTCCTCCATTTCATTCTATCTGTTCTCATTCCATCCATATCTCTCTGTTCACCCCCTATGTTCACCCCTCCCTCTTTCTCTCTTTTCGCCCCCTTCTCTTCTCCCCCTCTCTTTCTCTTCATCCCCCTTCTCTCTTTCTCGTTATCCCCTCTCTTTTTATTCTCCTTCACACTCTCTTTTCATCCCCCTATCTCTCTACCCCTTTCCCTCTCCCACTCTTTTCACCCCCAATCTCTTTACTCCTTCCCCTCTTTTTTCATCCCTCTCCCTATAGAGCTCAATTCTCTCTCGCCCCTATCTCTCCTTCCATATCCCCACTCTCCATCTTCCCTCTGTTCTGTTTCACCTCCCTTGTTTTTTCAAAGAATAGTGTCTAATCTCGCCTCCCATGTCACAATCAAAGGTACGTTTCCTGGCGGGCTGTATCAGAGGATCAGAATGTCGCTTTGTCTGCACAATATTGTTGATCCACGGCTTGTCTTGACAGTTTGTTTTCCAGCGTGAACGTAGACCCTACGGCAAATGGCTATTTACTTTCACTACGAACTGTGTATTTACATACTGAGCACTGCTGGTTGAAAATAGCTTTTGCTCTTTGCATCTACCGGTTTGCCTCAAAGGCAGCTTGAAATTTAATTGATTTTGTGAATTTTTTGACAGGATTTTTTCCTTAGATTTATACTTTCATGGCTTTACGTATTAGCTTATTTAGAGTCCAGGAAAAGTCGAACCTTCCTCCGGTAGTAACGTCTTTATGTACAACCTTCCTCATTATACAGCATCGATGTGAAGTTTCCCATATTGTCCCTATATTTTCCTCATGCCAATTCACCTGATTTTCGTGCATCAGAATTTTCCTCAAGCGAGATTATTTTGTACAATTACTGAGCCTTCCTCATAGCTAGCACAAATTTAAGAAATCTTCCTCCGGCTCAGAGCCGTGGAGCCGTGACTCTTTCTGGACTCTTAGTTTATTGATGAAAGAATACGCTGTGTAATATATCGGAATTTTTATCTATTTATTCTCTAACACTAAGCCCTTGCGTACACACTTTTTTCACATTTTTGCTAGGTCCTCGATTTGCTTTGAATACCCTAGAAATGAAGCTGACTCTCTTAACTTTTACTGAGTTTAATTGACAAGAACTTGTTAAGTTTAGACTTTGCAATTATAAAAAATTACGAAGACTGAGGTAATATCATTTTGTCACGCAGAAAAGCAGAACTTTGAAACTTATACCTTGTGATTTCCTTAAGATTTTCTTAAGCTTCTGGCCGTTTGAGTTTCACTTTCATATCAAATATTTCTCATAGAAAGAATTGTAGCTGCTTTTCTACTTTGACCTTAGTTAATTAACTTGATTCTTCACCATAGAATGCAATTGCCACAACCATTCCAATAAATGTCATTTTGATCCTGCGGTGTACAAGGCCACGGGGAACGTTAGTGGTGGAGTGTGTGATGATTGTAAGCATAACACCACAGGGAGACAATGCGAGCAGTGTAAACCACTCTTCTACAGGGATCCATACAGAGATTTAACAGACCCGAAAGTTTGTCTACGTGAGTACATCATTTGATGCTTTCAGTCTCAAAGTTTGAAAATTGAAAATTTTATGCAACCAAAACAGACGTGAGGATGATCTATTATATCTAAGGGTTATATACATGGGCGTAGGAGGACGTCAAACTTTGGGTGGGGCTGTAAACATTCTGTAAACTTTCTGCCCGAATTTCTTATTGCTCGTTCAGAAAATTTGCCCAAGTGGAACGGATTTCTGCCCAGCTTGGGGGGACTGCAGCCCCCCTGCCCCCCGCCCCCCGCCTCCTACGCTTATGGTTAAATACACGTTTTTTTACAAGAAACTAGTTTATTAGCAACCTAATAATAGACGCCATGAAATATAAGAAACTTTTGGTACTAAAAGGAAAGGGCTAAGAAACTTTAGACAAGTAGCACATTGAAATCGTTACCTGGTTTTAGCGTAAAACTGTACCAAAACAATGTGAATATGATATTGCTGTAGATTTTAGCTCGCACTGACGCATTTTGTTTGATATAGGACAAATAGTTTACTGCATTTACGTTCTGTTTACGTTCTGTTTGCGCTTTCACTGCGATGTAGTTCGCTAAATTACGACGCTTTTAAGAAACTTATAGAGCTAGAATGTGGCCAGAAGATGAGAAACTTTTACTACTAGGCATTGAGTTGGGTTTCTTATAAAAAATACGTTTTGATGCTCATCAAAAGATGAAATTTTCATATTGTGGTCCAAAAAACCTGCTAGCTAATTTCTAACTCACGCTCGTAATTTTGAATTTTTTGGGTAGTACTTTTAAGATCATTTAGCTGTTATGCTTATTCATCCTTCTGAAGGATGCTATAATAGATGTCCAATCTCTATTAAGAGCCCTTCTCCAATAAATGCCCTCATAAGAGCACGGCAGTGCCGAGGGGTATCTAATCATTGATGAGATGCGAATTGATCTCGTAAAATCTCATGAGTAAGCGCCTGGGTTGTTTGTTATAGCGTTTACAGTACTCAAATGTGCTTGCTATGTTATGGACAAAAATTCTCTTTTCCTTCAGTGAGATGATGCAGAATTACCACCATTTACGGAGCATTCAGTGTTGGGATTGTGTTAGCCAATGTGCTCTCGTTTGATCAGCGAACATATTAGTTTTTGAAGCGTCCACTTTGTGGAAAGTCGAC
Organism: Cassiopea xamachana; assembly: GCA_900291935.2. NCBI lineage: Eukaryota > Metazoa > Cnidaria > Scyphozoa > Rhizostomeae > Cassiopeidae > Cassiopea > Cassiopea xamachana. Next base: position 10,396,851 of record OLMO02000003.1, on the reverse strand, counting down.
ATTAAGAGGCACATAGCAGACCGTCACTTAATGATCTCTGACTGTCCATTCAGCAATGATAGGGTAATAGCGCTTGGGAGATAGAAATGGCTAGTTAAGGAGCTTCCCCTTACCTCATCATAGATGGATTTAGCGGAAGGGGGTTTCTGGGGTGTGACAACCCCCCCCCCCAATTTTGTCATACCATTCAGTAAACTCGTACAATTTTTTGTAGCACTTTTTGTATTCACTTCAGAATGCTCGCTCTCATTTTTGTAGCAATAGGATTGTTTGTTAATAGTCAAGGCTTGAATCTTCTGTAGCAAAAGCAGATTTTTAAGATTGGACAGTAATGAATGTGAAAAGTGGGCTTGACTTCATTATACTAACTATTGAAAGGCGTGGTACTCAACACCCTTCACAATCCTACATCCCTCCCCAATAATTACCTCTTAAATCCATCCCTGCTAAATGTCAAAACATACTGGATTTTATCTGTTCCTCTGCCTAATTAGTATTGTTAAAACTTAGAGACGACAATTTTCGGATCATTGGGCAAGCAAGTCTTTTCATTTTAGTGTTTTGGAATCTGTTTACATCAACACTCAAAACCCAGTCGTGTGTAGACAAAGAGTTCGTCTTCCCACTTGGACTCTTCAAGTAAACAATGGTGAATAGGTCCTAACTGGTCACACTTGGGGCCAATTAGACGCATCCTATCACATGTAACCGCATCTAGATACATATTTAGGTTAACCTTTAGGTCACTACCCGACGTTTTCATACTCTGATGAGTATCGGACGAAAAAAGCTTTTAAGTATGTGAAAAGAATGTTGCCGCTTTTTCGTGCTGTGGTAAAATTACATCACAATAGATTATACTAACCATTTGATCAATCAATCACTTGATTAATCACTCACTTAGATCTGCAGATTAGCCTTGGAAATAGTATTGTTATTGTTTGCCAGTGATCATTGATTTTACTTTGATTTCGATTATGATTGCCCTTTCAGCCTGTGATTGTGATCCTTCTGGTTCAACTGGTTTTGGTGAATGCGAGACATACAGGGATCCTGTTGATGGCACTATTGCCGGTCGATGTTTGTGCAAAAGGAATGTACGGGGAAGACGGTGCGATCTTTGCAAGGACGGATTCTGGAATCTTCAGGAGTCAAATTTGAATGGTTGCCGGTCTTGCAACTGCGACTCTCGTGGTACAGTAACTGTTAACAAATGCAACAGCCAAACCGGGCGGTGCAACTGTAAACGATTTGTACGGGGAACAACCTGCAACCAGTGCTATGTAAGTGTATGGTTCGTTGAATTTATTGTGGCTGTAGAATCCTCATCTGCAACTGAAATGGATATGTATTGTTGTATCGATAACCTCTTTACGGTAATGTTGTTTGGGCCTTTGCAATAGTTTGTGTGACTGAGTCTTGTTTCCATTTTGATATAGCCTCGTTACTGGGGACTTGGAACATCAAGTGAAGGATGTCAACCATGTAACTGTGACATCGGAGGTGCATACAACGACAACTGTGATGATATTACTGGTTTTTGCGAATGTAGGCCAAACATCATTGGAAGGCAGTGTAATGCTGTTAGGCCCGGTTATTATGCCGCGGATACTGACCAAATCAGATACGAGGCTGAAGACGCTGTACCAGCACTTGGAACCGTAAGTTTTTGAGATATTTTGTGTTGGTTGGGATCTTCTTTTATTGAGTAGGCCTCTTGGAATTCTTTTTCGTCTGTTGGATCTACTTACTCCCTGGCACCAATTAGTAGGGGTATAATAAGGATGAGGGTTGAAATTTTTGCTAAAAAGGCATAAATTGGGGGGACTGTTAATGGATGGGGGGTTAATGTTTAATAGACATTGTGGGGTTCCAAACATTTCAAAGTTATTGTGCTTCGTTGTTGACATTGTATAAAGTATAAATTTCCATCTTTATTCCAAAGCTTTTTAGATAAACCTATTTGCTTTAAGAACGTACCCACAAATGTGTACGTGTATTTGTTACCATCTTTTATAGTTTGCTTTCAATTCCTTATTTGTTAATATTGATCTGCGTTAACACGGCCAATGTATTTTATTTACTTGTCCTTTTAAAAACTCTGAAACCTTTAGTTGGGTTAAGGTGTTGGTAAAATAAGGGGTTGGATTTTCTTCAAAATTGCTTAGTTGGGAGGGGGGTGTCTGATAAATGGAAGTTGGTGGTGAAATTGTCAAAATTTGCAGCCGATGGCCACCTACTATTCTGTGCAAAAAAGTAGCAGTTTCAACTAAAACACTTCTTGGAAGTTGCAGGTGAATTATAAATCTCAGTAGTATCTCAGAAGAGCCAGGACAAAAAGCATTATTATTATTATTGATTTTTCCTAACTGTGACATAACCAGAATTATGAAATTACTAGAAGATATAACCTTGTAAACTTGAATGTATATAGATATATGGATATACTTGTTCTAATGATTAAACCTTTAGTCTGTATTAGTAACTGATGATGGATGATGAATCCGAAGCATGTATTGCAAAATTAAACAAATAGTTATCTTTTTACGCATCGTATCTGAAAGCAATACGCTTTTGCCGAGGCTTGAATAGAACAAATTTCACATTTGCTTTAGCAATAAATCAAATGCTGGTATGTAAGTATAGGGAATAAAATGTGTAGGAAATTAACAAAGATGAAGTGAAAATTATAGTTGTTGAGTAAACGTGGTAGTGGGTAAGCAGTTCTTTGCATGTTTGTTTTAGGAACGCGCTTTTACGTTTTCCTGAGCGCGTGTGCCATGAAAATAACGTCAATATCTTTTGCTAGGAGAAGGCCACATTTCCAGAAGCTCAGGCATTTATTTGGGTGGAGCATCTTTTAATTGTTGTCATTAATTACCACAAGCGAACCCTTCTTTTAATGGTGTGCTAGAGAACTATTGAGTGGAGGGAGTAGCAGAAGAAATTTATTGCTAGCTGCTAAATTTCCCTGAGTTACCAACAGGCGATGATCCCAACGCCAACTTTTACCGACAAGCCATAAAATTACTGACTGTTTCACCAAAAATTTGGGGTGCAACACCCCACACCCCTTTCGTCAGCTCGCCCCTATGTTCCTGCAACTTCAATTGTGACGTTGTTGAGTTGGCAAGCATCCTTCTCACCCCAAAATGTTGACCATTGTCCCTTATCATGAATGCGTTATGAATCAACGGTCATTCCTTTTTAGATATCTGCTTAATTAAGCACTTTGCTGTGTTTTTATACTATCTGACGCGAGGATGTTTTCTTGTTTGTCAGGTTTTTACTGAAATAAAGCAAACACCACCAAAAGAAAGTAAAGATAAAACGTGGACTGGGGATGGTTATGTACGGGTAAAGGATGGAAGCAAGTTTGAATTCACAATGGTTCGCGTTCCTCATTCTGGAAATTATGATGTTGTCATGAGGTATAAGGTGGAGGTGAGTCTACTTTTAAAATTTATTGGACAACACTGAGTTCGGATGTCTTTCTACCCACTCACAAACTTTGCAACCCATTTTCTGACCTTCAGCTCGTAGCAGTAAGGCTATGAACAGTAGCTAAGGTGCGGCTAATTCAGTCCAGCTATTTACAAGATTTTCAAGATGAATAGAAAGTAAGAATATATGAGAATTAATAAATCCCTTTTCCGTAAAGACAAGTTTTGCAAATCCTACAGTTACAACGCTTGCATTTTTTTGATTCTAGATGTTTTTTTGAAATTTTTGAAATGAGCTGAAGTTTGAAATTCTGTTAGCAGTGTTGCCCACGCTCTTTGACCTATGACCTTTGACCTCTTGCTGTGTCTGTTTCATAGTATATGGCTCTCATGTTTGGTAAATTTAAGTCGCTCGTGTCTCTTGGCACATGCCAATACTCCCTACTTTTTCATACCAGTAATCTTTATATTTGTCTATAGCTTCCCTTTCATCACCTAGAATTCCCTACCCCCCTCTCACTTATCGCAATTTCATTGTTTTGTTATAAACGCTAACCCGAATTGAGTCTTCAACGATCCCATTCCAAACAGTTTGATGTATATAGAAGTGCTGTTGTAGTTCTTTGTTATTTTCGGGAAAAAGCAATATAGTATTGAGTTTTCGAGGACTGCCCGTACTGTCACGCCGGTGAGGTTCTAAGCCTTTCATAGGTCGGAGAATCTATTGTTATGCATAAGCCATGCACAACTCAGTCAAGCAAAATGACAGATCGCCTCCTGCGTATCCTCATAGATTCAATATTGCAGAAAGACAGCTGGCCCTTGAACTTGGGAATATCCTTGCCTCCAACAGACACGTCTTGGTCTGGATCTCATGTTGTGGTCTTCATTTTTTTGGCTCGTATTGAACACTTCATGTGACAAGTTCAGTTGAACAGAGTCACGAATTGTCATCAGTTTTTGTCTAAAGCTGTCTTTCTGACTCTGATTATTCTTTGTGGTAAAACTTCCAATACACGTGCAACTATGGAATTTTGTATCTTTTTGTTTGTATATATTTTCTATCAGCTAGTTCTAAGTTGGCAATTTCTATTTCAGGGTATAGGCAGCTGGCAGAATGTAAAAGCAACCGTGAAACGAAATGATGGTCGACCCTTATCTGGGGGGCCATGTCGCACTTCAAGCACAGAAAAAGTCCTGAAAACAAGATTGTTCAATTACGAGGATAATGCAAGATTCAACGAGTCGATTTGCCTTCAAACAAATGTTGTTTACAAAGTTGAAGTCGATCTATCGAAGCCAGTGATACCAGGAGAAACAGTCCTTGTAGACTCAGTAAGCTTAGCAGTTTGAATTTGCAACCATAGTCATTCTTTTTCCTACATAGTGCGCTATATATATATACATACATACATACATATATATATATATGTATGTATGTATGTATGTATGTATATATATATATATATATATGTATGTATATATATATGTATGTATGTATGTATATATATATATATATATATATATATATATATATATATATATATGTATATATATATATATGTATATATATGAATTAGGTGGACACAAAGAAGAAGACAGATTCCTGGCACATTGAGGCCTTCCAGTACAATTTTACAGTCAAGCTATGATGAGAAGGTAGGTTCGACAGGCCTCAGTGTGCCAGAAATCTGTCTTGTCTTTGCGTCCGCCTACTTTATAGTTTTAAATATTTAGTTAGCACCTTCAGTATCACGTTGTATATAGAGATATATATATATATATATATATATATATATATATATATATATATATATATATATATATATATATATATA
>OLMO02000003.1:10378549-10391491 GCA_900291935.2 Cassiopea xamachana | reverse complement strand
TATATATATATATATATATATATATATATATATATCTATATCTATATCTATATCTATATCTATATCTATATCTATATCTATATCTGTTTATTTATACTTATATCTATGCAGCGCGATACAGCGGGAATAACAAGTTTATGCTGTAGTAAAGGTCTGTAGTACCAACAGACTATATATACTTATGTATGTTATATATATGATATACATTCACAGTATATATATATATATGTATATATATATATATATATATATATATATATATATATATATATATATATATATATACGTTGTTTATCTAATAGTTTTAATTTCTTGGTTCTTGTTTACAGATTGTTTTCATCCCAAAATCTGATTCAATTAGCATTCTAAAAGGGAGAACTGGAGAAAGTAGACGGAAGCTTTATGACGAAACATGCAGAAAACTCTATTTCTCTGTCAATAAGCGAAATGGAAATGTGCCAGAGAAGTGCAAAAATCTGCAATTTTCTGTTTCGGCTGAAATGAACAGTGGTGCTCTTGGTATGTTATTAGTTGCTTTGCATGCATCACTAATAGTAAACTTAGGTAAACCATTTATTGGACGGCGCAGCTGGATTATGAATCTCAATAGACGAGCCAAAGCAAAATAACGTTTAGATGGTTGTTGGTTCTTCATTAAATCGACAAAACTAGAATCAAGACTGTACCAGAAGACATAACCGTGTAAAGACCAGAATTTCAGCTTAGGACAAAACATTGACTAAACTTACACGTTTATTTTTTATAAGAAAAAAGTTTATAAGAAAATGAGGCTCAAATCGTCAAATTTTAAGAAAATCGTAGGAAAATCACGAGGCTCAATTTCCAAAATTAAGTGTTTTTATAGGCCAAAAATCAGTATTTCGTCGTTGTTGCATTCAAAATGTTATGGATGGAATTCAAATTCAAGTATACAATATTATTAACGAAAGTGTAAAGCACTCTAGCCAGTTCATTTCAGTAAAAGTTAAGAAAACTTTAAGAAAATCTCAGGCTCAATGTCGGGAAGTGTTAAGATAAATTGAGGCTGAGGCAAAATAATGATTTTCTTATAAAAAAAGCATGTAATTAGCTAGAATATTTTTTATTCTTTTTGTTTCCTACCACTCACTATCGATGCACGGGAATATCTTTCTTGGTGTCCTTTACTGTTGTAAACCTTCCTTTCGAGATTTTTGCGTTTTCCGGGAATGCACATCATCTTGGAATTCCAGCATCAATCCACAGCGTACTTCATGTTGTACTTTTCAGATATATTTTAACCTCCCGTTCCCCCCGTTCTGTATATCAATAGGCTTCTATTCAACCCGCTTTCCCCTATATAGATGACCCCCTCACTTCCATAAATGACCCTTCTTCCTTTATATTGGTAGATACACCAATTGGATCTTATGTATCAACTTTTACCTTCGATTTTAGAATGTCTCTGCGACAGAGTTGGTACTAGGCCTAATGGGGCAAGTGATGTTTTGACATGTGCACCAGCTGGTGGTCAATGCAATTGCAAACCGAACGTAATAGGCCGGACATGCAATAGATGTGCTCCGGGTTCTTATGGGTTCAGTTCAACTGGATGCAAAGGTCGGGATAGTTCAATATAAGTTTTATGTAAAACAAGATTTGAGAATATACGAAAGAATTGAAACATGACGTAATCTTTTGAATACTATTGGTTGTTCCGCTGTTTCTTGCAATACTATTTTTAATTACTGCATATTCAGTGAGCTGCAGTTGCGTAGGAATTTTTTGCGAATTTGAAATTGAATCTGGCGATGCTTTTCTCCATGCAGTTTACTAAATTGTAACTTTTCTGTCCTTTTTAGGCATTTTAGTTTTTCCTTGTTTCAGTTTTCACAATCACTAGGCACATAAACTCTTCTACATGTATTATAGTTTTCTATTCACGTCTGACGTTCTTTACATCTTTCATTCTTACATTTATCATTGAATTTTACCTAATATGCGTAGGAATTTACGGTGGTAATAATATATTTTGTGAAATCTGATGTTAAACCTTCTCAATTTGCAGCATGTAATTGTGACAGAGTAGGCGCCAACAGCAAGCTTTGTGATTCGACCACCGGACAGTGCTCTTGCATATCCAATGTAGTTGGCCGTCAGTGCAATCAGTGTCCGGCAAATCACTTTGGTTTTCCCAGCTGTAAAAAGTGCCAGTGTAATGGTCACTCCACATCTTGTGACCCCGTGACCGGAGTCTGCCAGAACTGCCAGCACAACACAGCTGGTGACCAGTGTGAGAAATGTAGTGCTGGTTATTACGGTGACGCGACCAAAGGTGAGGAAGATTAAGAAAGGTAGTCCCGTATACTTTCGTACGTAGGGGAGTGCCTGTTAGAGAGGACACTCATCCTGAGCCATCGGCATGTGAGGTAGGGTGGGCAGTTCCTTTCCTCGCTGCCTTTATCCCTCCAGTGTTCCCACTGGGTACCCATTTGCTGCTGGGTGAACAGTGAGCGAGCATTAAGTCAGGGCATCGAGTCAGGCTCGAACCGTAGGCCTTCCGCATGGGAGGCATGCGGTCTATAGAATGTAAAGAACGAATTGCACCTGGAAGATTTGTCATGCAAACTTGTTTTGTGGGTCACATTGAAAAATTCTGCTTGCAATATTGATTGAACACATGCAACAAATTTCATCGTGTTGTTCTCTTTGTGCAACTTTGATTGTAGCTCTCTTTATGAAGCGATGGTATCTTCTTTGAAATTTTATTGTATTTCTAGGTACAAGTAAAGACTGCTCAAAATGTCAGTGTCCTGGAGGTAGCAGTGGAAACCAATTTAGCAAGACATGCTATCTTGACAAAAGCGTTTCACCTTCTGCACTAGTATGTGACGCTTGCGAGGTAAATATAGCTTTGGTTAGAGTTTGTCCCGAGCCCTTTTAGGCATTTTATTGAAACTTGGAAGTAATGTTTAACATACAACACAGCACACAAGCAATACAACACATATCGTACAACACACAATGTAAAACACAAATACATTATGACCATTACTGTTATTAAGTTATAAGTCAGTTTTGTATATATATATATATATATATATATATATATATATATATATATATATATATATATATATATATATATATATATATATATATATATATATATATATATATATATATATATATATATATATATATATATATATATATATATATATATATATATATATATATATATATTTATTTATTTATATACATATATATTTATATATTTATACATATATATTTATATATATACATATATATTTATATATATATACATATATATTTATATATATATACATATATATTTATATAATGTAATGTCTATGTTTATATATTTTATAGATAAGCGAAACGTCATAGAAGTGTTTTCTCTCAGTTAATATTTATCTTTTAAAACACACACACATATACATACATATATATTATTTATATATATTTTATATATATATATATATATATATATATATATATATATATATATATATATATATATATATATATATATTCATATATATTCATATATATGGTGTATGTATATATATTTTGTATACGTATATTTATGCCTTTTATTTATAACTTATTCAAACTTGAATAAAGATTCATATATAGAAAAGTCCCAGCTCTTTTGACTTTTCAACTTTTATCTTCGTCATTGATAGAAATCCCAACTGAATTAGACACGCTGTATTGTAAGTATGATCACTCAAGTCCAGTATCTGTTATGCCACGTGATTATATCAAGCTTTTTCGTACCACAGAGAGGCTACACAGGCAGTCAGTGTGAGAAGTGTGCAGATGGCTATTTTGGCAAACCTTGGGTACCCGGTGGGAAATGTCAGAAGTGCAACTGTAATGGAAATATCAACGCGAACGCAACTGGAAAATGCGACAGTATTACTGGAGAGTGCTTTAACTGTTTGCACCAGACAACTGGTTTTTATTGTCACAATTGTCAGAAAGGTTACTTTGGGAATGCCCTCAACAGAACATGTCGAAGTTTGTACTTTTTGTTTCAATTTCAGAAATACAATTCTTCTTTCTGCATATCGTATCTTGTGTGAACTAGATTTTTGCTTTATAGCTCTAGGCTTCTCAGGTCCTATTTTACTTAGAAGTGTTGTACTGTATTAAGTCTCCCTTTTGCATGCCCTTTGTTGCTATTGGAGACATTATGAACCAGAGCCTGAAAAAATTTTTTCTTCCTGGCAGCAAACATAGATTTTCAAAATTTCCTGCGGAACAATTGCAAACTTTCCTGCAACCAAAAACACTATATTGGATGTTTGCCACTCCGTTAAAAAGCTCAGACTCATTCTGTATACTGTATTGAAAGATGAAAAGGAACAAACGTTTCACAGAAAGCGGAGATGTTGATTATAAGTTCTATTAGAAAAAGTTTCCTACGAACCAATTCAAATTTTCCTGCGAAAAATTACTTTTGAAAATTTCCTGGCATCACCGCCGGGCATTTTCAGGCCCTGTTATGGACATTCCTGCTCTTGGTTCTAGCTTCATAAAACCGAGTGAAATGTCGAACGTATAGCAGAAGAAGAGGCTTGCCGTACTTTAGAGTGCTGTACGGAGACTGCTGTTTGGATCAGCACGATACGACTGCATATAACAAAGTTTCCAATTTGTTCAAATGAGTCATGTCACTGCCTTGTGTTCCTTATACAAATGGGTAAACCTCGACTTAGGTTTATATCATGGCTCACCAATCTGCGGCTACGGCTACAACCCAATCCGGCCCAGTGTGTGTGGGGAGAGTACGTATATTTTCAGGACCATCGAAGGGGCAGGGGGTAAATTACCCCCAGGGCCTCAAGCTCTAAGGGGCCTCATAACACCCAATGCTTCAAGGTCTGTGGAGCCTCATAACGTAAACCAGCAGTAATTTTCCTAAAGTAATTTCTAGACTCTGAAAATTTTAACTGTTGGCACTAGACAGAAAGGTTACTCTATCTTTGGCCTCATCTTTCTCCTTTACCCCGGGGCCTCATAGTTCTCTCAGCAGCCCTGTATATTTTAGAAGTAATGTGCTATTTGAAAAAGTGTTGATGCATGATATAAATTTTGCATTTATTATAGTCTACCGATTTCACTTTTCCACAGCAGCCCCAGATCTGAGCACCATTGTCAAATATCGAGTTATATGTTACAGCTTCTGGGCTCCGGTTAAGGTATTATATATTGATTTTGGGGGTCGAAGCCCAAAAAGGTTGATAACCCCTAGTTTACAAGGTCAGTCCATGCCAAACCAACCAGAAGCCAGTTAGTACGGCACCTCACGGCTTGGAAGTATGAAGGGTCCTAAGGAATCTTCGGCTAGATTACATTCAGTTACACTCAGTTTTGGTATTGAAGCCATGCCAAACTAGATGTCTGACACGTACAGTCTCTGCCAAAAGTCTTGGAACACTTGCATTATTTCTGCTGCTCATTTAGTAGCATCCCCCTCTCCCCCTCAAAACAATGTTGTTATATACAGTGTTAACATGTACAGAAAAGTCTCTATGCTTGCAGACACTTCTCTGACAAATAAACACTTAATTCAACATTGGATAAGAAAATCATTTTTATCAGAAATTATGCATTAATTAATTGGTGTTCCAAGGACGTTCGGCAGAGATTATACCTGCAGCGGGCACAGGGGGGCATTGTCTCCAAATGAAAAATTTTGCATGATTTTGCCCCTCCCACCCAACAGAACCATTAACCTAGTAATTTACGTAACAAAATAGGGTTTTTGCCCCACCAAAGTGCTTGTACAGGTAGGTTTTGCCCCGGGGCATGACCTCCAGTTACATGTTTGCTGTATGGTACCTTCTATTTACTTCTATAGGGTGTGTATGTAATAAGAACGGTAGTGATGCATCAGCAGCTGGTATTTGCGACCCAGTTTCTGGTCAATGTTCCTGCCTCAAGCACGTGGTTGGTATTCAATGTGATAAATGTGAGGCAGGTTATTGGAACCTTGCCAGTGGAAAAGGGTGCAAACCATGTGAATGTGACAAGGAAGGATCACTTGAAGCGCAATGCAATCAGGTGAGTGTCGTGGAAGGGGGGGGCTCAGCCGGGTTCAACCGGGCTCATCCGCCCTTCTTACTGTTTTAGGAACTATTTGGGAGGTCAGCCCCCCTTCATCAATCATATGTTAAGCTGGATAAGCTCTTAGATATGCATTTTCTGAAAGAGTCAAAAAAGTCATAGTCGTTTCCCCGCGCCCAATGGTGCATAGGGCGGCGTCCATCTCCGTTTCTATAGCCCTAGGCCATGCGTCTGTGAATGCAATGAAAGCTACAGCGGGAGGCTGGTCCACTGGTAGCTCCACGAATTTAACTTTCCCACTCCATTCTCATTTGTCGAGTCCCAGATGAGAGGGCAGTGAGTACCATTTTTAAAGTCTTTGGTATAACTCGGCGGGGGCTCGAACCCACGACCTACCGGTGGGGAGGCAGACGCTCTACCACTGGGCCATCAGTCCGGTTTTTTCTGAAAGAGGAGAGAGGATAAATACGCTCCTATGAAGAAAAAGGGAATTCAAAAGTCATATGTTACAATTTTGGGACGACACTACTGTTCAAGACCGAGCAATGAATGGTCTGCACTTAAGGTGCTCTTAAAAATCTAGGGAGCAGTCTTTTAATTTTAGATTTTTTTAGGCCCCTTCAATAGCTATCAGCTTTCATCCATCATGTGTTCCCATCCAAGTCATTTTCCCCCATCCATCCAATGAACATAGCGGGGTGAGTGGCCAAGCGGTCCAGCCAGTTTCATTAGCTTAACTGAAGTTAAGCATGGCTGTGTACGATAACGAAACTGGATGGGCGACCTCCAGATGAACGACCAAAACAGCTCACTCCGCCGTCCTTCGGAAGGGAAGTTAAACTAGGGGTCCCATGCCTGGATGCGGCATGCATAGTAGGCCTAAATTTGCTGAATAAGCTAGGTATAACAGCCTACTCAAAATAAAGTGAACAAAAAAAAGTTATTGTGTCGTGGAGTGTGGCTCAGTTGAAAAAGTTACCTGCTAGATACGGAATTTCTCTGTTACGGATCGCGTTGTCTTTTTCTTGCTTGAAATTGCCATTTGTTACAATCTAAAGTGATAAGCATCCTCTGATAAGTGTCAGTGACTTTTGATTTTCCTTCTTGTTCCTTTCATTTGCCAATGAACTTCAGCGGTTTGTTCCTTACAACTTGGATGAGTTTGTCCCGTGCCATTGCAATACGTTTTGTTACTGCTGCGATAATTTTTGGGGTCTTTGACTCAGACTGAGCACCAGGATGATTTGGTTCAATGTCATTCCGATGCGCTTTCAAAGTAGCAGATTTAGTCCTTCTCAGTTATCGCCTCGTAAACATTGACCTGATTGGTAGATAGGCACGCTATTGCACTTCTATGCGCAACTCTTGCAGTGAGTTAACTGATGTTGATGGTCGAGAGTTGCTTCTGATAGGATGGAGTGCTTAAGAAAGTTAAACCTCTATCAGTGGGACACTGGGGAGGAGGATTTTTGGTGCCACGCCCTAAAATTATGACGTAATTTGTTTCCCATACCCATTTAAAAATCTTGCTAGAGGCCCTTCACCCCACCCTAACATTTCTCATGGAATTTGGACGAATTAGAAAGAGGGGGGAGAGGACAAATCTCCCCCCGTGGTGCCACCACTGACTTTTGTTCCTCTCCTACTTAATTGTTGTTGGTTGTTTCTACATGAGATGCTTCTTTCGCTATAGCTGGATGGACAGTGTAGATGCAGAACTGGCTTTGGAGGCAGAGACTGTTCAGAATGTGAAGATAATTTTTGGGGAAATCCAAAATCATCTGGCTGTAAAGGTATGCATTTTAAGCTTCTTACTGGATTGCTTTAAATGCAGCACTGCAATATTTGAACAGACGCACAACTTGGGGAGAGGGTTCTGGCGGTCTAGATCCCACTCCTTTCAGGAAAGTACCCAGTTTTGGAAACAGCGTGGGACCAGTATTATTCAGCAGGCTTCACCCTCAGCCCCAATTCTCCTTTACTTATTTTATCCACTTATCAATCTGAAAAACAACATTAGTAGACTGTATCTACTTTGAAAAGTTTTAGTGTGCCCTTTTTCGTGAATTCGGGCCCCTGCCCTCAAAAACTACTAGTTGCGCACCTGTTGAATGATAGAAAGGTAATGAAAAAGCGCGAAGTTGAATACAAGATTGCAGTTATCTTCAGCAAGGGGAGCATATTGCATTGAACGATAGCAAAGCAGCCAGCAGAGCGATTGCAAAACAGCATAGAATGATACCAAAACAAACAGCAGATTCCAATAGTTTCAGATTCATATTAATATTAACTTATTTTTACACGAATCACCCTTCAGCAAAACTAAAATAAACTTATCAATACATCATAGTCATAATGATTTAGTTACAATAACGAAAATTAAAATATACCTTAGGCGTGTTTGATTTATTGTCAGCTCATCAAATGCATTTTCAGTTGTTTTTTGAAGTGGAAAAGCGTGGGAAGTTCCCTAATGCTTAAGGGGATTTCATTCCAGGTTTTAAGAGCTGAGTAAGAGATAGAGTTGAGAACCATGCTTGTTGAGTGCCAATGAACTGGTCGATTCAATTTTTGTTATTTTTGCATTCTTATTCTAATTTTTGTTATTTTAGGTTTTAGATGTTTTATTTAATACGTATTCTGTAACTTTGAGTACAGATTTTTTCTGAGAGGCTGACATGTTTAGAGAGTTGAAAGTAAAATGAATGAAATGGAAATGATATTGGAGATCATATGGTCACAGGAATCATTAGGGATCATAAGAATCATTAGATATCATATCAATCATTGTAGATTACAGGAATCATAAGAGATCATCTGAATCATTAGATATCGTATAAATAATTAGAGATCATATGATCACAGGAATCATTAGATATCATAGAAATCATTAAAGATCACAGAGATTATTAGAGATCACAGAGATCATTAGAGATCACAGAAATCATTAGAGATCAGTAGAGATCACAGAGATCATTAGAGATCAGTAGCGATCACAGAAATCATGAGAGATCACAGAAATCATTAGAGATCGCGGAAATCATTAGAGATTACAGGACTCACTAGAGATCAAAAAAATCCTTATCGATTACGGGAATCATTAGAGATCTAGTTATCAGAGGAATCATTAGATACCATCTAAATCATTGGCAATGGACTGATATGCAGTTTGCAACTTGCAGGAATATGAAGTTATAGGATTTCATTTGTAATAGTGTTATTATCGTAGCAGAAGACGTGTTGCTGATTTGTTAAACGTAGTTGTATTATATCTTGTGTTTTAGCTTGCCTCTGCAATCCTGCTGGTTCAAAACACGGTCAGTGTGACAGAAAGACTGGAAAATGCGAATGCCGCCAAGGTGTGATCGGGGACCGATGTGACATGTGCGATGCACGAACGACCGGCGTTATGCCCAAATGCGAGCCCTGCCACCCTTGTTTTGACCAATGGGACGATACAATAAGTGCTATGGAAAGAAATATGACTAATTATGTGTCCGGCTCGAACATTACGAGTCCGGGCGCTATCCAGGACGTAGAATTAGAAACTCTTAAAAGAATGCTTAAAGATTTGGAAGATATTTTGGCTAAAAGGAAATTCAGCGATAAGGATGTGAATGCTTTCCGCAGAGAATTGGATATGTTTAGAAAGAATCTTACAAGCATCAGGTCTCGGTCCATTGCTGTTTTTAGGTCTTTAGAAAAGACTTCAGAAAGGAATAGGAAGGCCAATGAGGAGTTGGATAGACTTTTCAAATATGGATCAGATCTCACCGCAAAGGTACAGTTTTCTTTTCTATGTTGATTAGTTTTCTTCGTTTCTCGGCTGAGTAATTTTCTTCGTTTCTCGGCTGAATAATTTTCTTCGCTTCTCGGCTGAGTAATTTTCTTCGTTTCTCGGTTTCCATGTGGTTGCGGTTGTTGTCGAAAGTGGACACGATAGTTAGATTTGTATCATTCGCTGGTTATTGTCTACAATCGTATTTTGCTCTGCTTTGTTTTTTTTGCCTCTGGTAATATCCTTGAAGCGCGGATTGAGTTATGGTATCGTATTTAGGTGAACATCTTTACTTCTCCATACTCTGCGGTGAACAGTAGGTTTTATCACCGAAATTAATTTTCAGTCTCGATTTCATATTGTAGACTGTTTTTGGGCCGTATTTAATTTATACTCAGATATTGTAGGTACATTTTTCCTATGGAATTCAATGTTATTAGCACAGAACTGGCGTGTGATAGAGCAGGCACGTACCTTCATGTAGGCCTGGATGCAATGCCCTCCAAAGGAAACATTTTACTTGTATTTGCCCCCAACAGGATTATCTACCTGGAGATTTACATGAATAAATAAGACTTTTGACCCTCCAAAGTGACTGTACAAGCAGGCTTTGCTCTTCCAGGACATTTCCTTCAGTTACGTGCTTGTGATAGAGGCCTTTCAGTTGTTATTGAGCACTCAATTTTCAATCATCATTTCATAATTGCAAGTTTTTAAAGACGGCATCCCAGTCAGCGCGGCTGGTTTGCAAAGGACCGTCTATTTACAAAATAAAAGCTAGAATCTTACGAAAAAAATGAAAGAAAAAGTACATATTTTTAAAACTCTACAGTAAAAAGTGTGTAAAACTAGATATATAAAACAACTATTTACAGCTATGACTTAAAAGATGCCAGAGATGGTGCACACTTAGCACTAGCTGAGAGACCATTCCACAATTTTGCACCTCTGAAAGAGTATTCTTTTTGCCCATTATTAGTTTTCTTTCAGTGGCAATTTCAAATCCTTATCAGTGTTTCGTAGGACTCTACAAGATTGTTGAGGATTTTCCACTTAATGTTTTCAGTTCTTCACTTAATGTTTGCTGTCTTACAGGGAAAACAGCTTCGCATGAATATGACTGACATTGCGTATGGTGACGTTGCCTATGCTTACAACGTGACCCTCCAAAGCCAAGCAAGGTCAAAAGCGGCACAGAAGATTGCCGAAAAAGGCATACAGTCACTCAACGATTCGATGAAAATTAGACGCAGCATGGAAAAAGAGGTTGTTAATGCAACACCGAAGTTCCTTGATTTACACTCTAGTAACCAAGACAAGTTGAGGAAACTGACAAAATCTCTCTCTGATTTGAAGAAGAAACTAGAACAGAACAATAGAATACTCTGTGGCAATGAGACGAACTGCGGAGCATGCAATACCATGAATTGTAGCATGTGCGGAGGTGCAAATTGTACAGGAGTTAAGGATCTAGCAAAATTGGCATTGGAAAGAGCTCGGAAAGCTGAAGAAGCGACTAGGAAGAAAGAAAGTAAGAATTTTTGACTAAGGATTTCATCCCTTTTCCCTGATGTTTACCCAGACATGTCTCATAGGCTCTCATGGTTTCATACTAAATACTTTCTCTAGCATTGGAAAGTAGAAGCTTTCATTACCAGCCATTATTGATCGTGTATTGATCTTGATCAATTACTTAAGATCTTGATCAATTACTTAAGATCTTGATCAATTGCTTAAGATCTTGATCAATTACTTAAGATCTTGATCAATTACTTAAGATTTAAGATCTTGATCAATTACTTAAGATTTTGACGTACGTGCTATCCAAAGTAAAAAATTTGAGATACAATTGCAAAAATGCTAATGAAAACACCCAAAAATGAACTCCAAAATGCGTTTGTCATGAAAGTGAATGCACAGAGCTTAAATATTTACAAAATAACGCTTCATTCAGCAAAACCTACTGCTAGCAGAAGGCTTTAAATTTGCGTGACTTACGTAACATCGTACTAATTACATCATCCCAGTAATATTTTGTTTCTTGAGATTTCTCTCAATTTCTAAGAGCGAATCATAAATGGTTGAGTACTTGAGAATGCTAATAGATGAAGTTTCAAAGCAACTTCAATAATTCGGTTAACTTCTTCATTTTCCGGAAAGATTTGGTAAAATGACTCGTGACGTCCATGACAAAATTCATGGCGGATGCAATTTTGAAAACATCTCAATCAAACAAAATATTGTAAATTTCAAAAGTATTTGCCCGTTTTATTGTTAATTTCCAAAACATTTTATTGTCACCTATACTCTACTGATTTCACCTATTTTGTGCCCCTACCTAGAGTTGTTTTTTCACTCCTGGTTGACATATGGTTAGAATGGCTAAATCAGACATTTTTACCGTCAGCCATATTGATCTTCATTCATGTAATCAATGCAAATAATCATGATTATTCAGTGAGCAGTAATCATGATTAATCAGACTTGCTCATCGTCACCCGTATTCATTCACGTAGTCATTGGGAATAATCGTGATCATTATCAATCGCGAGCGATCACTCCCAATGAACAACCATGCGGATAGCGTGTGTATTGCAAAGTTGCGTTTTTCGAATGCTTTAACCTTCGTTTTCTTTATTTTTTCTTAATTCTTATCCGTCTTTTGCCACAGAAGCTGCAAACGACCTTTTGGTAGAAGTTTTGGAGAGCGAGAAACAGGTGATGGCTGCCATGGAAAAGGCGAAAGTGGCGTTTAAAGATGCAATGAATGCCAAGAAAATGGGAGAAGGCGTTGCCAGAAACATCACCATCATAATTAAGGTATGCTTCGTTGCATTAGCTAAAATGGTTTTCATGCTACTCAGTAAAATTCACAGTTCTTTATATTTGATATTTAAATGTGTTATATATGTATATTATATATATGTATATATGTATGTATATATATATATGTATATATAAATATATGGATATATATATATGTATATATATGCATATATATATATATATATATATATATATATATATATATATCTGTATATATATATATATATATATATATATATATATATATATATATATATATA
>OLMO02000003.1:10337624-10378533 GCA_900291935.2 Cassiopea xamachana | reverse complement strand
TATATATATATATATATATTTATGTATATATATGTGTGTGTGTATATATATATATATATATATATATATATATATATATATATATATATATATACATATATATTCATGTATGTATGAAACGTATTTGAAGAGTAAGTCTAGTACTTTTAGCATCTTTGAGTTTTTATCCATTTTAGTATCTTTGGTAAAGCCAAATTGTAGGTGGTTTAGTTTCTTTGATTAACTTGTATTCATATTTTCTTTTTATTGACAGAGTACCACCCTTATTAGGCATTTTGTAAACTTCTCACTGAACATATGTATAACTAGTTACAGTAATGCACCTCTCAAGTGTATGGCAGTGTATGATTTTCTTGCTTGTAAAGAGCATGCAAAATCAAAACATGAAATAAACAAAAATGGTAGAAGTAAACAAGTAAGGAATAGGGAGGTCAAATAGCTAAAAGCTCTTAATAAAAGTATGAATTAAATGTTGATATATTATGTGTTAAAAGTAAATGTTTGTTGTTTGTTTTTAATTTACTACCTTGTTCTTTTTCTATATTATTAAATCTGAATCGAGAAAGTAAATGCAATTTGAAGTGATATTTTACTTCTGGGCAAATGATTTGTTTTTTGAGCTTTATGATTTACTTATAATGCGTTACTTGGTAGGAAATTCGTGACTTCTTAGACGTTGTGTACCACCATCCTGAGGCTAGCGAAGCACTTGCTAATATGACTCTAGCATTGAACATCTCACTAACTCCTGATGAGATTACCGATCTTGCCATGAGAATCAACGAAACTGTGCGAAACTTGACAAATGTTGACGCCATTTTGGAGGCTGCTCGAGGCGATGAGTTGAATGCCATGGAATTAAAAAGACAAGCGTTAAATGCAAAGTATGTGTTTATATCTTGTACCTATCTGCAGATTAAACATTTTTATAAGAAGGCTTGAAAGAAAGTACTACTTGACTGCTCAAAAGTTGTGGAAAGTTCAATAGTTAAGGTTCGCGCTACTCCTTAAACTCCTTAAAAAACTCCTTAGATTTAATTCCAGTGTTTGAGGGTGCTTAAAACTCCTTGCGTTCATGCATTTTAGAAGAAATCTCTTTAAAAATTTCTTATTTTTAGTAAATTCTTGGGAGAGATGATTTTCAGCAGCAGATTTATTTAGGAAATGATTTGTCTTCTATTGATGAAACACACAAATACTATTGCTTAAAAATCATCTTTTCGTCCTTAAAAAGTCCTTTAAAAGTCCTTAAATTTTACCCACTTACCAGAACACGAACTCTACTTTTAGTACTAGGCCTTGAGCTAGGTTCCTTATAAAAATCGTGTAGAAAACTCCTTAACATTGTCTTATTTTTAGTCAATTCTTGGGAGAGATGATTTTCAGCAGCAGATTTATTTAGGAAATGATTTGTCTTCTATTGATGAAACACACAAATACTATTGCTTAAAAATCATCTTTTCGTCCTTAAAAAGTCCTTTAAAAGTCCTTAAATTTTACCCACTTACCAGAACACGAACTCTACTTTTAGTGCTAGGCCTTGAGCTAGGTTCCTTATAAAAATCGTGTAGAAAACTCCTTAACATTGTCTTATTTTTAGTCAATTCTTGGGAGAGATGATTTTCAGCAGCAGATTTATTTAGGAAATGATGTGTTTTCTCACTAGAGAACAAACCTTAACTATTGGATTTTTGAGACCTAGGAAAATCTATAAGTTGATATGCAATTAAACTTTGAATTGTCTGTGTATAGAATGTTATATATGTCATGTTGGCAACTCTTAAACATTCTATATACAGTTATTAAGGGCTGGTTTCCGTATAGTCTTAAGGAGTCTTAAGAGAGTCGCTGACTATCTGAGACTATCTGCGTCAGTCTCCCAATTCACCTTTTTCCATGTAGTCTTAAGGAATCATAGTGATCGTATGGAATCTGCAAAGATTGGCTAGGAAGGCAATTGGTGTACTAGTTGTCAAAAGTCATGTGGATTGTGTTGCTATTGTTAAAAGAAATGTTATTGTTCCTATTGGACATTGATGAGCACGCGATTAAATCTTAACAATAGAGGTGACACAGACTATCTGCAGCATGATTTGTGTATCCATATAATCGTAAGAGAAGCTTTTTGACTTTCCGTTAATATGTATGCGCAAGACATTGAAACTCAAAACTTTTTACTTAGAATGTCTTAGGAAAGTTTTGATACAGGAAGGTTGAAAAAATAAGAAAATTTTGCTACTGGGCCTAAAAAACTTTCTTATAAGCTACACCTTTATAGAATTTCAACTAGCTGCTATGGTATCTCCATTGTTTGATATTGATGCTGGATTGTCTTTGTTTAGAGCATTCGCCAAAAACGTATCAGAAGAAGCCGGTAAAGTGATTGCAACTATAGTGAACACTGCACAGAAACAGCGGGAAGCTGAGAGCATGCTTCAGATGCTTAAAACTGACTACGAGAACTTGTCGAGTAAACTCAAGGATGTAAGATCTTTTCCTTATTTTGTTGGAAATGGGATTAGCATGGTTACTGGCTCTTTGTTTTCACAGTTGGTAGAGCCGTCATTTCTGAGTGAACGTGCAGTTAGCTCAAAGCCACAAGGATCCCAGCCGTACCCTACTATTATGATTAGATGTCGATGACGTCAGAGAGAGTAATTGACCAAAAAGTTTTTGTGTGCCCTGCATAGTGCTCCCGACGTCACCTTGCAACCGATCCCCACAGTTCACCCTAGTACGTCACCCAGTGGAGAAGTAAAGTTAGGTTAAAGCTAGATCCTTCCTTATGGAGAATTTCAGATGCCTGATAAAAGGCATTAACTTCTTTATTTCACCTTCGCAGGGTCATCGAGTTTTGTGGCCACTTTTTAGATAAAATTTTTTAAAAACATTTTACTTTTGAGCTTTTATAGTAGAGCTGAGCTTCTAGACCAGGGGTTCGGGAACCTTTCTGGCTGAGAGAGCCCTGAAATCCTCAGATTTAAAAATAGCTTCCCATGAAAGCCATACAATTGGGAACTGGTGTCGCATGGGGTAACAAACTCCTCTAATTCGATACAAACTTGACCATTCGGGCCATATAACAAGAGAAAACGACACAAGTGGTAACTTTGGAAGGCCCTTTTGGAGATATTCAGTGTTTTGCAATGCTTTGAAGAAGTCTGCTAAGATTTATCTACGAGCCAGAGAGCCAGATGCAGTCTTGAAAAGAGCTACATGTGGCTCGCGAGCCATAGGTTCCCAACCGCTGTTCTAGACGTTTGTGTATTAGCGTTAAAATTTGACCAAATACGTGTAAACCTTTCAAGGAAGTTGATGGCTACCTTGGAGCTAGTTCATACGATGAGCCATGGATAACCCGAACCTATTGCAGCATTGGTTCAGCAATGGCATAGCCGCTGGGGATGAGCCAGCGTTGAACCAATGAACAGCGTGACTGTGGCTCGAGCCGATGTGTTTTTGTGGTTTCATATGCTGAACCGAAGATGAACTTAACTACTCAAATTGCTAAATGCATAGGTTCGGTTCATCTACGGCTCACCATATGAACTAGCCCTTAGTATCTAAACATGATTTTGTACTACAATTGCATGAGGAAATTTTTGCAAAGCAATTCTTGAAAAAAAGAACAGCATCTAAGGTCACATAGCTTCTTTTTCATACCTTCTTTTCTAAGGCACCATTTCTGTCAATCAGCTATGCCATGAAACGAAGCTGATTTGAGTTTTTATCTTTTTTAGTTAAGAGCGGAAATTGCGAAGTTGAAAAAGACGCTAGGTATTGCCAACAATACGACAATGGAAATGGAATTCACTGCAGCTGTTGTAGATATTATGAATGAAGAGAACAAGTTGAATCTTACTGAAGCAGAAAAAGCTACGGCTAAAGCGACAAAAGCTGCAAATGCAGCTGATAAGGTATGTGCCCATTGCAGTAGGCATAAACTCGTTTTATCTGTATGCTGGTAGGACCTTATATATTTTTATGCGTAGAGGCAGTTCCGGTTAGAGAGGGCGACAGTGTTAAGCCATCAGCATATGAGGTAGGGTGGCTGGGTCCATTTCTGGCTTCCATTTTACCCCACCAGACCCCCTATTGCTTCTACTACAGTACCCGCTTTTACATCCTAACATCAAGTACCTATTGCATTTCTACATCATTCCACCATTGCATCACTACATCATTCCCTCATTACATTCTTACATTACTCCCCCATTACATCACTCCCCTAGTACATCACTACATCACTCCCCTATTACCTCATTACATCACTGCCCTATTGCATCATTACATCACTCCCCCATTATATCACTACATCACTCCCCTAGTACATCACTACATCACTCTCCCATTACATCATTACATCACTCCCCTATTGCATCACTACATTACTCCCCAATTACATCACTACATCATTCCATCATTAGATAACTATATCCTGTAAAGATTTGAGATAGCTTCGGATCATAAACCCCATTTCAAAACTCTTCTCCAACCGATTCGTAATCCAGTACTTCGCTTTCATTTTATGCTCTTAAAATCTTCTTTTGAAAAAAGAACAAATAGATTGTGTGTGTTTCCTAATTCCTGGGTGAAAAAGCAATACAAATTACGATAAGTTTTCTTTTTAGATATCTGCTGTGATAAAGAAAAATTTCACGGACCTTCATAACGATATATTAAAGCGGTCGAATTCTCTCGCCAACGTCAAACAGCGTGCTTTGAATCTCATTGCAAGCTCACAGACGCTATACCTGAGTGCATTGAAGAAAATAAGTGACATTGAAAGTAGGTATTTTGAAGTACCATAAATCCTCGAATTAGTCCCCCTTGAATGAGCCCCCCAAATAAACCCCCACCCTAGAGCTTCAAATCGCTAATAAGCCCCCCACAAGAATAAACTCCCACCCAAGCATGTGACTGTACCTATTTGAGAGTCTGTTAGTGCTTCATGGAGCTAAGAAAGAAAAAACAGCCCTATATTAACGAAAAATTACCTATCCTTTAAAGATATCCTATTTCTTGTAGGTGTAGCATCGAACTAATAGTTTACTAGTAGAAAAATTTCAACTGGAATATGACAAACTACTAAGATAATTTTTAATAAACCACCCTTCAAATACGCCCTCATGCAAAATTCCCAAAAATAAACAAGCCCCCAGGGAGGTAATTCGAGGATTTACGGTAATGTTGGTAGAAACTAGATACTATGTCTCAGTGATCTTAAGATGGGTACGCTTATGATGAATTTCTGTTAGCTTTAGTTCATGGCCAATTGTTTACTGATTGCCGCCCGTGATCGAGGGATACTATTCGCAAAGGAAATCTAGAATAAGCGAGAGTCTTTTTATATCAAACATTATGCATAAACTTATACGTACATCTTAAGTTGTAGGTGAACAATTATTTTGCCCTTCTCTCGCACTCCTTTTGCAAATATTGCTGACAGCCAATGGGAAAAGTAAAGGAGTTCTAAACCATTGAAAATCTATTTGTGAGGCTCCCTATAGCCAACTCACCCCACCTACTATGACTTAGGCAACCCCTCCCCTGTGAAATATAAAGGTAGCAAAGAACGGACGGGTCGATATTTAACTTAAATTCTATCGGGCTGCAAGTTTTTTATTTCACTTTTTGCTTTTTGCCAAATGCCATGAAGAATTGCTCATGTTTCGTCCTTTAGTGCTTCAATGTCAAACTTCTTTAATTTCTTATCTCTGAGAGATGATGCGTAAATTGACGTGGCGTTGTTAGATTCTTAGGCATCATATCATATCATATTGTCTTCTTACAGTTCCTTATCCCTTGACTCCCACGAAGACCTTACTCTTAAGTGTCTAATTGCCGTCTCCCCCACTAATTAACAACCCCCTCTCCGCTCTTATTGGGACCCCCCGCTTATTAGTCTTTGCGCAAATAGTTTTCAAAGCGTGTTCCAAACAGATCTCTTGAGCAAATCTTCTTGCCTGTGAGCAATATTTTTGTGCTGCTTACATTCTCACGACCATCGATGCCTGATTTATGAGAATAAAGTGCTTCATAGCAGTATTATCTTTGCTTTAAAAGCATTTTTTCAACCCGCCCCGCGCTTATTCAGACCCCCTGCTTAATGGTTTCTTGTAATGTTTCCAACCCCCTGCTTATTCCAGCCTCCCGGCAATTAGTTACTTAAGAGTACGCTCCTTAGGGGGAAATCTCTTTTTATGACTAACTGTTGATTCAAGCCTACCCTTTAGTCAAGGGCATTTTTTAGCGATTTGTCACTAGTGGGCTTTGAAAAAAGGGCATTTTAGATGAATGACAGATTAACAGGCTCTCAAAACTGTTCTTAAAATATTACTGAAGGTCATAGAAAGGAAAAATTTATTGCTAGTTTATGACTAAATGTGTCCACCTCCAACTTTGTGAATGAAAAGGGGAATTGTCCAAAGCAGTGGTTCTAGGAAGAATGAATTGAAATTCGAAACCTGTTTATTGAATACTAGACATTTTTATCCACAAACATTTGAAATGCGGCAAAAAAAGGAGTTACTGAATCATAATCAGATGCGGATGTAGAGAGGGGGCCACGTGACCATGGCTCCTCCCAAGCGGTAGTATATCTTATAGCAAGCAATTGTATTAAGAAACTTCTCACATGAGCTCTGGATCCGCCCCTGATCATAAAGGCACTTAAGTGGTAGAGCAATGAAAGGGCTGGTGGGGAATGTCCCCCCGCTATATATGCTAAAAATTCCCTGCTTTAGTACTTAATTCCTTTTTCATGATTTCTAATTTGCTTCTTCAGATTTGAATATTGAATCGGAGAAGCGCGAAGAACGTGCCAAAGACCTTGGCGAAAAACTAGCAGCTTTGGAGAAAAGGATTGCCAAGACACTCAAACAAATAAATGTTCTTGTTGTCTGTCACGCCATTTGCAACCCAAGCAAGCCCTTCTGTGGGACAGATGATAGCATCATAGGGACAAAATAAGTCATTGGGACCTATCATTAAAGTTGTGAGTTCGCTTTTGTATCTGCAAAATGATTTCTATCCATCTCATAAGCATAATAGACAAATCTTGATTGGCTATTGGCGAGCTCTCCCAATTGGGGAATCTTCTCGGCTTTTAGCCAATCAGATGGCGAGGATCTTCAATTTCACAGCCTCTCAGTCAAAAACCCGGAGTTAAAAAGCTCGCCAACAGCGAATCAAGATTTGTCCACTATGTTTATCTTATATTATTAGTAATTAATTGTTTGATGCTAAATAAAGAAATAAGGTTCGCATCTGTGAACAATGATTTTTCTCTTCCATGTTCCTCAAAGCTGGTAGTCAGTTTCTGCATGCCTTTTGGTCATTACTTAATGTTTTATACACTAACTAATAAACTTATATTTCTACTTTTTCTTGCTATCTTAATTTGATATCATCTTTGATTTATACGACACGGAGATATGCCTCCATGTTTTCTCTTCTGTGGAATTTTGCACTTGAACTTTGAACTTTCACCATTCACCTTTCACCCTCACTTTTAGCCCTATGTAAACTTAAATTTTAGCTTCTGCCTGATTTTCATTGAAAATGTTTGTCTCTTTAGTTGAAGCCACTGTATGGAGCCAACAACAGCTAGCAAGTTGTTGGAATGGAGCCAAGAAGCACAGCAAATATTTATTTATCCAAATGAAATACTCTTTTGTGCTGCGTTGTGGTCTTTTCAGACACAATTCTCCTGAACGTGGTTACAGCATTTCATTTTATTCAACCTGGTATCACTATATTTGCCAAAAACTAGCTTTATATTGTATTCATTAAATATTTTACGAGGCATTTCAATAGATTAGTATAATGTTTTAACTTATATCGATTCATCCATATTCTCAAAAATATAATGGTCCTTGATATCGTATAGAAAACATTTTCTGTTGCTGCCATAAAATTCTTATCTTGACACGGAGATTTGCCTCCACATTGCTGCTAAAACCCTTGAGACATTTCTTTGTGATTTCTCTTTGATTTCAGTCACTTTACATGTTCTCTAGTCATTGGCAGAAGCTACTTTTGCAAGAAGTTCAAGGGGCTATTTCACGAAACTTACCCTAGTTTTTACAACCTCCTCCCTCCTTAGCACTGTTTGAGTGACCCAGTGTTGATGTCAGCCCCTCCCAGAATTCTCTTTGCCATACTTTTGCCGTCATGTGGTAATCTGTTACATCAGAGCATTAGC
Source organism: Cassiopea xamachana (assembly GCA_900291935.2). Taxonomy (NCBI): domain Eukaryota; kingdom Metazoa; phylum Cnidaria; class Scyphozoa; order Rhizostomeae; family Cassiopeidae; genus Cassiopea; species Cassiopea xamachana. The sequence continues at coordinate 10,370,327 of OLMO02000003.1, read as the reverse complement.
AATCAAGATGAGAGTAGACAGCGGCACCTTTTGGAAGTACCTCGTTTTCAAGTTAGGCTAGCTGATTCAGAACTGTCTTGTTGAACTTAGCATTATTATTGTTTAGTATATTACTAAGCATTGCCTTATTGAGTTGATTTAAATCTTGATCAGTATACCTTAAGTGATATAGATATCATGTATTTGCTTAATATAGCAACCCCCTGATTTTCATTAGAAGCTTAGTTAGTGACCATTCGTTTTGATTGTGCTGAAGGGTGTCCAGTGATTCATCCCGTCTGTTTACCTCCAGTAGCTTTACAGTTTTCATACTGCTCCTCCCAAGGGCTAGATTGGATTTTCAGAAGTGAGCATGAATGACAAGAGACAAGAACCTTGTGTAACACCGTTCATTATTTTACTTTCTGACTAGTAACGGTGTACTGGAGTTTTAGAATGACAAGAGACAAGAGCCTTGTGTAACACCGTTCATTATTTTACGTTCTGACTAGTAAAAGATGTATTGGAGTTTAAGAATGACAAGAGACAAGAGCCTTGTGTAACACCGTTCATTATTTTACGTTCTGACTAGTGAAAGATGTATTGGAGTTTGAGAATGACAAGAGACAAGAGCCTTGTGTAGCACCGTTCATTATTTTACGTTCTGACTAGTAAAAGATGTATTGGAGTTTAAGAATGACAAGAGACAAGAGCCTTGTGTAACACCGTTCATTATTTTACTTTCTGACTAGTAACGGTGCACTGGGGTTTTAGAATGACAAGAGACAAGAGCCTTGTGTAACACCGTTCATTATTTTACTTTCTGACTAGTAAAAGATGTATTGGAGTTTAAGAATGACAAGAGATAAGAGCCTTGTGTAACACCGTTCATTATTTTACTTTCTGACTAGTAAAAGATGTACTGGAGTTTAGAATGACAAGAGCCTTGTGTAACACCGTTGTAGTATTGTACTATCTGACTAGTGCCAGAAGTATTGGAGTTTTATTGTAACATTTGATTTCCTGACTTGATGTTTTTATACCAGCATCACCATCTTCCATTCTTTGGTCTCTCGAATTTTATACTGACCACTTTGTTTTCACTAGACTTTTGACGAGCTATTTACTGTCATGAAAATTTGAATCTTACAGCCCCTGTCTGTGACTTGTGAACGATGCAAACACTTAATGCTCTTCCTGAAAATTCAATGGGGCAGGAAAAGTCATCCATGCTCTTATAACATGTTATTTGGACTGATGACATGTTATTTGGACAAAACATGGACTGATTTTGGGATCTTTAACATACACAGACAGTATTTATATTCTGTTTGATTGTTGTGTTATCGATAAGTGTAATCCGTAGCAAGATTTTACCCCATTTGCAATCATCTGTCTTTAAACTATGTAATCCTTAGCAAGATGTTACCCCCATTTGCAACCAGCTACCTTTAGGCTTATGTTTGTAAACATTGTATAATTAAAAGAGTTTTATATATTAACGTTGAATTTTAAAGTTATAGAAAAATGATCAAGTTAGCAGCAATATACCGTTTTTTGATTTTGGATTTTGCCTACCTTAAGGGAAAAAGTTTTGGCGGGAATCAATTTTGGCGGATGAGGATAAAAGTTTAATTTTGGCGGGATTTATTTTTGCTCATTCTTGTCAAAAGTGGAATTTCTTTTAACGGATGGCCCATATTAAAAAATAATTACAATGATGCTGTTGCTGCACAGGAGAATGAAACCATTGTTTAAATTTTGAACATTTTTCACAGGCCACTTTGCGTTATTGAGCTAGGCATAAAAAGCACGCATGAATTTGAATAAAGTAGGGCAGAACGAGGTTGTTGATCAGACCGAGAAGTAGGTTATCTATTCTTTGACTTAATGGCGCCATCAATCGTTTATATATGCTCAGAACTTTTGTAAGTATATCTAATTATTTAGTTTAAGCTTACCGTCGTTCGTTAGTATTTGCGCTAAATTGCATATATTTTGCATGTATTTTTTGCATGTTTATATATGTTTTTTAGCGAAAACCACGCAGTCACACTGTCAGGTAGTTGCTGAGGCTGATCTGTTGATATTATAAGTTTGTGTGTATTTCGAAGTCTGTTTTTCTGAGGTTTGGCGCCGCTTCAGATACACACAAAGAAGCATATATATTTTATATATATATATATATATATATATATATATATATATATATATATATATATATATATATATATATATATATATATATATATATATATATATATATATATATATATATATATATATATATATATATATATATATATATATATATATATATATATATAGCACACTCTGTAGGGAAAAGGATGACTTTGGTTGCAAATTCTAACTGCTAAGCATACTGAGTCTACAAGGACTGTTTCTCCTGGTATCACTGGCTTCGATAAATCGACTTCAACTTTGTAAACAACATTTGTTTGAAGGCAAATCGACTCGTTGAATCTTGCATTATCCTCGTAATTGAACAATCTTGTTTTCAGGACTTTTTCTGTGCTTGAAGTGCGACATGGCCCCCCAGATAAGGGTCGACCATCATTTCGTCACATCTATGTATATGTATATGTATATGTGTATATAAATATATATAAATATATATATATATATATATATATTGTATATATAGATATATTGTATATGTATATTGTATATATATATATATATATATATATATATATATATACATACATATATATATATATATATACATACACACACACAGCTAAATGAAATTTTGCACAATGACATAATGCTCTACATAGTTCATACATGAAGGGAGATCATAGTTAGTAGTATGCAAAACGTTTCAGGGCCGTAACCACGATTTTCATTTTGGGGGGGGGCTTAGAAGTCACTATCGGAGGAGGCCTCACCATGGTTGAGGCGGAGGAGCTGAGAAAATTTTACGATTTTCAAACGTCTAAACACGCTATAACGGGTCACACTTTAGGATAGTATTATAATTGAAAAAAAATTTATTTTACCAAGAAATTATTGGGGGGCTCCAGCCCCCGTTGCCCGCCCAGTGGTTACGGCACTGCGTTTACACCACTCTACTTCATCGTCAATTAGTAAGTCGAAAGCATTCCTTTCAAAATCATCGGAACTATCCCCCATTCAGAATCTGTATCGCTACTATCAGGTGTTAAATTTGAAAAATATAATAAATTGGGCTGAAATTAATTTTGGCGGTTCACAAAAGAAGGGTTTTTTGACAGGAACTAATTTTTTTGCGGATTTTTAGAAATCCGCCAAAGTAAGCTCCCGCCAAAATTAGTTTCTTAAATCTCGTTTTATAGATGTCTTTTTTACTAGTAAGCAAGTGTTTTGTAAGAAAGTACTTAGCTACTCAAAAGATAAGAAAATTCAGTATCATGTTTTCGAGACCTAAGACAGCTTTTTAAGTTTACATGTATTAAAAATTCAATTAATCAATTCAATTCAATTAATCGGTGTCCAAAATGTTATGCGCATGTCATATTTAAGGGGGGCTGTAAATTTTCTGCCCGAAATATCAAATGGAGCTGGAGAGCAGGCAGAAAAGTTGCCCGAATTTCCTATTGTCCTTTCAGAAAATTTCAACTGCCTGTTTCCATATGATTGTGTACTACATTCCTTTTTTATAAGAACAGTTATATAAGAACACGAGCCTGAAATTTGGTGGAAAATTAAAAATAAATTAAGAAAAACGCTGAACCTGAAGCCTTATCGTAAAATGTATTATTTGAAATCTCCTTTCTTTCTCCTTCTGAGGAGAATTGGCAGCTTTGGAACTTTTTGTCTTCTATTTCCGAAAATTAGTTGCTCCTAGCGAAACTAGGTACTGTAGTAACAGTGTTGTCTAAATGGCCTACACGCTACTAATTTAACAACACATCAGAACAACTCAGCCTCAAAATGTGGGAAATTTAAGAGCAAAAGAATGTGTATATTTATATTTCAATTGTATATATATATATATATATATATATATATATATATATATATATATATATATATATATATATATATATATATATATATATATATATATATATATATATANNNNTATATATATATATATATATATATATATATATATATATATATATATATATATATATATATATATATATATATATATATATATATATATATATATATATATATATATATATATACACACATACATTTTATAAGCAACCTAGTACTAGACAGCCTTAAATTTAAGAAACTTAGAACTACAAGGAAAGAGCTAAGAGACTGATTCAACGTAAAACTGTACCAAAAGAATGTGAATATGACATTGCTTTAGAATTTAACGCGTACTGGTGCAATTCGATGGTCATACGACAAACAGTTTTGCTACTTTTACGTATTGCGTACGCTTTTACAGCAATTTAGTTCGCTAAATTAAGACACTTTAAAGATACTATTAGAACTAAAATGTGGCCAAAAATTAAGAAACTTTAGTACTAGGCCTTGAGCGAGGTTTCTTATAAAAAGCCGTGTATATTTGTATATAAATAAAATTCAAGAAACTTGCCCGCTTTCAAATCTATGTACTACTTTTGTTTTGTTTTGGTATTGACAAATTATGGAGCTGTTTGCTGCAATTGCAATTGCTTCCCATACCAGCAATATCGTAATAATGACGATATACTTTAATTACTTTCCGTGTGAAATTAGCTGATGTATTATATACCATAACTACTACCCTACATTTACTGACTCTCTCCAGATTTCAGAGTAGGGTTAGCGACCATAGCTGCAGCATTTTCTGTCTGGTGCTTGTCTGGAACATGACAAGGGTGCCCACCAGGTGTATTTGCTTCAAACTTACAGTGCTTTCTATTTCGTTTCAGAGGAAACGCTTATATTTTGCTTTCGAGTGGATGCTTGGCCTCAAAATCGTCGTATGATTTTGTTTGGTAATTATTTTTGTGATGCTCACTCATTATGCAATTTGGGGTGGAACTCTCAACTTTCCTTTGTTGCAAATATACCGTGGTGAGTATTGTAATAGTAGCAAGCAATAGATACACAAAAAGGAACGAGCATCCTCAGTTAATCTAACAGAACAATGTTTTTTCCTGTTTGATGCAAGAACCACCATGTTTAAAGCAGATAGCCTTCTTGGCTGTTCTGAAGTATGTTAATTGCATGTACCGTCGTGAGAAAGTACCATGAAAAGACTATGATCAATAATTAAATTCTCCTATCCGCCATTATGCATTCCTCCTTCTGCATAATTCTCACCAACGGTTGAGGCGATGACTCAATGGTGAATCAACTCAGACATTTTTGGAAAAATTAATCACAACAAGACTTAGTTTATGCACCAAGAACATTTTCAATGATAATTTAATCCTCGACGGCTACAAGAAGTATGTCTTCATATAATTTCTCTGGTGCACGGCACTGGAGCGAGCATGTTAATGAAGCTGTAGTCGTTCGCGGGCCTAACGGATCGTTTAATATCTGTATCGAAGGCGGATCGGAATATGGGCAATTTGTAGTGATCGGGGATGTGCTTAAAGAAAGAGTACGGTTTAAGCTTAATTCAGTGTCCGCTGGAGAGATCATCTTAGAAATAAATGGCAAACATGTTGCTGGATACACTCAAAGCGATGCGATTTCGTTGATAAAAGAGAGCAACGAACACCTCGAAGTTGTCACCGTTTATCCTGGTAAGTCATCGTTGTTTTCTATTGTTCAAGCGTTATCAGCTGTCAATTTAAAATGCCTTCTACCTATTGCTACCAGACCTTTCCATCTTTATCAATGCTGTTTTTATGAACAACTGTAAACAGTACTCTTCAAATTTCTCTAAGAGTAGCCTTCGATGTGAGTCGTAACCACACGTTGTTTACAAAGCTCGCTATTAACGGCTTTGCATGCAGAGTTTCGTTCGTTTGTTTGCTTTTCAGTGGAAATAGTAAATTCTTTCCTTGCCTGAATATATTCCTTACTAAGTACAGACGAAGGCAAGCGATAGCTGGAATACTTTTGGGGGTCAGGCAGCCCTTGCTGTTTACCTTCCGAGTTTGATATCAAAATCAGCTGAGTTGGTCTTTGTTGATTTTGTTGGAACTATTTCAAAAAAGTAAGAGGTGCTCGTTTCCGTTCTTGAAATTAAAAGTAGTTTGCTATAGTCTACAAGAAATTAAGACTTAATTAATTTCTCCTGGCAGTTGTTTTTATTCTTTTCACCAAAACTTCCCCCTTCCTTCGTCGTGAAGTTAATTCACCAGCATTTTAATCATTTCTTTTTTGTTAGTGAACCATGAACAATACATACTTGTGATCATATATGTAATTACAAAATTGTAATAGACTTTACGAAAGATGATCGCTTAGTATCGTATGGCAAAGTAAACAAATTCTCAGTAAAGAGATTGTACTATATTGCCCGTTAGCTGTTTTTGACCTTTGTGTTTCTGTGGGATTTGTGGGAATTAAAGCGAAGAAGTAGCTTATCATGTATTATTCAAACTGCCCTTGTTTTATATTTTATAGCATCAACTACAAGTATTATTTGTCATGAGCTGCAATGTTCTTGCTGAAGAGTTAGACATAAGTTCAGCATCATTCCTTGTTTTTTATATTCAATTAGAAAATACTTTTGAATGTGGTGCAGGAAGTAGAATACGACTATTGATAAATTTACATTATTGTTTGTGTTACTTGCTATAAAAGTTCCATGAACGTCAAAATGAAGTTGATATAGGTTTCAGCGCGATATTTATCTCTGAACAGTCAGGTTTGTGGAAGATAATTTGATTTAAATTGAGAAAAATTATGTTATCCTCTTGAGTCAAAGGATATTTTAACATGGAACTGAGAAAATCCTTATTTTATTACATTTTGTTTTTATTGAATGCCCTTCATGCATAATTATATACATATTTTGTAATGCTTACGTTCTATGAAGTTGCTTCAATGATGCTCTGTTACAAGATCAGACCTTACTTGTCCCTTTTTGTGCTTACTTCACCTTTTATAAATAGCTAATCTTATGTTTTTACCCTCAAAGTCATGACTTTTTGCACATTTTTATATCAAAGACACAAATAATAAATTGTTTATGTTTTATCAAAAGCAGTTGAACAAAAGCAATACTTAGTGTCAAAACTGAAAGAGTGTACTTGGCTGTTTGTCTTTGTACAAGTTATTTAGCAACTTTGCATCAAATAATCTTTTGCAGCTACCATTTTAGAATTGTATCTCTCTTCCATTTCTCTTACAAATTCACACATTCATAGCAATGAAAATCAAGATTCTCTTTGAGGGTGATTTGATATTTCATGCTAAACCTGAATAATTGCTAGCCAGTTATCTGACCAGTGTGGTGTCATTTTTCAGTTTTGATGAACCACAATGCTATTAAGTATTTTGAGCTGCTAGGTTGGACTAATGATTAGATATCTTTGCATGCTTTGTAAAGCATAGCACATACACATTTATTTATAAGAAAAACTTTATAGGCAACCTAAAACTAGACCGCCAAAAATTTAGGAAACTCTTAGAACTACAAGGAAAGAGCTAAGAAATTTTAGACAAATAGCACATTAAAATCGTTACCTAGTTCAACGTAAAGCTGTACCAAAACAATATGAATATGACATTGCTTGAGAAATTAACTCGTACTGATGCATTTTAGTTAATATATGACAGATAGTTTGCTACATTCATGTTCTGTGTACACTTTCACAGCAATTTAGTTTGCTAAATTAAGAAACTCTGAGAACTAAAATGTAGCTAAAAATTAAGAAACTTTTAGTACTAGGCCTTGAGCTAGGTTTCTTTTTTAAAAACACTGTAAGTCCAGACAATGTATTAATGATTATCCTTGGAATTAGTGTCCCTATGAGCATGAAGCAGGGGTATTTCTAGCAGAGATGTAGGAGTGTCATGCCCCCAACCATCAGTGAGCTCAATGGTAAATTAGATTCAACAACTCTCATTGATACATAACTGCATGCTTTGCCATAATATAGTGAAAATATTTTTGAGAATTCCCTTTCTAGCATCAATATACCATAAAAATAGGGAGCTTTTGCCATGAACATGGTTCTGTCTGTAAATTCACATCACTGGTGATAAATCAACAGCTTTACCAGTTTCTGTTGGTAAATTATTGCTTTATACCCCACACTCCCAGAAAAGGAGGTCACACAACACCATGGGCATGAAGAGTTTTGTAATTCCAAATATATATTTTTGTACATATATTCTTCACTTTGTCACTTCGTAGCTACCTTTTTAGCAAATATAAGGAATACTGAAAATGCATTCTTTTTCACATATCATCATTTTTACTTTGTACCATTTCAATGTTGGGATGGGTTAGGTGGGATTTCTGTGGTGGCTTTTTTCCAGACCTGCTGATGTTGTCTCAACTCTGGCTACAGTCTTGGCTTCCTTAGATCGTGGATCATTAATCAGAAAGACATATGTCTTACATGATCTACCTTTCAAACTGACCCACCAGTTGATAAAAAGTTTCTTAATACTCTTTGGGCATGGGAGTTCTTTGAATTTTTGGGGGCTGTTAGCTACCTCCCTGAAAGAGCTCAGAACTTTGAAAATGTGTCCAGTAGATCGCTATTGCTTTTCCAGAAAAATTGCTCAATTTACATAGATGTGTATCTAACTGCAGGGGGGCTTCAGCCTCCCTGAGGATCCCCCCTGTCCTATATCTTTTGTATGCTAATGACAGTTAACTTCTACCCATTGTTCTGTCAATAGTACCATTCCTTCCCCATTGCTGTGTGTATTGCCATGATATGGTTGATGGTTTAGCTTTTGTATTGATTTGTGCTGTACAGGAAAGTCTACTCCAATAGAGCCATTCCATTTTGTGGTGAATAGGACAAAAGAATCTTTGTTCTGACCTATTTATGTGGTTGTTCTTTGGTTTCCATGCCTCCTTTTGTGTTAGAATGCTTGTTGTGATAGGACTTTCTGCTAATCATAGAGCCTATCCCAATTAGACAACTATTGCAAAGAGACCTTAGTTACATTGTTATAAAGCTTTCAGCGAGTTGTTTGATGACGAAACAAGCAATTTGGAGAATGACTGATCTTTTTCAATACATCCTCCAGAAATCAGGCTAATTTTACTTTGCTTCAGACCAGAGGTGAAACTAGGATGCTTCTATTTATGGGAATGTGAGGCATTGTTGTCAACACAAGGTAGTGGCCACCAATGTTAAAAGGGTGTGTCATGCCGACAAGTCACTGTATTTATGGCATATGACCCCAAGGAAAATATTAGGTGCTGAGGGAGGTGTATCTAGCATGCTAATTCCTCACAAGTTTCCAACCTTAAAAAGTATATTGCCAAGAAATTGCCCAGCAAAGTCCTCATTTTTATTACTTGGCGTGCTTCAACCACATACCATCCCAATAGTTTCACCCCTGCCGCAGAACGTCCCTGCTTCAGCTCTCTTATGTAAGCAGGGTGATTTAATCTACTGCTTTGGGAAACCTTTTTTGAATTTGTGGTTTGTTTATCATTTTTTTGTATGACGAAGGCTGTATCTACAAAGCACCATCTTTGTTCCTAGGAGACATTCCTTGTTGAGTTTAGATAAGCCTCCGTATTCTACTGCCTTTGGGTTACATTGTTCGCAATGTGTAACGCGAGATTAAAGAGATAAGACTCTGTGTCAGATTTCATTTTGTTCTCTGTATGAGTGGGGCTTTTGTACTGTGGTATTGTGCACCTCGTAAGGAGAATTTACTCTTGAATTGTGCACCAATAATAGACTTACTTGGCAACGTTTTGATTATTTGGAATCTGTATGAACTTTGCATATTTCTGTTGAGATAGTTAGACCAAAATTTCCTTACTTTTAATGTTGTTGTATAGCGCGCTTTTTAAGTGCTAGATTTGTAAAGATATAGGCTATAGGAGGGAATCAACATTTGAGCATTGGGGCTGTATCACTTAGTTGTACTGCAAGGTTTTTTACCTACGTTCACTTAAATCTACCCACAGCGACCTCGAGAATCCGAGAATAAGCCTCGGAAGAAGAAGAGACTTAAATCTACCCAGTATTCAGAAACTTCCTCATCTTTTTCTTCTGTTACCAGGGGCTTCCTGTCCGGGGGGCGGTGCAGAGGGGCTATGGCCCCCTCAACTTTTCGAAATCATCGGATTTTGGGAAATGTTAATGCTTCATCGGAAAATTTTCGGATTTTTACTGTTCGTAAAGTTGAAGGTTTCGAGATTCATCGGAAAATCTTTGAACTTGGCCCACCTTACTCTACAAGTGCCATGGCGCCTCTGTCTGTTACCCTACACCTTGATGCGCCTGCTTTACTGGCAGTGATATATGTGTAGAAATGGGGCCACTATTTGATTGCAATGTAGAGGGCATGCAAATAATGGCTTAGAATATACCAGTGAAATTCAGTATGTTTAGTAGGTATCGGCAAAAATAAAGCAAAAAGTTGTATACAACATTAGCTCTAGTCGCGTAGTAGACACCCGGCGGGTCAACCCCAAATTCTCCTAAATGCTCACTTTTGGAAAATCTCTGAGAAGGGGGCCAACTTTCATCGCAAACCTAGGACATAGAAACTAGAAAAAGAGGTTCAAGATAGATGTTTATGTAGCAGACATTCCAAGTATCACGCATTACACGTGATGCACACGCACTTTGAGACAGTCTCACGGTCACACACATGGAAGAGAAGTTCTCACGCGTTTTACACAAACATTAGATTTACTTACGCTAGGTTTAGATTACAGACGAATCGAAGTATAGAACTGTCAGTAAAAACAGGTATAATCATCATGCATGGAAGAGAATGAACATCATGCTTCCGTGTAATTTCAGCCTATCGGTAAACGTCTGTTGCACAACTTTCATTCAAAATCCCTTTCACTCAGATGTGCCTCTAGTACATATGTGTCAAAATGTTGCAGCAGTTTGTCTAAACTCTTCCTTAGAAAAGAGCAGGATTTCCACTTGCCTAGAATCCCCCTTCGAAAATGTAGAATGCTCCACCCAAATTAGTAAATTTCTCACTCATTTTTAGAATTGAAACTTGACAGGTATTGTGTAAGCTTACTCGTGTAGGCTATATATAGAGATCAACATTATGATCGGGGTATAGCTTTCCCTTGGTTTCAGAGGAAAGGGGGTAAAATATGAGATAAAAATAAGAGAAAGGGTTAGTTTACATTTGAAAGTGAGATTTGACCCACCAGGAGCAAGGTTTTTAAGGAGACAAGTCATATGGTGTAATCAGTTTTTCCTAGGACTTCCTATCTCAAGTAAGGGCCTAGTTTGCTCAGTGGATTTCTAGGTTAGCCACGTGGGAAACTGTGGCAGGTGTTCCGCAAATATTTTTGTGGTGACATGCTTGGGTTTCTTTCCGGTTGTACTGCAAATGACTACTTCACACAGCAATGCGAAACACTCATCATATCATGGCACCTCAACCTATCAGTAATCAACGTCAGCAACCATATGCTAAATTCAGCAGAAGTTGTTTACTGCTGGTAGATGACGCAATGAACTTTACACGTTTTTCTAAGGAACCACATGTAGAAGGACAGAATATTAAAAGAGCTTACTCTACATTCTTTTTAAATAGTAATAAAGTTTATAAGAATACTAAGGAAGGCACAGAATCGCTGAAATTCAAGAAGAATTTAAGAATAATGCAAGGCTCAAGCTTCGTCAAAACTTTGAGAATTTCTGTTCATTTGAGTTGCAATGCTGCTTTTAGATTAACTTTTGTAGTATCGATGCAATATTCATTATTCTGTTCTACTTTTGTTTTGCTCTATGTTGAAGTAAGGCATCAAACAGCATTTGAATCTATTCCATTGATTTTCAAGCGAAGCGATACCTTTGGCCTATAAGAATGATTTTATCATAATTTATTGGTATGCTTATTAAAAGAAGGTGCACTACAGGAAAAATCCTTAGGCAACTTTTGAATTTGAAAATTTTTTAAAACGGCAATTATTCAAGAATAAGGAAGCATGTTTCCTTCAGTTCCAGCCAAAGCTCGCATGGATACATTTATAAAACTTTCCTACCATTGTGTTTTTGGTCTTGAGTTCTAGCCAAAATTAAAGGCAATATTCACAATTTCGACATTTTTCTTGTATCTGTACCATTTTATGGCACTGAAAATGCAGTTAGAATTGAAAATTATTTAGCTGCACAATTTGAGGTGCAAGAACAAGGAACTTCTAGAACTAAGTCCGTAATTTTTGTTTTAAATACAGCCGAAGAATGGATATTGTCTGTTATATTGTCAGCCTTGAACAGGCCCTATGCAAGAAGTTATAATCAATAGACCACTTTCACATTCGTTTTGAATAGGAGGCTCTGGGCTTGATAGAGAGGCGAACGATGATGTTGCCCTATGCAAAAAGTTAGAATCAATTCTCAAAGTTACGCTGTTTCTCATCACACTAGGCTTAATCTGCCTCATAATTATTAACTCTGTGTGCACCAGGAAACAATCACCAAACGCTGTCTGAATTTGAATTGATTTTGATTAGCGTTTTCTCTTTCACTAATCGTAATATCTTTAGAAATTCACACAAGGCTACCATTGGTTTTAGTTGAGCTAATGCACTTTGAACACATGTCTACCTGTAATGTTCAATAGAGACTTCAAAAGCGAACAAATAATACCAAAATAAAGCCCTGCATTTACCAAAACTTTAATCGCATGAAAATTTAATCGCATCGAGCTTGATGAATTATTTATTTGCTTGCAAACTTAATTTGGATATTACAGTCCTGTTTTATCTTTACGCTTGTAGTATCCTTTTACACGGATTGTAAATTGGTGTAAAAGTCACACATCTTTCTGAATTTGCGGAGAAAGTGCCTGTCACCCATTTAAGGGGGAACTCGTCAAGAGCAGGTTAAAGCCTAAGATTTGATTCCAGTTCTCATACAAACACAAGGAAGGAATGAATCTAGACCTCCATTCAAATTCGACAGCTTTTGCATAGAATTCGGAAGTATACTGCATTGTGGGGACTGGGTACTGGCTGGCAATGCCAAATCTCACAGCACGTTGACTAGGTGTTTTCAGCACCCCAGACAAATTGCGAAGAAAGAAGAGGGAAGACCAGGCAATTCTACAGTCTGACACTTTCTATAATACACAAATTTTTAAAAATATTTCATCAAATCTAGCCAGAAATGTTTCTTAAATGTTTCTTAAATTCTAAAGACGTCCAATAACAATAATATCCCAGATTAGGCAATTGTAGTGCAAGAAATAGTATGTTCTGGTTTTGTGAGGCATATAATGGAAGTTATTTCCATTTTGGTTGCAGGATGATAAAAAATTTTCTCATAAAACAGTTTTTTCAAGTTATTGTATGAAACTCAGCCTGTTATGAAACGCCAAATTTCATGATTTGAATGTTTGGAAATTATTCTTGTTTTCTTTAAATTTTGGCCCACCTTCGCTTCTGCACTTAGAACGGATTATCCAATTTTGTCCTGGGATTTTCTTGAATGTGATCTCAGGTAGAAACAGCTTGTCCTATTTACGTATGGTATGTATAATGGATGTATCAGTATTATAACTTATAACGGTATTCACTGTCTCAGAAGTTAGCCACCTTTCCTTAATTGTCATTCTTGTTATCTGTTATAGGATTAGGAATCTCACGGGACTTGAGAAAATACCTTGGAACAAAATTCACGAGAGACTCAGTCGATTATGACTTACAGCAGACTATCAGAGACAATTTGTACATGCGAACTGTGCCATGTAAGTGTTAATTTCAATGTTTTTGAAGCCTTAAAGCATAATTTATCTTATGTTTCATATTTTTTCTATTCCCATTAGATTTGTTCTCCACGATCGTTTGATAGCTTATCAGTTGTTAATGTTTACGATTCGGACCATGTTTTCAAAATACCATAGCCACTCCCTTCCAGATGTGCAGATGAGACAGTCGCATAAACCAGGATTGCATAAATTATGCAGCTTTTGAAATATGACATACAGTACTATGATAGAATCGTTGTTGTAATTTGTTATTGTTAATTGTAATTTCCGATAGTTATTTAATCTAATTGTTAGCAATGTATTTCTATATGGAATATAGAAACGACAGGCTTTTAGGGATGAGAGTAAGAGATTTTCCACGTGTTTACAGTGCTCTTTTGCTAACATAGCAAAAGTAGGTAAGCTTGTGAAATGCAGTAGGTGCAAATCCGTCAGCATCTGAACAAGGAAATCGATTTGGAGACGTTATCTGTGAGCAATACTTATTACATTGACGGTAAATCAATATACTTTTGCAGCAAGGTACGGCCAGTTATTGGACGGTAAATCAATATACTTTTGCAGCAAGGTACGGCCAGTTATTGGACAGTAAATCAATATACTTTTGCAGCAAGGTACGGCCAGTTATTGGACGGTAAATCAATATACTTTTGCAGCAAGGTACGGCCAGTTATTGGACGGTAAATCAATATAATTTTGCAGCAAGGTACGGCCAGTTATTGGAAAATAAGAATATGTTTCCATGGTTAGCGTTTTCTACCCTTATTTAATTAGTAGGTTTTTACGCTTGGTTTGCCTATGCTCAAAGTGCGCCATTGTTACGAGGGCAGCTTCCAAGGGAACAATGCACGATAGTGCTCCTGAACAACAAGGTACTTTACTGGTCTTAACAAGACCCATTGTGTACTGATTACCTTCTAAGATGAAATCAGGCTACACAAAGATAAGGAGATTAGATGATATATTTTGTTTGTACTCAGGCACGACCAGAACTCCACGAGAAGGCGAGGTGGCTGGAGTGGATTATGAATTTCTCACTGTTGACGAATATCTTGAACTGGAAAGGTCAGGCCGACTTCTTGAGAGTGGATACTACGAAGGAAATTACTACGGGACTCCAAAGCCACCTAAACTGCCCATGACACCTGGAACTGGCACGATTAGGCGTGTGAAAAAGTAAGTCTGACAAATGCTTTTTCTCACTAGATACTAAAGAGATTTGGCAAACAACTTGCTTTGACAATATTCAGTTTGGAATTCGTTTATGCCTCTGACCTAGGATATACATCTTTGAGTTTGATGAACTGTAATGCAGGTGGATCTTCATATCTCAAATTATTGGCTGATTTAAGTTAACACTAGCGGGTTTGTTTCACAGCTCAGACTTCTTGCTTGCTGGACTTTTTGACCCAACTATAGTGGTCGATTCACCTTGCGCTCCTCTACAAGCTCGCAGTCCATATGCTTCACAATTGGGTTATGTGATACCATGGTCTCCTATTAGGCATAAAATCCTGGTAGGGAAATGAATCCAGAAGTTAGAAGAATTTTAGTTTTGAGAATTGGACCCTTTGAAGTAGGAGTGTGCCAATGGCGGCATGGGAAGTAACACCTTCAATGAATATGGACTTTCAAGAAAGTTGGTTATAATAATAATATTTCTCACCTTCTCACCGCACCGCCTAGTAGATAAACCAAATTATCTGTCAGCAGGTAGTCCTCCTTGAAAATTCTCGCCATTCCTATCTATTTAAATATTTCTGGCTCTCTTTAATAACATGTAAAGAATCTCTTTTCTCAGTAGCACCTCTTAAGTCATCAGTCCAGCGCTTTCTGGGTCTACCCACAGGCAGTGGTGATTTCTAAAATTTTTAACAAGGGGGGCTCTATGCACAACCACGCCCAAAGTTTGGGTGTGGCCCAGCTACAGCCACGCCCATATTTCCAAAGATGGAAACATGATAATATAGTTTAATACTGATATAGTATAGTCAACAATAAGAAATGCCTCAATAACCATATAGCAGTGCACAGTTGATCATAGCACTTTGGAAGCAAGGCCAATAAACTCCGAAAAGCCAAGCCAATGCAAGAGTTTTAGGGGGGCTGAGCCCCCCCAACATGAGCAGAAATTTTAACAAGGGGGGCTCCGCCCCCCCTGAGCCCCCCTAGAAATCACCCCTGCCCACAGGCCTACTACCCGAAGGCTTCCACAGTAGATATTTCTTTGGCAGTCTATTGTCTATCATCCTTATAACATGCCCATACAATCTCAGTTGAATTTTTTCAATCTCCTCTGGAGTTTGAAGAAAGTTGGTTAAATAGCAGGGATTTTGGCATGCACTAGCAAGTCAATCCAGATTGCAATTGTCGTATAATATATGGAATTGTCAAAATTGGATCTAAAGAAAGAAAACTAAATGTTGTCTCTCTTTGTCGTCTTACATATTTTCATATTTTCTTTATTCTGTAGGTCATTCAGTTTTTCCGATTTTAAACTGTCCCCTCTCTCGTCACGCTCTGTAGCACAAAACTCCCACATAGACGAAACAATACCGTATCAAATAGAAGTACCCTGTAATGAGGCTGCAGGGGGTACGTAATGACTGAATGATCCATTTGGCACTTTTTCTGAAACCACACCCCACACTTGAAATCGTCAGCAAGCACATAACTAGAGATGTCCTTAAGAGATATCCAAAACTGGCCTGTACTATCACTGAGGAGGAGCAAAAGCCTTATATTGTTATGTAAATCTCCAGGTTAATAATTCTCTAGGGGGGAGGCCAAACCACCGTAAATTATCCATTTTGGGGCATTGCCCCCCGCACCCTTCCCTGCAGGTACTTGCCTGTTACTGCTTTTAATTTGTTCTTTGAGGTACGCAATAATTTGTGTATTTGCTTTAATATTTCATATGCACCACATCCATTTATGATTACAATTTCTGCATCAAGGAAGCCGATTCAGAAGCCGAAAGAAGAAGAGCAGCCGCTGCCGAAAAATTGGGAAATTGCATACACAACAACTGGAGAGATGTATTTTGTAGAGTATGTAACTAGTATTATTTATGCTAATCACCAATTGGTTTATTGCTGAAAATAATGCTTGCTTTTGTATGTGGTCTTACTGACTTGTTCAACTGATTAACTTGATCTGATTGTGGTTTCGATTTATGATCTGCTTGATTGATGATGTGGATGATTGATGGATGGAAGAAACGAGACAATATTTTCTTTGTGTTTCTGGTAGTTTTGTTCATCAACTTATTTATTGACTGGCGTTAGTTTGTTAGTTGGCAGATTAGTGAACACAAAAATATTATTATTTGTATTTCTTATTACTGTTACTCTTATTAACTTATGACTTAGCAATTTATGTTCATATATACAGCGTATATATACTGTATATATGTACTATATATATATATATATATATATATATATATATATATATATATATATATATATATATATATATATATATATATATATATATATATATATATATATATATATAATATATATATGTATATTTATATAAAGCAATCCAAAGTTCCAACCCTCAGAGAATTTTTAAAATTAGTAAATAGACTCTCAAGAAAAACTTCTAACTCTTTCAATCATAATGCTGATGAAGCTACAGCAAAACATTGAAATAGTTGGAATTTTGCGTTAAAAGAGTACATGTATATCTATATATAAATATAAGCACTTTTTTATGAATACTTATTTTTTTGCTGAGCCTCAATATTCATAAATTTATCTAGTTTTGAGGCTTAGATTATTTTTAACTAACCTTCGTCTGAAATTCAAAGGGATATAGCTATTCAAATCTCTGTTGATGTCTTGCATCATCATAAAGCAAATGAAAAGACGAACAGAATAATTAAGCTGTAAATCCAATACACAATAATTCTAAGTCTTGATGAAATTTTTAGCCTTGCATTATATTTAGAGTGTTTTAAAGTTTCAGCGATTTTGAGCTGCAAATTATTGTAAACTTTATGATTATAAATATTGGTCAAATCCAGACTTATTAACGTCTAGCTTTTTGTTACACTTATCTTTTTCTTTTTTTTGTGCTCTGTAAACCACAGGTAGCCATTTGTAAGCTACCTGAATATAGTCAGGCTAACATTTATATGTAGAATATGATTACAGTATGAAGTTTCAAAAAAGACTCTGTATTCATACATACAGCGCACTGTATCTTTTAAGAACATCTTAGTTTTATGTTGGACTATTAGCGGATTGTCGATTTGTTTTCAAGCATTGATTTTGAATAGCTGCTCTGTTTTTTGGTGTACATTTACATACTGCAAAAACAACTCAAATAGGATTACCTCCTAGCTAAGGAAATTGTTAATTTTGAAGTTAGATTCGTCGTTGGACACGATAAAGACTATTCAATCCCGTCTTTATTCGTTTTCAGCCACAATACTGGCAGAACACAATGGGAAGATCCACGTAAACCACCTCAGAATTCACAACAGGATGTGCAATCAATGAAATCTCTAAGTTCCAGCTATTCAGTTCAGGATAATAATGAAGGTATGGACGTTTTTGATCTTTTCCGTAGACATGTGCATTTGAAGGCACAATACCAAAACGAAACATTATTATTTATCTAAGAACTGGATTGATTCCTCTACTCATACGAAAGGGAATTCGAGACTTCTGGTTAATTTGCTTATGAAACGAGATGGTGGCTTATTTCTAGTATCTAATGAATTATTTTTCAGAAACTACAGGTTGACTAAAAATGTTTTTACCAGAGCGGCGACCACAAAACATGTTTGACTTTGATCTTTTATTAGGCTTCCTGCTGTATGTCTCTAATGAATGTATAAAATCAGTAAAAAGTTAGCGATAAATTTATTCTTTTTTCGCTGTTATGATTTTGAATTTCAGAGAGGTGCATCACGTAGATACAGTACGGAAAGTGAATAATTGGAAGAATGCTTTCTCATTACAAAACTGCTAATTCCAATTCATTCCAAAATTCCACCTAAGGAGAACTTTTCACAGCCTAGAAAGCCAATCTAATCGTTGTTTTGTGTAAGAAATGGCGACTTTGTCAGTAATTTTTATATATCACAGCACTCTTGCGAGCTCAGATGATTCAGTACGAATATATCACCCAAAGATTTAACTTCCCCTTACGTTGTTTCCGGGTTCACCCTGAAAAAGCCTAAAATTGACAGCTATTACACAATATTTATTGTAGTTATTAAGTGGTAGCCTTGTTTGCAATTTAAGGTTCTCTACAGATTCATTCACTGCAAGTCGCCACCCTAAACGGGTTATTTTGTTGTTTTTGTTGTAGTTGTTTACTTTATTGTGAGTAGGCTGTTATACCTAGCTTATTCAGCTAATTTAGGCCTACTATGCATGCCGCATCCAGGCATGGGACTCCTAGTTTAACGTCCCTTCCGAAGGACGGCGGAGTGAGCTGTTTTGGTCATTCATCTGGAGGTCGCCCATCCAGTTTCTGACCGTACACAGCCATGCTTAACTTCAGTTAAGCTAATGGAACTGGCTGGGCCGCTTGGCCACTCACCCCGCTAATGTGTGTTAGTTCCTTTGCTGCTAGTGACTGTATTGTTTTTGGTCTTGCTAGATCTTCCTGATGGCTGGGAGAAGATTGATGACCCAAAATATGGTGTTTACTATATAGAGTAAGTAAATTTTGCAGTCAAAAATTTATATGAAATGCATGAAAAATTAAAAGTGTATGGAATAGCTTGTTAGGGGACCAGGATTTCGCCCCCATCGCCCCTCCTAAAACACATTGCTACATCAGTTGAGAAGGTTTTATAGATAGACTTTGCAAATTTGTCCGTGATTCTTTTTATCATGAAGGAACATCTGTCTACACTTGTAAGCCGGACACAGACATGAAGAAAGAGAAGCATGTTAGTGTACAACCGGATATAAACGTGACTGGCTTCAAGGCCACGGCCGTTCTGTAATTAAATGTGCAACCAGACTGCCAACGGAGGATTGTCATGAGATTCTTACTGCACTCTATGCAACCCAACAGGTTCCTGTGACATCTCTTCAGCTCGGTTTTTAGGTCCACAAGAGGAGGAGTACCATCGTTGGAAGCAGTGGAGAAACTAAAGCAGAGCTTGACCTAAATTACCTGCTGTCTGAAAATTTGGGTCGCAAATTAATGTTATCGTTATTACTTTTTGCTGTTTTATGTTGTCACTGCTTCCTTGAGGGTTGGATTTTGTATTTTATATTGTACTCACCAGACTATACTTGTCACCAGACTGTACTTGTGCTGTGAAGTAGCCACTTCTTTTTCAGCCATATCAATCGAAGAACACAATATGAAAAACCAACAAAGGCCCAGACTGATAATTCGCGTAGAAGGCCCAGCAAAGCCAGTATGAGATCAGTCAGTACAGTGAACAGAGACGATGAAAGGTATTGTATTCAATTAGCATGCTATTTGTAGATATAAATTGTGGGTTTTATTAAAACCTTGTACTATTACATCAAGAAATATGCAGTGATTTTCCTTTTGCTTTTAAGGACAATTCGGCGAAAATCCGAATCAGTTTTCGATCCGGAAGAACTTTCCGGTGAGACTTTGCGTGTCGGACTTCGGAAAGGAGCTAGAGGGTTTGGATTCACAATTGTTGGTGGAGAACAGAGCGGACAGGCTTTGCAAGTAAACAACATCGTAAGAGGTGGTGTGGCTGCATTGGATGGAAGGTTGAAAACGGGAGATACAATTATCCGATTAAACGGTAGAAATATTCTGTCATGGACGCATCAAGACATAGTCAGATGGCTACAAACCACAAGGGTATGACACACACTATTTTCATACACTTGCTATATAGTTAGAAGAGAATGTTCTTTGTGTGCTTGTCATAACTTTGGTCTTGCATGCTTGATATTCCATTTCAATTCATTTCATTTTTTTTAGTAAGTAATGCCGGGGAAGGGCCGTAGGGCCTATAACAATGCCCCGATAAAGGAAAAGCTGAGAAAATGGGGAAGTTTAAGTAGAGAGGGAGATACGATCAAGTTTGTTGATGTTAGATTTAAAAGATGACAAATTGTAGGATTCAGGGAAATTAGTGGGTGGCAATGAGTTCCACAGTTGAGAAGTTCTAGGAATGAAAGATGATTTGTGAGCTAGAGTTCGTGGATTAGGTAGTGTAACTTGGAAAGGGTGTGAATAGGTAGAGCTTCTAGTGGTTCGAACACGCCTCACTGGATCAGGAATAATATTCTTGATTTCCTGAGAGCAATGTCCGTGAAAATAGCGGTAATAGTAGCAATATATTTGATAATATCTTGAAAAGGTCTAGGTAGGGGAACGAATGAGAACTAACAACTGCTTACGTGATATCGACTGTTTTGTTCACCTGATATTGTTAAAAGTGATATTACCAACTGAATTGGTTTTCAGCCTGGAGAGTTGGTTGAAATCGATGTTATTCGTGGTCGGCCATTACCATTCAACCCAGAGGATGCCAGCGTTAAGAAAATTGTTGGAAATTCATCTGGCCGCCAATCAGAAGCACTGCCCGTAAATGGTAATGGCACATTTAGAGCATCCAATCAAAGCCTTAGCTCAAACTCATCCGACCAGTTGAACTACCAGCAACAGTCACGTGGGTACCAGGATCGACGTGACATGAGTAGGCTTGACAGACAAGACAGCATTGGACGTGCCTCCACTGTTTCTGCTCCTCCGCCTGGTCGTTATGTCCGACTCACGGTTGTCCGTGGACCAAAAGGCTTTGGGTTTACTATTGCAGATAGTCAGTACGGACAACGCGTTAAAGATATCTTTGACACGCAGCGTTGTCGTGGTCTGCAGGAAGGAGATCTTATTGTTGAAATTAACGGCAGAGATGTGAAACGACTTGGACATTCTGATATTGTGAATGAACTGAAGGCGTGCCCTTTTAATAAGGCTGCTGAATTCGTTTTGCAAAGAGGAGGTGAGGGAGTTTGTTTATAATTTCTGATACTGTTTATAGTACTATATATAAATGCATTTTCCTGCATACTATTAGCTGTACTCCCAAGAAAGTTGCGAGTGAAGCCTAGTATTTTGAATATACAGCTCTATTCATATCTTCCTCTAATGTCATCAACCAATGCCGAAGATTTGGGTGCCGAAGGGGTACAGGGAAGACCTCCCCCTTGTTTTTCTTAAGCTTAAGTGTAGTCCTCCTTTGAAGTTTTCAAAATCGCCCTTTTGAAAACTTCAAAGGAGGACTACACTTAAGGTGCTATGCCAAAAATACAACGTTTTATGACCTTTTGGGAAGCCTAAACTGAAGTTCTTCATCTTTTTATCTCATCTTCAAAAACGTTATAAAACATTGGAAAAGTCAGGAAAAATGTCCCTGTACAGTATGCAGACAATATGTAGCGCAAGTTGGCTTCTTGGCTTAGAACTACTTATGTTAATTTACAATTAATATATAGTTCATTACTTTCTCAATGATGTAAATTTTTTGTTTTTAGCTTTTATGACAATATTCTATTTTAATATATTTTATGTTTTCTTTAAGCTTTTGCAGTAGGCGTAAATTAGCTTCCTTAAACTATGTGTAAGCTTACTATACATAAATTGATTATTATTGTATTATATTTTTATGAGCTTCTCAAGTTATATTCCCCCTCCCCACTTATATATTTTTTTCTGTGTCCTTGATTATTTTCACTATTTTTGATTTTGAAATTTGGCTGCAGACTTTGGCTCCATTCACACTATATCGGACTCATCTTGTACCACATTCTTGACCGAATCCGATACCAAAATTTTACATTGTTCGCACTACTCCGCTCCGCTTCATTCACGTCACTAAGCCTTTTGTTTAGAGGAGCTTTCATGGCAACTGTCACTGCTTGAAAATTGATTGACGCTCGAAAACAAGGCTGCCTGCAGCTCAAAGAGAGATTCCGGAGCGATGGTGTATTGGATTCATGCATTCACACTAGGTCAAAAGTGATCCGATATCGAAAGTAATCCGATACATACCACTTTCTCAGCGGAGTCATTTTACTCCGCAAAAGCGATACGGAGTATATCGGATTCATCCGGTATAGTGTGGATGGAAGGCCTATCTGATATAGGAAGTACTCCGATATGTGATGAATCTGGTATAGTGTGAATGGAGCCTTTGTCTCGTTTTCCTACAATTTAATTGTATTGTATTGCAACAGGAATGCTAGCAATGACAGCACCACGTGGATCCCAAACACCACCTGTGCGAAGGGAAGGTCGCGACTCTTATAGGCAGTCTAGACCCAAATCTATGCCAAACCTTGATGATGCGGAGGTCAAGAGTCATCAGAACGAGCCACTGCGGTCAAGCACAAGCATTGGTAATGTTATTGTCACATCAAATGGAGAGAGCACACGTGATCAGTACAGCTACGAGGCTAGAGATGCCCAACAACCTGGTCAAGATCGCCAAGGAGAGGACGCTACACAAGAAAGCGATACCGTTGATCATGTGATTGCTCTGAAACGAGATGAACGAGGCTTTGGTTTTAGAATAGTAGGAGGCAAGGAAGAAGGAACTCAGGTCTGTTGTCAATGTTTGAAAGCAAAGCAAAATTGAGCCATTTTAATTTGAAGTTACTTCGTAGATTTGCTCATATTGCTCGTCCTTTTCGTCAGCTTAACGGACAAGTCCATTTACGTTATCAACATAGTGAACACACAAACACACCTCACCACACCATGCCACACCACACCATGCCTCACCACACCATGCCACACCACACCATGACTAACCAGACACACAACACAAGACAATACCACACACAAATACACAAGCTTTCACACCACAGAACACTAAACTGCAGTACACCACATCCACCATACCACACCACACTTCGTAGTGCGCTCAACACACCACAAACGTTACTCACCAGACCTCTCACACCACACATACACTGCAAAATATCCATTGCGTACATTCTTTTTCAAGGCCAATTGCTTTAAGAAACTTCAGTTGATTCTTCCTCATATAATCTGTTACTATCAGTTCTGTTCTTTATTTTTTCACGATTGGCTAAACATGGCATGTTAGAATTCCTCTTGTCAGCAGCACAATCAGCCAACCTACCTAGAAAGAGAACGTCATATTTGTCTGTTGTTTATGCATTATCGTTCTAGCTTGCTGGAGTCAGCACCAGATTGTCATAAACAAACTTCCCTACTTTTTTAGGTCTTGATCGATACTATTGTTCCTAATGGAGCCGCTGACAGAGATGGGCGACTTCGCGAGGGCGATCTGATCCTGGCTGTTAACGGTATCAACACAATCGATGCATCACATCAGAGGGTGATCAGCTTGATGAGTAATGCTGGAAGAAATGGTCAGGTGACGCTGAGAGTGCGCAGGAAAATTGACAGAGAAGGTAGAATAATGTGACTTGCTTTTTAAGATTAATTATTCCATTTTAGCCGTTGATATTTGGATCTTTAGTGAGAGCGTAAAAATAAATAATTTTCTCAGGAAAGAGCAAGAGATTTAAGAGAGTAGTTTAGTCCTTATGTCCGCCTTGTGTGGAGTTGATCCATTTTGTGTACTCAATTTTAATGACTGAAGCTCTGGAAGCTGAAATCCCTTGCCAAAGCCCACGATTCCCATTATCTTTCAAGTGTAACTCTTGTCATTTCATTCTTCCTTTCTATTGAATTGTTTTATATTTATTTCTTAGTTTCAACATCTTTTGTTATCAATCTAAGCATTTTTCATCTTTTTACTTTTTCCTTATTCTATTATTACTTCATCCCATCTTTCATCTATTCTATTATCCTTGCCGTACGAGCCTTCTTGTCTCTTGTTATTTTATTGTATTTTCATTTTTACAATTCTTCATACACAAACTTTTTTCAGTGACAAACGCATAAAATTAATAAAGAAAATTAATAATTATGACATCAACTAAGGCTTGAATGTATTCCTTTTATTTCCAGGCCAAATTATACCTTTGACATTTGAGAATAATTTAAGAATAATATTAGGCTCAAAACTAGGAAAAGGTAAGAAAATTGAGGGTCGGCATAGAGTTAAGTATTCTTATGAAAAAGTGTTTACTTCTGATCTACCAGCGGGTCGTTCTTGAGTTCTCACTGTTTCCAGGGTACATTGTACGCTCTGTGTTTTCTGTTACAATATGTAAACCTACCTCATTCCACTCAGTTCATAATAGCTGTACTGTCGCACATTCACCATAATAATTCTTTCTCAAGTTAAAATACTCATACTGTAGTCATGCTTGTCTTATTCTGAGTAGTTATTCCCCGGATTTTTGTTATGAATCCATCCCTTTCTTGTGTTAATTTGTTGATTTATTATGCTTTCCTCTAATTATGATTCTTATTGCCTTTTCCTGAGAGCTTGATGTACTTTTCTGTGGCTTCGTGAAAAATTTAGGATAATGCAACAAGATCACAGCTAACTCATGACCATTACATGCTCGATTTTGTATAGGTTTCGTAAACGCTAATAGAGAAGAGAAAGCGTATTTTGTACTCTGGAATTGTGATCTGAACCTTCAATATATTTCAGTGTTCATACTGAACCTGGAAAACCTGGAAACTAGGCCATGTTTATGAAAATTCAGGGAAAATCTGGAATGGTCAGGGAATTCTCTATTATTTTCATCCAAGTCAGGGAAAACAAATTATTTAGTCAGCATATCATTTTCATTAACTATTGGCATGGTTGCTTCCAAAGTCATTGCTCTAATTGTCGTCAGTAAATGTGAACTTTGTGCTTTGCTTTGTGAAAAAACAAGTGAAATGTGCATTACCTATCTATTAGACTCCATTTTCTTTACTTCTTTTTGTAAATATGAGAATTGGGGGTCAGGGAAAAGTGGGTCTTTTTGACTACCATTCAGGGAAGTCAGGGAATAGTCAGGGAATTTCGATTCACGTATTGGGTATGAACCCTGATATTTAAAAGTTTGTATCTTTTATCCTAACGACTAACACCTGTTATAATCTAAGTCGTGCTACTACTGAACTTAGATTTCCGAAGAGAATTTCCTCTAATGGGCAAAAGAGTTTTTGTTTAGGTGTACAACATTGTGGAATAGTTTGCCATCAAAATCTAAGCAGGCATCCGACCTTGCAACCTTTAAAAAGATTATTTTGTTGCGTTTTTTTAGATATTCAGTATAATTTATGTTATTTTATGCACTTTGTAAATAAGTATTTATTTTCTTTTTTTCTTTTTCTTGCTCTTTCTATCATCGTTAGTCACTACTGTAATTATACTTAGGCTCTTTATTTTTCTTTAATTTTACAGGTTTTTATGTCATGTAATGTTTTTAGTTAAATGGGGGGGGGCCTTGCAAAGCTGCTATGGCTGAAGTGTTACCCTCCCTAAACATTTTCAGCATTAATAAACATTTTCAATATCCACTTACAGAAAAACCACCTGCTCGCGATCGCCATGATTGGCCATTAGCTGTGAAGCCTGTTCCTCCTGTGCGATCATCGTCACAGCCTTCGATGCGCGATCAGCAGCACAATGATGATGCGAGCTTTAGCTTTCATTCTCGAACCCTACCACGTGATACTAGAGTGATGTCTCAGCAAGAGCCGGATCAGAGAGATCAATATTACAACCAGAATCAAAGTCTACCGCACTCGGAACAGAATGGAGGTATATAGTTTTTGTTGAATGTTTTGCTTTTGATTGAAGACCTATGTCACGTAGATTATCGTTGTTGTTGTTGTCGATGCTGAAGTTCCTCGTTATTTTAACGCTAGTGCGCATGTCTGTGGCTGTCATATGTTTTTTCAACTGTGATTTGAATATATTGATTGATTGATTGATTGATTGATTGATTGATTGATTGATTGATTGATTTTAATGTGTGTCATGTTAATATCGATCAATCATTGCCATCGTAAAGATCTACAAAGATCTACAAATTCCCAGGCTGACCATGCGAAAATACTGAACATGCGAAAAAGAGCTATCAATACTCTACTGTAAAAAATTGGAATACAATTCCAACGGATATTAGGGAGCTCCCAACGATTAGTCACTTCAAAAAGAAGGTAAAGGAGTTCCTAAAGAGCTGATTAAAAATATGCTTGGCCACTTAGAAACACGACCCCGTGGAAGAACAGCGTCCTAGGATATAAATTTAGTTACCTACTCTTTTTATTTCTATGTATTTAGACTATTGTAAATATTATCTACTTGGAATTTTATGTATTATGATGTAAGATAAAAAAGCTGAAGGGTAGAATCGTGTGTACATAATATATTATCATATCATATCAGAACAATATGGAATGGAGAAAGTCGTTTCTGACAAACACTAAAGGCATCGTCTATATGTTTTGAAGAATTTTAGGCCCAATAAAGGCCTTCTTAAATGTCTTAGTTGAGCTCGTTGGAGAGAAGAGCGATGTGAAACAGAGAAAGGAAATCAAAGACGAGACCATAGTGGAGATTTTAGATTCATAATCAAAAGCAAAGCATTATATATCCGATAGTCACGCTACCAGTCATGTAAGTAATAAATTTGTTTTTTCCGTCTAGTCCAAGATCCACAGCCACAGTATAATGTCTCAGACTACCATGGCGGCCAAAACAAGGCTGACCAACAGCCCTCAACCGACCCCTATAGACCGAGAGCACTACCTGGTGCAGTGCCTATTATTGCAAATGACCATGGCCTCAATGCGACAATGCAAGGGCGACGTGAGCGGCCTAAGTCGCTTGGGGATGGCATACCCACAGAAACAATGGCTCAACTAAATGGCGAAAGACGGTTTGACGCCATTGGAAACAAGGCGAAGAGTACAGCTGCGTTGCCAGATGCGATGGATGGCGGGCAAATCCGAGCGAAACCGCCACCGGTGGCGCCAAAACCGAAGATATTGCCGAAGCCAGTGAAAGAGATCACTTTGAACAGAAATTCCAATGAAGGATTCGGTTTTGTCATATTTTCAGCGCTCAATGCAAAAGGTTCAGTCATAGGTATGACTTTCTGATTGTTGTATTTAGCAGCAAAGTCCAGACAATTATCAAGCGCTCTTCCGGTGGCCAATTCTTTTACGTAAAAAAATTTGCCACTTACTTATAAAGGGTGGCCCACAAACCCTGGAAACCCTGAAAGACCCTGAAAAACCCTGGATTTTCTTTGCCCCTGGAAAAATACCCTGGAAAACCCTGAAATTACAACATACCCCTGAAAATTATGTTCTGAAGCAGATTTTCTGCACGTCAGTGTTTGGTCTTGCAGTGCTGTTGCATTTTTTAGTCCTGTAACGCTGGGGAGGAGTATTTATTAGGCTATTGGGGGTAGAACCAGCGTATCATTTGTCGTGTGGTAAGCAGCCTCTTTTTCCAACAACGGACACAAAATTTCAAGTAAAGCGCAGAATGAAATGTGGATGGGTACGGGCAGAAGATCTATACGTGATAATCATATTTTTCCTCGAAAACATAGTCAAAAATACCCTGGAAAACCCTTGAAATTTGGCAGAAAATCCCCTGGAAAACCCTGGAAAAGAATTTCACTGTTGGCCACCCTGTTTCAGACATTAAATATAGAAACCTCTATAACTAAGTAGTCAGCGAAGTCTACAGTTCTGGATCCAACAAGTCCAGATGCTCAATACACTTTTTTTATTTTGAAACCTAGCTCAAGGCCAAGTACTAAGAATTTCTTAACTTTTCGCCACACTGTAATTCTAAAAGTTTCTTAACTTAGCGAAGAAATTGCTGTGAAAGCGTACGCAGAACATGAACGTAGCAAACTGTTTGTCGTATGATAAACGAGTTATGTCAGTACGAGTTAATTTCTCAAGCAATGTCATATTCACATTGTTTTGGGTACAGCTTTGCGTTGAAGCAGGTAACGAATTCAATTTGCTATTTGTCTAAAGTTTCTTTACTCTTTCCTTGTAGTTCTAAGAGTTTCTTAAATTTTAGGCTGTCTAGTACTAGGTTGCTTATAAAGTGGTTTCTTATAAAAGAACCTGTACTAACGATAATAGTACTCCATTTGCAGGTCGGATCGTCCCTGGAAGTCCAGCCGACCGTTCTCGCCAGTTGAATATTGATGATCGAATCCTAGAGATCAATGGTGTTAGTATTTCTGATCTACCTCACAGCGATATTGTGGGATTGGTTAAAAGTTCCGGAACTTCAGTCAAACTGAAAATCGCCAGACCAGGTTTGAACTTCTAGAATATGAAAATTCATTTCACTTGTGACGTATTTAGATACCCTGTAGTCAGTGCTTTGTCATTCCATTTTCTTTTGCATTCAGACAACCCCATTTTTCAATAGCAAACTTCTATTTGTCTCTCTCTCCCTCTCCTCTCTCTCTCTCTCTATCTCTCTCTCTCTCTCTCTCTCTCTCTCTCTCTCTCTCTCTCTCTCTCTCTCTCTAGGTGCCATATCCTTGGACGTAGGCGATCATGTCATGCCACAATTTTCTGTTCCTTGTTCTCTCTATCAGCTCTACTTCTTGATGTTTCACTCCTCTTTCTTGCAGCCATCCCTTCACACTGGACATCCATGTCACTCTCCTCCTACCTCTACTCCTCTTCCCCTCTATCTTTCCTGTCATAGCCAGATTTTCCAAACCATCTTTTCTTATAATGTGACCAAGGAAATCCATTTGTCTACGCCTTGCGAAATAGTTCTTTTGGCACAATTGTTGATTTGTGTACAGTAATGATTTAATTATGCCCCCTCCTTTGACCTTTGATTAAGCTCCCTCCTTTGATTGAGCCCCCTCGAATACGCCCCATCCTCAAGCTGCTTTCTGACAAATAAGCCCCCACCCTCGATGAGCCCCCATGGGGACTATTTGGGCTCAGTATAGTACAGGTCAGAAGCAACAATGCAAAAAGTTCAGCAATTGCTGTGATCATTTGTGCTAGCATTTTGTTGCGAACGACTGTCTTAGCGACTTTATCATCCTTCATTCCATCTCTATTTACATTTGAATCTAAATACATTAAAATTTTGTCTTTTCCAGCAGCTTCTTTAGCAGAATTCAATATTCTTTCACTTTTCGTCACCGTGCGATAGAACTAAGGACGTGTAGATTTAATAAACCCTTCCCTCGATTAAGCCCCCCTCGAATAAGGCTAAGCCCCCCTTGAATCACCCTTAAAACCACTTTTAACAAATACGCCACCGGGGGCTTAATCAAATCTTTACGGTATCGAAACATGGGAATTCAACTGTAATTTTAGGGTTTTTAAATTACGTAGTGCTTGTAAATTCACAGATGAGGGTTCATGTTAGATAATTGTTTATTTTTTCGTACTTCAGCAAACAGTAGGCCCACAAGCCAGTCTGAGGAGATTTCTGTAAATGAGGTAAGGAGTAGCAATAACTTTTAACCAGCTAAGGACGCCAGAGCAAGGGGGCGAAAGGAGGCAGCGCCCCTCCTGCCCTCGAAGAACGGGGCAAGAGGGGTAAAAGTGCCCTTTTTATACTGTCTATTCATATAATTTTTTCACATCTTCACACATTCATTCTCCTCTCGGGCTGGATCTCCTTCTGTCTTCGGGAATTGATGACTTGCCATGAAATAAAACAATGGTTGAGAGCATATATAGTTGTGAAAAGTAACCCTTAACTTTAAAGTCTGACCTCATTATGACGTCATAATCAGTGCAAGTACCCAAATTCCCCCCTGCCCTACTTTTTCTCCGGCATCCCTGTATGAATATTGGTAAACATTTTCAGTTGTCTCTTGAAGCCTACCCAGTACACTTGAATTTTCATTTCACGTTTGTATTTTGAGGTTTGCTTATTTGATTTGTTTCAAATTTCATAGATTGACATTACGTTTACAAAACTTTTCAGGTTGATGCTAGACGACAGCAAGAAGATGCGAGGAGACAAGAAGAAGACGCAAGGAGACAAGAAGAAGCCAGGATTCGAGAGTTGCAATATCGAGAACTTCAACAGCTTCCAAGACCTAAATCTGCTCCACTTACGGACAGAAGAGGCGATGAGGAAGC
Organism: Cassiopea xamachana; assembly: GCA_900291935.2. Classification (NCBI taxonomy): domain Eukaryota; kingdom Metazoa; phylum Cnidaria; class Scyphozoa; order Rhizostomeae; family Cassiopeidae; genus Cassiopea; species Cassiopea xamachana. The sequence continues at coordinate 10,339,523 of OLMO02000003.1, read as the reverse complement.
AGATTACGAACAGCCAAACCAAGGGTATGCAACTCTAGGAAGATCAATGCCCTCAAGAGGACAAGAAAATAGGTACTAATTTCTTGACATTTCTCTAGATCAGGGATGTTTATAGAATTTTTAAAATGTATTTTTATTTTATTGTCATTTTTATATGATTTAGGGAGGGTGGCCCTGCAACGAGTGTTGGTATTCAAAGGGGTGTAAATTACTTTCGCAACGTAACACCAAAAATTTAGTGCAATTGTATTTCCAAAAAATACTTAAATAAAAAAAGAGTTGAAAACCTTATCGAGCTGGGATGTTGCGCTTAATAAAAGGATATCCCTAATAAAAGTTTAATTTAAGCGACTTTGAACTATTGTTTTTTTATATTTTGTACATAGATAGAGGCCAGTTTTGGGGGGAGGGTCTCATACCTGAATGCTACGTAGCAAAGAGGGAGGAATAAGCTTGAATGTGACAAGCCGTTTCATAGGAGGTGAGGGGGGCTCAAAATGGCAGTTTTTTCCGTTACGTACTTTTGAATTTTCCCTTAACTGAGTTTAATTAGGTTTCATGATTGAAAATAATCATTCCTTTCATCAGAAATTCACCTTCCTCATTTCAGGCCTACGAATCTAAACCACCCACAACGTATTGTAGTACAAAGTGTGAAAATGTCCAACGCCCCTGGCCCACAGAGGCATCCATCTGTTGGTAATGTTTCGACCGCATCGGGAGCAAGCACGTTAACCCGGGAAGAAAGAAAATCGATCGTTGCTATTCGGAAGATCAGCCCAGGTGAAAAAGCAGAAATAGTGCTGTCGAAGAAAGATCGTGGTTTTGGATTTAGCATTCGTGGTGGCGAAGGTATCTCGCTGTATGTACTGCGAGTAGCTGAAGGTGGAGCTGCCCATCAGGATGGAAGACTAAAGGTAGGATGGGTGGTAGTTAATTTCCCTTTATGGAAATAGAATTTCCTCTGCTATTTTTCAAAGGCATCTGCTCGTGATGCGTCGTAATTTTGTTTACCTTATTCTAGAAAATTAACATTTCAAAAATTTATCGCGACTTTGTACAATTCGCATTACGTGTTTTTTTTATAAGAAAACCATCATTTTGCCTCAATCTGAATTTTCTTATCTTTTCCCGATATTGAGCATGAGATTTTCTTAACATTTTCTTAACTTTTGTTGTTGTTGTTGTTGTTTACGTTATTTTGAGTAGGCTTTTGTACCTAGCTTTTTCAGCTAATTTAGGCCTACTATGCATGCCGCATTCAGGCATGGGACCCCTAGTTTAACGTCGCTTCCGAAGTACGGTGGAGTGAGCTGTTTTGATCGTTCATCTGGAGGTCGCCCATCCAGTTTCTGACCGTATACAGCCATGCTTAACTTCAGTTAAGCAATTGGAACTGGCTTGGGCCGCTTGGCCACTCACCCCGCAAAACTTTTACTGAAACATGCTGGCTAAAATGTGTTGCATTTTCGTTGTTTATATTGTACACTCGACTATGAATTCCATCTTTAGCATTTTGAAATAAATAATGCTGTAATATCGATTTTGGCCAACAAATACACTTAATTTTGGAAATTGACCCTTGTGATTTTCTTAAGGTTTTCTTAAGATTTTGGCCATTTGAGTCTCATGTTATTATAAACTTTTTTCTCATAAAAAAGTGCAGTTCTATATACGTTGATTTTGAGTGACGTTAATTTTCAGTTAATTTTATATGCATTAATTTTTTTGTGACGTGACATTTATTATGAGCTTCCACACATGACAAAATCAATTTCATAAATACATAGATGAGAGCAAATATATAGATCAGGACTGATACATTATATATATATATATATATATATATATATATATATATATATATATATATATATATATATATATATATATATATAT